>CM071937.1:27789471-28235903 GCA_016081115.2 Rehmannia glutinosa
CAGGTATCCAGTACTTCGTAGAGTCACCCGATATTTCAAGTCGTTCTCGAGGTATATTCATGTCTTTGCTCCCTGGCATATAGGTGACAATAAGTTATTTTTAGCTTTTTTGCTTGTTAATATGCACTACTCAGTATCTTCATAAGCAATCATAGTGTCTTCATAAGCAATCATATTATCATGAAACACACATGTGTTTACAAGCAACATAACAATACTACATAAGCATAAACGCTTTTCTTCATAAGCAACAAATTAATTATTCACATGCATGATTTTTGAGAGCATGTTTTCATGATAATTTTTTGCAGTTTTTAACACTCTAACGAAGTAATGCTCTTCATAAGCGTATGATGATGATACTACGTAGCGAGATAAAGTTGCATTCATATGCAAATGTACGACTACATGAGTTTTGTTGAGAGTTTTTTAGAATTATGAATGCGTTGCGGTTATTAGCTAGCATCATATTGCGATATTGATTTATATCTACATAATATGATCAATATCATACATACCTTCTCCAAGCGATGTGAGAAATCCTTCAAATATGTTGTTCATCTCTTCTGCATGCATCATGATACGCGATTGATTCTCCACAAAATTACGCAGCAAAAATTGTGTTCTACTCAAGCTAGCGTTGCTGGTTCACCTTATTTCATGAGAAGCGTTCGATGAAGAAGGAATAGAACTGTATGTCACGCTAATTTTGCTGGATTGATTTGGAGAAGATGATTATAAAGGTAACAGAATCCGTTTTTGTTGGGAAATTTTGTGGGATTACAAATTTGCCCCTCCCCCTATTTTGCAGCGTGTAATTTGCAGGTTTTCATCTAAAATCACAACCATTAAAAAATCTAGATATGTGGCTAGGATTGGTCCCTATGGACTCACCCTATGAGGTGGTCTCATATAACCCCCTCCCTATATATATATATATATATATATATATATATATATATATATATTAATTTACACATTAAAATAATCTTATATCAATTTACGAATAACATATTTAATAAAATTTTATTTAAGAGAATTTGATACTTTAAAATTATTTTTTTCAATTACTATCATTCATTTATAATTACCAATCAAGATATTTAAATCAAGTAAAAAATCGTCATCCATTCATTTCTCCATTCTTTGTACATACCAATCATAGGAATAGTTATACTACATCATTCCATTCCTAGTGTTATTCCATTCCTAAATTCATTCCATTCCAACTTAATTCCTTTCATTCATACCAATCATGCCTTAGAGTAGATGTTTTCGGCTTGTCATACTGGACACATTAAAATCTTGTTAGACCTCAAACAAAGATTTTTTGAATAAAATAGACCTCATAACAAAGATTTCTTCATTCGTTAAAAAAAAAAAAAAAAAAAAAAAAAAAAAGATTTCTTCATTGCTCGGGACTGGGATTGGGTGTTTGCAGTCAAAAAAATACCGAGGTTAAGTATTGGTGATACCTAGGTAACCTAGCTCAACCTATCAGACCCACAGACTCATTTCCAAGTGTCTTGAAGGAAACAAAAAAAAAAAAAAAAGCAAGTCTCACTTTCCGTTATGATGCCAATAAACTATCTTATCATATTAACTCATCAAAAAGAAAAGAGTATATAAAAGTAAAAGGAATGGATTTTCACACCAAAACGATCATCAAATATAGGGTCCATCTAAAGCATCTGTTAACGGCAAGTCATCGGAATCTTCATTAGTGAAAGTGAGAATCAAATAACTGCGCAAAACTATTTTGAAATACAGTAGTAATGCATATTTCAGAATTCAAAGAGTGGGAAAATAAGCTTAGACTTCAAACAATACCCAAGAAAGGGGAAAAGAAACATTGATAAATCCAGGTCAAACACTTCCAAAGACAATAAGTAACAGCACATAGAACTTGGCCACAAATTGCAATAATACTGAATGATGAGCTTATATAAGACATTTCTCTTACCTATTTATGTATTTATCAAGACAGACATATAGAGTTACTGCAAAGAGCAATCATTTCATCAGAAACATTACCAATAGAGAACAGCTCCAGAGCCTGAAGTACATGAAATTATACCTGCTAGCATAAAAACGTCATCCACTGCCAAAACCCTCATATACACCATTTTTAAGGAGCAAAAAAAAAAAAAAAACAAGAAAGAAAGAGAAAAGAGAGAGAATGAACCCTGCAAACATATCTTTCTAAACTGCCAAAGTCATCTACGAGCAGACAGAAAGAAAAGAATTCAAATAAGAAACTATTCACTGGAATCAAGGAAGTCAACAGCACAGCTTTAGTTTATCCGAGCATCCATCCAATGGAAGGCATTTCCAACAACTGCAATGGTCCACCCGAGGAAGTGTTAAGCATAATTTTTTTTAGGATTAATTACAGAAATACCTTTCAGATTAGTATAATTACAAAAAGACTCAACTATCTTTCAAAATCACAAATACTCACATGACATTTGTTTCTATTTTACAAATTGCACCCTCAAGGAGGTACTTGTTACTTAAATACAAACCTCGAGGGAGTGTTTGTAATACCATAAGGGGGCTTTGTAAGATAACTGGAATGTTATGTAATTAGGCTAAACCTCAGGGTAGTTTTTGTAATTTACCCATGTTTTTATGATGAGGATGAGCGGCCATGAAAGAATTTAAAAAGGGAAAAAGCCGTTGACCATAAATGGTGCATTCAGCTTTCTAACAAAGCACAAAATCTTACTCACTTGGTAGAAGATTCCATACAGTATGAGGCCTTAACAGTCAACAAAGACCTCAAAGCTGTGATATTCTGTCGTGTTCATAAACAATGTTGCAGCCTTCTTCCAAATGGATCTCATCAAGAAACTGCTAGATTCTCAACTTCTAAAATTACACCAAGCTACCTGTTCATCACCTGTATGTATCAGCATGGAGCCTGCTCACAAACAGAATGACATCATTTTCACCCCAAACTCCATATCGAGTTCCTCACTAGGGCCCTCTTCGTACACTAACGGCATAGCAGTTTAAGCTATGCCGTTAGTCCAGGAAGAGGAAGAAGAGGACCTGGTGAGGAACTCGATATTGAGTTTGGGGGTGAAAATGATGTCAAGTAAAGAGGCGGCAGCAATATATGTTGAAGCATAGAGTGCTACGTCCTAGTATCTGTAGAAAAATATCAAGCAGGTATTAGTTGCAAAAATAAAAATTTGAGATTCTGATTTTTTGGACTACGTCAATCATGTCAAGGATTTTCAATCACACAGATCAAATTCTATAAATAGCTTGTAAGCACCGAATGCTTCTTTGAGAATAAGTCACAAAAAAAAAATGACGGGCAAAAATTTAAATCCCAAAGTCACATGCTGGAATACATACATTCACATCATATATAAAAATATAGCACTTCGGAGCAAGAAAAGCATCTAAGTACCATCTCCATCTGACTCTGTCCTAATCAAGCATAAAAGGAACAGCATACAAGATTAAGATAATCATGCATAATAAGGTATCACGATGGTGAGTATGAGAACAATGGTGAGTGACAATCAAATACAATAAAATGTGGAATCAACTTGTAAGAAAGATTAAAATAATGGTTTCACACATTTATTACTTCATTGGACATACAGATCAGTTTTGATGCCTGGAAGGACACACATAACTTAAAGAGTCATTTGAGGGTTGAATTGTGAAAAGAGAAACATTATTAACATTAATAATTGTCATTATGCAGAGTCATTGACCTCATATGTGAAAATTAAATGACACATTGCTCTTGTCCTCATTCTTGTGCAAAGATTGCGTGGACACATAATACATCCTGTGCACTCCTAGTGTCCAGAATATGCCATGAGAGCCACATACAAACAAAAACAGACACATAATGAAATAGGTGCTCTTGGGGGTATACAAGTTTAAATGTTGTTCGTAAGCTACCTGTAATGATGTGGAGGCCTGGTAAAAGCAGATTCCCACATCCAGCATCTACAGTTGCCAATTAGGTAGCATTTATTTTCCAAAAAACACCTTTCAAATTCACATGACTTTCATGGGTGTGTAGCCATCAATTATGCCTCTCAATAAGATTGCCGAACCTATCCAATAGAAATTCATCATTTATCTTGTAAGTTATAATATTATTGATTCCAAAAAAAAAAAAAGAAAAATTGAATATGTTCATAAATAGATTTGTATACCTCTATTTGTCCTTAAACATCTCTAATTTATATTCCAGCTAAGAAATTGAAAGGTAAAGTAACTGATTTTACCTTGAGACTCAGAACTCATGACATTTTAAGTATGTGCCCAATCAACCTTTTTCTGTGCCACAGCTGGAAAAAAGATTGAGAACAAATTATGGATGATAGCGTGAAGACATAAATGACACATTTGAATGAACGAGAACATAGAGCACATTGCTAGAAGCCAACTCATCCAGTGGTGACACATTTATTATACCTCGACAAGGTTTAAACTTAAACTTTCATTGTTAAGGTGAAAATCTCTTCATTATAGTATTTATTTTTCTCTCTCGTAAATCGAATCAATCTTATAAGCATAATAGATTTTAAGATCAATTGAATTTTGAGAGCACATATATGAATAACATCTTACGTAAATTTACTTATCATTTGAAATATTAAAAGCCAAAAACTTCTAAATCGAAGGCCAACAGCCAACCATGGAAGGTTGAGTTGTTCTAAAAAGTGAAAATTCCTTGGTAAGAAGCCAAAGAAAAGTGTCATTACTAGAAGCAGTAACAACACCAAGCCAAAAGTGTACATTTCATCTTATCATTGTTGCTTAACCAAATGGAAACATAAAATCTCTGGGTTTTTTCGGAACATAAAATACATCAAATGTCAAAGCGATTCACTTACAAGAGCAGGGAATTATCATTAAATATCACATGTCAATCTTAATTGTACAATTAACCTAATCCCACCTCCACTCAAACAACTTCAAAACTCTCATACATTTAAGTCTCACTGTAGCTATCAGTTGCAATATGATGCTTTAACATTCTTGGGATATAGAAATAAAGTTGTTAATATAACAAAAGCTTTTAACAATATCAAAACTGATCAACATGTGAAATGGCTCAAGAGAATGGTCTGACTGACCCAAAAGTCGCAATCTTGATCAATGACTTAATACATAAATTGGATTGTCTGGGGTACTAAAAAAATGGGCCAATGTTAGAATCCCAGAGAAAGATTGGTCTAATTTACCAGTCCCTGCTGACAAGTATGTCGTCGACTTCATAATTAATGCATTGCCATGATCCAGCAGTGTATAATGTATAAACAGCTTGTTAGTAACTTAATAATCATCATTAATTCTAGCATTTAAACCAATTTTACATTTTTACCGTCAGCATCAGACTTACTTATTTCCCATAGTTACGCAATGATAAATATCCCACTCATGGGTATCTACTGGTTCCTAGGTATCTTCGAGCCAATCATTAATAAGACAAACATATTTTCTTAATTAACGTTCAAAAAAACAACAGGAGATGCTCTCTTTTGATATCATAAAACTTAAAAACTAGCTTAAGTATGCTTTTAACTTGTATCAAACTCGCCAATCTCTTCATCATATAACTTGTCTACAGCATTTGCCCTAAATTACACACAGCTCTGCCTAGGACATGGATAAGCCAGACGAAACAGACCTTCGGGTACCACATGATAGGCTATCTAAGATGTGTGCCAACTGCAAAGAAAACAAGAAAACAGTTTTTATAGTTTAAGAAACATGGAAAGAGCTTTTACAATTGAAAAATAAAATAAAAGAGAATGAATTCTCTATTACAACATCACTAGAATGTTCGTATCATCTGATCTAGTTCAAATAATGTTATCTTTCCCAAGAACAAAAGGCAAAACAAATTCTCAGATCCAGAAAGCCAAGAATCAGCCCATCACAGTGTGAGCATGAGATTATTGAATGAACTTATTTATCACTTACATAAAAAGCCGGAAACAAAATATACAGATAAAGGAAAGAGATTTTAAAGATGCAAATAAGTTGCATGCAGACACACAAGAAAACACCTCTTTCTTTAAAGAGATGCCATAGATTACTAACAAATGGTCATGACCACCAATTCAATATATGGAATTTAAGCCACATCATAAACAACATAATTACATGGAACTAAGTGATCGAAAACACTATAACTACATTGCACATGCAGGATCTTGCCGTGTACCAAAGAGAAAGTGGGAGCATATGCTTTTTTGTCCATCACAGATTTACAAAAATTATTAAAATTCCTAACAAACACAGAAGTGCTAGAATTGGGATTCACATTCTAAATGTTACATACTGTTAGTATCTCCTACGATAATAAATATGGAATAAATCAAGAAAACAATTAACTAATCAATTGTAGCAACTTAATAATCTAAACGAAACTTCTCTTAACAGAGGCACATTGTGCAAATAAGAAATTGAGGCGTAAAAAAATAACACACCAAATGCATCTCAACAAATAGAATTACGTCTAGCAAAACAGCACAAACACCAAATAAAGCTGAAGGGGGCACTGCACATGCACTAAGCATAACATATTAGCAACTTCAAGTTTCATTCAAAATCAAACAAGGTCAACTCAGAGTCATTTAAAGTATATGCAGAGAAGCCAAAATGGCAATACTTTACAAATTACAAGCAATAAAGACACTTAAAGTACTGTGACTGTAAATGTAAGAGCCTTCAAGCCGTGTACCCAAATGTACAGCCCACTTCCAACATCAAAATATGATGAATGACACCAAAAAAACTCAGAATTAGGTTAGAGTGGGTTCACCGAGATAAGTTGTCTCTACCCATGTCTGAATCCACCATCACCACAATCTGCTCCGGGATCCAGTCCACAAGGTGAGTCAAACCATTTTGGATTTTCAGGGTAGAAGCTATCTACATGTATACCAGCAAGACCTATATCTGGATCTATTGCTTCATCATGCCTTAAGGGCTTGATCAGCTTAGGGTTACTGCAGCCAAGAATTCCCTTCTGATCAAACTCGCCACATTTCAACCACTTCTCCTCTTTACAAGTCTCACCGAGAAGATCCTTCTCATTCCTGCACTCTGTCCTCATCTGATCCCAAGAAGCAACCTCCCCAAGAGTTCTTCCAAAGCTGGCTTCATCATCTTCTATACCATCTGGGTCCTTGCCATCCCCATAGATCCTTGTATGATGATCATCAACCCAATCTGGCAAATCATGCTCCACCACTAACACATCATCCATATGCTGCTTCTCTGTCAACAACCCAACAGATTTTGATCCGTCATCTGCAACATTTCTTAGCTTATTCACGAGTTCAAAGAGCTCACGTGACCGTGAGAACCCAACAATGGGGTGGGATTTTCCCTATCCTACCCTCCAGCAACCCCAACTCATTCCTCAATTCCTGCACCTGCTGCAAAACTGAATGCTGTAGATCTCCGGAGTCCTTTCCTAAGAACCCAAAACCCTCATTTTCCCCATCCTCAGCCATCCCGTACACAGTTTCATGATCCATCAGAAAACCCCCTTTATGTCCAACCATCCGATGCATAATCCTTGCATTCCCATCCAACGGCCCTGGCTCATGTCCTGAATGCACCGCATAAAGCTTAAACACAGCTGTCCCCTCTTCCTCATAGACAAATGTCTTATCTTTCTCATTATAATTTGATATTGGAACTATCGCCCTTATACGAAACCCACATCCACATCGTTTGACGTATACGGCTCCCTTTTTCAGAATCCGTGATTTTTCGAGGAAGCCGGCTCACCTGCCCTATGGCATGCGTAATCCTTGACCTCAGCCATAAATGGCTTATACCTAATATACTTCTGTCGTATACACAACACGACCTTATGCTTCGCTGCCAATTGTTGCAACTTTACTGGCACTTCCTTGGCGGGCACGTCAAAAGACTCCGTATATTCAAACCTACGCCTCTTAGACCTTGGTGCGCACCCAGAAGACTCGTCTGAACAAACAGGGCAAGCAGCCACACAAGTCCTAATATAACTCTCAGGTATCCCGTAAAATTTTGCCCCTACAGTCCACACCTGCTTAATTCTCTCTATAGTTTCTTTCAACCCTAAGTGCTTAAAATCCGCATCACTATGGAATGACATGACTATGTCCTGCCACTGATCAACATGTGAAACATATTGACTGGAATTGTTCTTGAAACAAAGGAAATGGCTATTGTTACCGGTGATGCAGGCAGCGGATTCCGACACATGGACAGTGAGCTTATCCTGGATGCGCTTCCACGCCGTCAAATAGGCAGTATCCTCGTTCCGATCCTTCCACACCGAGCGCCAGCTGGAAAGCAGCGGAGGCGGAGTTGCGCCTCGGATCTCCTCCGGCGTCGCTAATCGTCCCTCAATCAAACATTGAATCATTAGGGCATGCGACTCCTTATTAAATGTGTAGAATTGGGAGGAAATATGAGGCTCGGGGCTAATGCACAACGGAGGGTGATGAATTGGTCCCTTGCTATGGTTGATTAAGGAGGATTCGGCAAATTAGGGTTCTCAAAGGGAACCGCGCCGTTTGAAGGAGGGAGAGGGATTTCGGCGTCGGATGAGGTGGGGCTTACGTCGTCATCTTCGTCGTCGCGGAAGAGGTCGATCTCGGCGAGGGAGAAGGCGTCGTCGTCAATGGAAGGCTGGGATTGAGCGTGGCGAGGGTCCATGAACTGGTCATGGTGGCCCGGCGGTGGGCCGAGGTGGTGGAATAGATCCTCCTCAATTTTGCTGGGATTCATTTGGAGCAACAAATTTCAAAATTCCGATGAAGAAGCTTTACTGTGGTGTAGTAGAGTTTGTCTATAGAAGGACTGTGGTCAGTGTCTCTGACATAGAGAGAGGGGTCAGGGGTTTGAGTTTTTTCCTCTCTCTCTCTCTAAGTTTTCTCTCTCTATATATTATATGTACAATATATACATACATATACATATGTATATAAAAATATGTAAGCACACACATGTATGAATAGAGTATTTTATTAAGTTGGAGAGGGCTTTAAATTGGTTTTTCTTTTTCTTTTTCCTTTAAAAAAATGGGAATTTTGGCGAGGAGGTTAAGAGGGTGTTTGACTGAGCTTATAAGCTCTTAAAAACAGCTTATAAGATGTTTAAGAGCTTATAAGCTCTTAAAATGTGTTTGGTAATTTTTTTTCCAAAAGAGCTTATTGGAGAGAGCTTATAAGCTCCTAAAAAAAAGTACCTCCACCCCAACTTTTTTTAAAAGAGTTTATAAGCTCCTTATTTCAAACATTCAAAAGACAAAAATATACTTAATAATTTTATAAGATATAAAAACAACTTATAAGCTCAAATATCTTATTTTATCCAAACACTCTGACAGCTTATTTTTAAAATAAGATCTAACATCTTATAAGCTCCTAAAACAACTTATCAGATGTAGGATCTTATAAAATGTTTTAAATAAGTTTAGCCAAACACCCTCTAACTCTCAAGAAATCAATAATGAACTAGCAAGTGCAAGTTTTGACTCATGTCCCAACATGGAGAAAACTATGTCTATGTTTAGGGTCATATTGAGATTTCTTTTATTGTTTCAAGTTTAAACAAATTGATTGATCAATAAACAAAAATAAATTATGAAACTATAAAATATTCCAATATATTACTATAAACAGTGTTCTAAAAAGCACTAAGTACTAGGGGCTAGACAATTCAGATGCAGCCATGGGGTGGCGCAGGTGGTGCCATTGCCACAGGGCCCTCCGTCCGGAAGGGCTCCGGAGTTTTTTTATACATGTGTATATATTGTTTAGTTATATATTTACAAAGGTTGAAATAATTGACAAAAATGTAAGGTGGTAAATTGGTAGGAGTTTTGTTTTATACTTTGGAGGTCATGAGTTCAAAGTCTTGACCATTGCAAAAACGAATTTTATTTTTCCCCTTTTCTATTTCTAACTATTGTGTTTTTCTTTCTTTTTTTTTTTGGAAAAACAAAAAATAATTACTTAGCATTGTCTTTGATTTCAATTGAGAGTGAAATTTCAGTAATTAATTGGTTATGAAAGATTGATTGATGGGTTGTAGATAAAAATACAAGAATATCAATTTTTCACAGCTAATTCATTAATAGTTTTTTTTGTTTTTGTCTTTTCTCTATGGTAAATTATATTAAGCGATCTTTTTTGTAATTTTAATTTAATGAAACCAAAACATTAAAGTTGGAGTATGATAATCTTTTACTACTAAAATAAGTATTGTATATGTTAAATCAATGAAATTATATTTGTATATTATTTTTTATAATTTTTAAATTTTTTACGTATATACAAGTGGCCCCCATTATTGTTTTTCTTGCTCCAGGCCTCTCGAAACCTAAGTCCGGTTCTGCTAGACATGCTACATA
Source organism: Rehmannia glutinosa (assembly GCA_016081115.2). Classification (NCBI taxonomy): domain Eukaryota; kingdom Viridiplantae; phylum Streptophyta; class Magnoliopsida; order Lamiales; family Orobanchaceae; genus Rehmannia; species Rehmannia glutinosa. The sequence continues at coordinate 27,799,874 of CM071937.1, forward strand.
TTGGGGCCTAACGTCTAGACATGCATGGGCAGTATTAGGTGTATATTGAATTAGGTGGGACCTAATCAAAAGAAACACATAGACAACTAAAGGGAGCCTAGCGCCTACACAGAGATTTCAGAACAATGACCGTAAGAGATGACAGTGGACCAAGTAAGCCTGTCCACACCATCCCCAAAAGCCAAACTCGATACATAGACCCACTAAACTCCTTTTCCATTGTAATATATTAAAAATTGTTATAAATTAACCGTGTATAAAGATTATATGAGAGATATAGAGAGAAACTGAAATTTCATTGGTTTCTGAATGAATTATAAAACAAAAGGAAGCTCCTATTTATAGTTTACAAAAGCTCCTGGTTACATAGGCGCTGACACAATAGAAGTAGCTGCAAATCAATTTAAGCGATGAAGCGGTGGCCGTCGACAAACTACTACAAAAGCAACTACAAGACAAGAGTGCTAAAGCGAGTTCTTTGCTTTCATTTCCGCAGAAATTCTTTGCAAGTCATAAGTCTTTCTTTGGACAGGTGAATATCCACAATGGATATATCACATAATACTCCCCTTGGATATTCACTATAGAATATGCTTCATTAGCACCTTTAAGCTCAAATCTGGACCATGTGCATAAGCTGCCTCATTAAAAAACCATAAGCTGGAAAAAATCCAATGGGATAAAAAACCAGACATAAGGGAAAAAGAGTACATGCGCACATTGTATGATTTTCGCTCCCCCTGAAACAAAGAATATAAGATGCCGAGTTGTGCTTTCAATCTTGCTTCATATTAACTTTTCTCATCCCAATGTCGTATACCAATTTCTCAAATGTAGATGTAGTGGGTCGGCTAGATTGTGATAGGAGCGAATCTGCTGAATATTTATCTCACCATTTTTCTGGAGCTCGTGTGTGTGGAAAAAATTTGGCGAAATATGCTTAGTCTTATCTCCTTTTATATATCCACCCTTCTCTTGCGCTATGCATGCTGCATTATCCTCATAAATGTTTGTATGAGTGTCTGTAGCTGGTGTTAATTGGCAAGAATTTTGTATATGTGCTATAACTGATCTTAACCAAACACATTCTTTACCAGCTTCATAAAGAGCGATTATCTCAGAGTGGTTAGAAGATGTAGCCACCAAAGTTTGTTTTGTAGATCTCCATGAGATAGATGTGCCGTTATAACAAAATAAGTAACCTGTTTGCGGGCGAGCTTTGTGCGGATCACATCTATACCCCGCATCAGCATAATCAACTAACTCTGAGTTAGTAGCTTCATTTGAATAGAATAAGCCTAAATCTACAGTTACATTGAGATAACAAAAAATGTGTTTACTCCATTTTAGTATCTCCGGGTTGGCTCAGAATTGTATCTTGCAAGTAGACTTACTGAAAAAGCAATATCTGGTCTAGTGCACTATGCTAAATACATCAATGCTCCAAAAAACATTTAGATAAGGTACTTCTGGACCTAATATTTCCTCACCATGTTCCTTTGGTAGGAAATGATCTTTCTCGGGATCTAAATTACATACGGAAATCGGGGTGCTTAAAGGATGAGATTTGTCCATATTGAATCTTTTGAGCAACCTCTTGGTATAAGCAGATTGATGAATAAGTATTCCATGATTTTTATGTTCCAATTCAAGACCAAGACAGAGTTTAGTTCCTCCAAGATCTTTAACCTCAAACTCTCTCTTTAGATATTCAGTAGCAATGGCAATTCTTTGGGAGTTCCAATCAAATTCATGTCATGGACATAAACAACAATGATAGCAAATCTGTTATCTGATCTTTTGTTAAAAACGCATGGGCAAACAAGGGTATTTTATAACCTTCCTTCTTTGTTGAAAGTTGATGGTCTGTCATAACTACTACCCTCCGTATCAAATTTCGACAATGTTTCGTAGTCAACAGTCGAAATTGCATTGTCATCTTCCTTATCAAAGATAGGTGGCCCGTCATAACCATCAATCTTTTCATCAAAGTTTGGAGGTTCTTTGTAGCCACCCCCCGTTATAGTGTCGTTGCTTTCTTCATCAAAAAGAGCATTTTTCCATCATTTGGCATCCTGTGCCTCAGAATTGGGATCCCCAAAGAAGTCTGAAAGCTCAAGTGATTTCCAATCTTGGATGGAATTATGATCACACATGATTTCAGATGTGTTAGCTTCAATAGCATCGAGAGGCCCTGCTGCCTCAGTAACATGTGTCTGGACACCCTTTCCTTTATTATTCTTTGATGCCTGATATAAATTTACCAGATGTTGGGCAATACGACAGACTTTAGCCCAGTGTCCAGAAATTCTACATCTATTACAATGATCATCCCTAGATCTTTCCACATGCATTTTTTCATTTTCATAGTTTCTTTGAAATGGCTGCCTTTGTTTGACCGAATAACTATTATGGCGGGAATAACTACCTCCACCTCGGCCATTTCTGTAAGTATTTCCATAAGGACCACAACGTCCACCGTCCCTGCGGGCACCACGACAGGGTTTATATTCATGGCCTCTAAATCAGCCCTTTGCTCTATTACAACTAGCATGTGCTTCTGGCACTGCTTGTGACCCACAAGGTCGCAAATCATGATTTTTCAATAGCAACTCATTAGTCCTCTCTGCCGTAAGAAGAACATAAATTAATTCAGAATAGGTCTTAATTGACGTTATCTATATTGCCGCTGAAGCACCACATTAGACATGTGCATCGTGGGGAAAATTTTTCTCCAATTTATCATATTATGATGGTTTTGTCCCGCAAAAAGCCAGCCAAGATTTAATATTGAACAGTGCCGAATTATAGGCGACAACGGACTTAAAGTCCTGTACCCTCAGCAACTGCCAATCGTATTGTGCTTGTGGTAGTATCACTGTACTAGAGTGATCAAATCTTTCCTTGAGCTTGTGAGCCATAACTCAGATGGCCTTTCTACTTGTATATATTCATCCTTCAGATCCTTGGATAGATGATAGCACATAAATATCGTAGCATTCGCCTCATCTTTTTCATTTGCCTTATCGATATCTATATAGTTTAAGATATTTGCCAGATCTAACCATTGAAGATGTAATTTGATATCGAGCATGCCGCTGTTCTTGGTGAGTGAATAGCTATGAGTGCCTAAATTAGTGGATTGACTGCTCGACTCCTTAGCCTTGGCGGCTCCAGTCTTTTTTGGTGTGATCATATTTTGTTAAGGGAATATCACCGAGTTGTTGGAATCGAGCTGGGAGAGAAGGATTAATAGTAGAACTAGGTTTATCATCCCCATTAAGTTTAATTTGCTTTATAGTCAAAGAAGAGAAGAGTAAGATTTAACAAATATAAATCTCACTCGATAAATGACTATTGAATGGAGATCTTAGATGAGAAGGAAGATCTTATTGGATTTATCGGCGATTGGCATGCTAAATAATTATTACTACTGGTATCAAGGATCTGAAATTTTTGTTTTTCGATTCCGGTCATTTTCTTCAAACAAAATAAATATAATTAGTATAAAAAGAAAATAACCGTGCATAAAGATTATATGAGAAATATAGAGAGAAACTGAAATTTCATTGATTTCTGAATGAATTACAAAACAAAAGGAAGCTCCTATTTATAGTTTACAAAAGCTCCTGGTTGTATAGGCGCTGACGCAATAGAAGTAGCTGCAAATCAATTTAACTGATAAAGCAGGCTGTTGGACAACTACTACAAAAGAAGTGTGCAAAGCGCAAGCTGCACAAGCGGAGTTCTTTCTTCATTCGGGCCGAGTAAATTCTCAAGTCAGTCATAAAATTTCTTTGGCGAGGCCAGTAAATATACACAATGGATATATATCATAATAAAAATTATATTTTAAAAAATAAATACTATTAAAACTCTATACAAAATACATTTCTATATATATATATATATATAATATTTTGTAAACAGAAATGAAAAAAACTCAAATATATCGTGACTAGACCATTCTGCATTTGGATTGAGTTTGATTTCAATCTTAATTGTGAGTACTATATTTTAAGTTATTTTTTTCCAAATTTTTGTCTTCCTATTATATTTTTGATCGTGTAATTCATAAATAAATCGAGTGAGTTAATACTTAATTCCGATCCATTTAAAATTGTTGGATCAATAAAATTCTGAGTATTAGCATGTAGTCCATTATATATGATCCATTACCCATCTGCATGGGCTTGGTATTCAAGTCAAGCCCACCATCACTAAGCTCGGTAGTCAAATGTCAATGTTTAGATTTTTATCATTTGCATTCAAACCCAATAAGCAGAATTGGGTTGTACAATAAGGCAGACAGCACTCTTCTCGTTTCTCAACAATTGATAACGGGTTAAGGACACAGTTGCCAAACATTTCGAATAAAATAACACTTTTACGATTCTGGGGTTTTTTCGGAATATTTTTGGGCTTGTATGGATGTATTTTCAAGTCCAATTTTTATTTTCTAGTGTTGGAAAATGAATTTTCAAACTTTATTGATTTTTGTGTGAGAATTGGGAATATGTTTGGTTTGTTGTCTAAATTTCTGTTTGAAAATGAAAATATGTTTGGTTATAGTTTTTCAAATGTATTTTTGACATAGGTTTGCGTGATTATAATGTATTTTTACCTAGGTTTGCGTAATTGGAATGAAAAATTGTTTGGTTGTGTTTTCAAAAGAATATTTTTCATAAAAAAGTGAAAACTGAAAATGACTTCATTTCTATTGAAAATTGTTGAAACAAACATAAACCCATTTTCCGGAATAGTTGGAAAGTGAAAAAAAGGTGTTGGAAACACAACCATACATTAATGTTCCTACGTTTTTTCTTTTCGTTTTTTACGTTACCGCCATTTTTCCCGAATTTTTTGACGTTGTTGTTTCAAGGTTCTTTCAAACATGTGTGGAACACGTTTCAACTAAAAAATTTAAGTGAAATACACTTTCTGCCACTATTAAATAATTAATTTTATATTTAAAATTTTATAAACAATCAAGAAATATACAAAATAAACAAATAATTATTAAAATAATATAGAAACAACACATGAATAAAAAATACAATTCAATTTTTGATCCAGTGCATTGAAAAATATCGAAAACAATATGGAAACAACGTAACTACGAAACAACATAACAACGTAGAAAACTATATAAAAACAACTCAAAAACAATAGAAACAATGTAGAAACTGCACATGATAAAAAAAAGAGTATAAAAAAATAGGTAAAAGCTGCATTAAAACATCGAAACAACACAAAAACAACCAAATAATAATATAAACAATATAGAACAAACACGAAATAATAGAAATAACATAAAAAACAATACATGAATAAAAAAAATCGAAAAAAACATAAAAAGTATCCAACAAATGCATGAGTGTAAAATTATCGAAAAAACAAACCCGAAAACATAAAGTGAAGTCTTTTTTTTCCCCGAAAAGTTGGGTATATTTGTCAATTATTTAGCTCATTGATAATAATCATACATTATCGATCTTTTACAAATTCTCGGATACGTGACTTTAGAATTCAAGTCCAAATGTGAGAGTTATTCTCCAAAAATAGTTTTGCTAATTTAATTACAAATTAAGAACAATTTTAAATATAATTTTATTAGAAAAAGTGTCGTTAGATTCATGAGTAATTTCTTATAGACTTATTTTTTTGAATTTAATTAAAAAGAAAGACTTACGTATTTTATAGAAAATCATCCATGTATAATAATTAATAAATTAAGTGTCATTTGTTTAAGAGAAAATCTGTGAGTTTTTTCCCCAAGTGAGTTAGGAAGAGGGGAGGGGATAAATCTCAAAAAAACTGAACAACTTCGAATATTGATCAACACTCTTATAAAGAGTGAGCGATACCACTTAAGCTATCTATGAGTTAGTCCGATTATATTTGTTATTAAGCATGTTCTCAATTTTCAGTATTCAAAAAAACTTAAAAATACATTTGTCTTACCTAATGTCACAAGATCTTTTTTTCAAAGATAGAATTGAAATATACCCACATAACAGTTCTTAATTAGGTATGTAAATCATGAATCAAGTGAGCCCGTACTTGTTACTGTTCAAGTTTGTTTGAGTTTTTATCAAATTTAAAATTTATATTCGAGTTTTAGTTAATTATTAATTGAACTGAACTTGAATGAACCTTATCGAATTGAACACGGATCAAATTTATATAGCTTTATCTTTTCACATATTTTTATTATTATATACTAATGGAGTTGAACCCTAGTTGAGCTCTATCAAACAAAATAACTTGATTTGTTATGCTATAGTAAATTGAGCTTAAAAGAACTTTTACCAATGGAGAGCAGAGTATGATCAAATAATTCAGTATATTCACCCAAACCTAACTAATTATATGAAAAATCCATATCTCAAGCCATTCCTTTGACTTCGAATTATCCATTTCTTTTCTTTTTTGTTTGTTTCTGCTTATATAAATTATAAATATGCTTTCTCATACTGTCGAAACTTAGCAAACAATTTAAGTATGTTGAAAGGCTGTCGGGGGACACCTTCTGGTATTTAAACAAAATTCCCTTACAAACTGTAAAGCTTTCTATTACTACATTAATTAGAAATCAATCAAATTTTATAATTCCTAGGTTTTGACCACACGAGTGGAAAATCTTTAAGTTCTATAATCATGAATTAAATTAATATGCTACTTTGTTATCATTGTTGTTTGTTAAGGTTAAGATACCCAGCCCAAAGGTATGGGCTAATTAGTACTTCTGTTTAAAATTGTTACATGAGTTCATCCAATTGAGTTGTAGTTTCTTCTTGATTACTAATTTATTACACTCACTAATCGATGCAGTTCATACAGGAACTGGCCAAGCATTTATTTCGGTATATATATAAGTATCATGTTCTGCTTTATTTATAAAAGCTACTTTGAAAATATATATTTTTTCAGATTAGAAGTGATATATATTTTTTTAAAGTGGTACTTAAACATGACTGTGTAGAACTTTATAGATAAATAATATTAGTTTTATTACTTTGAAAAAATGTATTTTTCAGGATAAAAAGTAATATGTTACGAGTAAGTGATATTTTTTGAGTCTAAAATGATACTATATTACCGCTTAATATTACAAAGCTGACATCGTCGTCCCTAATGATACTATGTCACTGTACCAAAAAACTACTTTGAAAACGTATACTTTCAGAGTAAAAATGATATTTTTTGAGAAAAACTAATACTTTTTAATGTAGACAAAGTAAATATCACTACAACATAAATGATATTAGGTAACACCCAAAAAATGTTACCTAATGGTCATAAAATGTTACTATAGACAATAGGTAGCAAATTTATGGTGCTGCACTTGTCCGTGCTACCTATAGTCTAAGGTATCACTTTTATTAGCTTTTAGTGATACTTTTTATAAGTGTTACATTAAGTTCTCTATTGGTAACACTTTGAAGCAATATTTCTAAAGTGTTACATATGAATCTTATGTAACACTTTTTGTAACACTTTTTATATTTGTAACACTTTAAAAAAAATACTTCTAAAGTGTTACATATGAATCTTATGTAAGACTTTTATTGTAGCACTTCGTAGAAATACTATTTTTTGCCACCAAGTAGATTCAAACCCACGACCTGTTATGTTGGAAGTGACAGTTTGCCACTAAGCTAAGTTGATTCTTATTACAACTTTTGCTTTGTTTTATATATACACATACACATACACACACACACACACACACACACATATATATATATATGGATTGGTTCAAATGAGACCAATATCCTGGGGTGAGACCGTAAGACATAATCTGGTACATCCATTATATTTTTTGAATGGTATAGATTAATTCAATTTTTAATGTATATTTAATGTGAAAAAATTGTCAAAAGGTTATATACGTAATTGCACATAGAAACTCCCATCTTGTTAAATATGGATAGATTTTTCAGTCATCAATCCCTTATTTCTCGGTCATCATTCATTAATGAGTGGTCTTTTATAATTATGCCTATTAGTTTTTATCTTTAATTATCTCTTAGACCTAAAATTCGAATTCTAAACCCTGCAAAGATCAATGGCATTTGCGCTGCAAGCTCCGGTCACTGATACTCCAACGGCATCGCCTATTCTCCACCTCAACCCCGATTTCAGACTCCAAAACCCTACCCAACAACAAAGACAAAACCCATGCCGCACTTTCTCTCATCAAATTCGAGCAAAACCCCGAACGCATTCTCGATATCTGCCGATCCGCCATTCTCACGCCCGAGGCACACCTCGACTGGATTGTCTACTCCAAAGCCAGTGACATTGTATTTTAGGTTTCAGAAATATTTGAGTAGGTTTAGTTTTTGAATTTTTTATTTTTCAATTTGATGTATAGCTTTAATAATTTTGTTGTATATTGTATCACTTTGAGTGCATATGTAATTTTCTTTGGTGAATGCAAGATACGTGTTTTTGTGGGATTTTTAGTACTTTTTCGTTGAATATGTAACGCCACACCATCGATTTTCTTTGTATGTAACGAAACAGTGCGATTTTGTTTATTTTTTGGCAATGTTCTAGATTTTCCATTGTTGTCTCATTGTTAATATATTTGATGTATCGATTTCAGTTTTTTATTGCATTTGATTGCAATTTTTTCGTGCATATTTTTCATGATAAGGCAGTCATGTATCACAATCTTTACACGAGGCGTTTTGTATTTGAATTATGCATTGGTCTGTTGTAATCTATGCAAACAAATTAAACTTTTCATACATCAATTTGATATGCATCAATCATCTAGTATATATGCATCATTTCTACCATATTTATTCATTAGTCTCGATGACTTATAGATACATCATAAATAAATTATTTATACAATATTATACAATAATTTTAGCACTTTTTTCTTTGCATATGTAATTATGTTTCACAAAATATGAAAACTGCATTATTCATTAAATATGCAACATAATATATGAACAAGACATCGTTATAAGATTAAATATGCACGAATAAATATGATATAAATGTAGGTACATTAAATATGCAACATACTATACGTATCAATACATCAGTATACTATTAAATATGCAATATTAATTATAACACCAATACAGTCTAATTTTCGGGTTCATATATTTTGCATTCATGCATCATTACCTTCAAACAAAATATACAATATATTATATGTATACATGCATCAATATATAGTTAAGTATGCATAAATTCAATTTTGTTGGGACCAAAAAAAAAATTCATAAATGCCAGGAAATAATAATAAGTTTGCAAGCTAATATTTATGATTTATTTATGCAAATTTCCGAACAGTACCATATACACAATAATACAACTATAAATACATCAAGGTAATGCTAAAAATGCAACATTTTTGAGAATCATAAATATCTAAAAATGTCGAACAAAGATTTTTGGGACTGGTATACGAATTTGTATGTTTTGAATCATTTTTATAATTAATCATGCAACATATTATATGTATATATGCATCAATATATAGTTAGATATGCATAAATCCAATATCGTTGGGACCAAAAAAATTTCATAAATGCCCGGGGATACAAATTTATTTATGCAAATTTTCGGAATATTACCATATGCAATTTTCGTTTTTTTTTTGGATAGAGATTAGAGTTTTTTGGAGGGGATTATCATTGATTGCACCTCCTAAATTATAGGTAATAAATATGGTAAGTTAGAATCATATGCAAATCTTGTTAGTTGACTGATTTTTATTAATTGACAGAAATGGCGTTTATTGGAGGATAGAGATTAGACGATTTTTTGGCTTTCATTTGATTGATTTCATCCTAAATTAAAGGGATGAGATATGGTAAGTCCTATTATTTAGTTACATGTTTTTTTATAGTTTTCCCTAAATGCCCTCAGCCGAAAATGATACTAGAAAATGCAACAATATCTAATGTTTCAATCTTATCCATCCATTAATTGATTACTGTGATTGAGATCATCATCTCTCACGGTCTCACCCCAATATATGGTCTCACAAGAACCATCCCCTATATATATATATATATATATATATATTAAAATGGTATAAAAATTATATTATATGTATATATATAATATATTTTATATAATAATGATTGTATCATAATATATATATATTAAATTATATTATACACTGTATATATCAAATTTTATATTATATAATATATAGTTTGAAAATCATATTATGTTATATATTAAAGTACACAAAAAATTAAAAATATTAAAAATATATAAAATGAATTTATCGACTAATCAATATTCAATCGACAAAAATAAAAAAATATTTAAAAATATAAAATTAATTTACCGACAGATAAAAAAGTTCTAACGGTAAAAAAATTAAATAATAAATAAATAATGAAAAAATAATTTACCGATGGAAAAAATTCCTAAGTAATTACCGACAACATCAATTTTATTGGTAATTGTGTTTTAAAAAGTTAAACAAAAAGATTAACAATGAAATTGGTCCGTTAGTAAAAATTAAAAAATAAATAAATAATAATAATAAAATATATACATGCGCATTTTCCGTCGGTATTACAATAGAATTAATTACCTCCATAAAAAATAAAAAATAAAAGAAAAACTAAAATACTTTATAAAAAGAAAATAAAAATTCAGTAAAAAAAACAGAGTACATGATGTCTATAATTTTTAAGTTTGGTGATTTTTTTTTGTCTTCACCTATTTTGTGACATCAATTAATTAAATAAATTATGGACATGATTTAATGATAGTTCTATAATTTTGTGTTACTAAAATATAGCCTAAAAAGTGTTACAATTAATAAAAAATAGTGTTGCCAAGAGTGCTTCTTAAATAAAGGGATACCAATTTGCGTTACAAAAGAAAAAACAAAAAAAAAGTGATACTTAAAAAGTGTTACTTATTTAAAAATGTTACATATAAGTGTTACGTATTGATAAAGTGCTACAATTGTGTTACATAAATATTATAATGTAAAAAGTGTTACAAACATGTGTTACGTACATATGTACCTTATGTAAAAAGTGCTACAAAATTTGTGTTACCTAATATTATTTATGTTGTAGTGTATTTAATACGTACACCGCCTGTAAGCCTAAATATTTACGAAAATATCACCGTTCTTTTGGACTGGGTCATAAATTGTGGGGGATCCGTCTTACACAATGCGACCCATGAGACAATCTTATAATATAAATTTTTTTGTCTATATTCATTTGTTTCGATAGAAATTTTTCTCATGTGTGCATCTTTTGATTTACTCAGTTTCTCATGTTTATATTGATTAATATTGTAATACATATCAACTGAAATACCTTTAGCTAGGGAATCACTTGTCATTCTTTTACAAAACTTATCAATTATTACTAAATTTAATAATTCATTAACTACAATATTAATATAACTGATAACAAAATTTCTATATGTAAAAATCTATTGTGTTTTTCTAAATCAGTGACTGCAGCTCTAAAATCCCATTACCATACATGCTCAAATTCCTTTTTAAAAGAAAATAAAAAAATAACACCAAACAAAGCTGATGTAAGCAATGTTGGGTGTCGCGTGAGAGATTGAGGAGACGTATACGTGGCGGTCGATGGTGGGACCCATAAGGCCGTCTTGTCAACTCTTTGCTTCCTCTTCACAGCACACGCTTTCAACCGGAACCGGACGGCGCGGTGATGACGCCGTTACGTACTGTTACTTCTAATTCTCCTCCCTCTAGTCTTCGTCAACTTTTCTAAATTTAGAATATTTGTCATAAGATAACTACTCTCTTTGTCCCAAATATAAAAATTCATTATTCCTTTTTGGGATGTCCCAAATATATATTCTACTTTCTATATTTAATAGTATTTTTTCCATTTTTTTTTCTGTTATAACCAAGGGTGCAGAAATTGCTAGGTATTAGTTGGGCGGTGGCCCAACGCCTAGAAATAGTATTATTTCTCTTTTTTTCATTTTTTTTTAATTTTTACCATTTTGGTCGACTTTTGCCGCCTAGGTGATATGTGTTAAATATACGTGCATTTAAGGGCTTATAATGATATATAATTGATGCATTTGCATGCATATTTAGTGTATTTTACTTGATTTCCTTAGAAGGGCATGATGCTGCGTATGTTTTTATAAGAAATGAAGCTTAAATGGAAAGATATCAGTTAGAAGGCCTGGACAAGATTGAAGAATGTGAAGAGAAGATCGAATAAACGAAGCAAACTGACAAAAACACATCACACGGCCGTGTGAGTTGACCACATGTGGTTTTTACACGTTCGTGCGACTTGATTTTCAGAGACATGTTACACAACCCGACCTTGTGAAGGTAACACGACCGTATGAAGTGTTTGGGTGAAAAACAGAGACGAAAATCGTTAACATGGTCTGGCCGTGTGATCCGCACACGGGCCGTGGGATCCACTGCGTCTGATTTTTGTGTCATTTTCCCATCAGAACTCTACAAGTGATCTTTCAAAGCATATATAAAGGGACAAAGGCCTTGCACGAAAAGAAAAGTCATTACATTTGTAAATACAATACAATACACTAGGATTACACAAATCAACATTCTTGTGAGAGAGGAGGGCTAGTCTATGAAGAGCACCACAAGGCCTTTCGCATCTACAGAGGCATAAGGTTTTGAAGGCTTGGAGGGAAGATTCATCCTAACAAGAAGGGTTCCTTATTTCTTAGTTTAGATCTCTTGTTTGTACTTAAACGATGTCAAAGTATTTGATTTCATCTTTGTCTATGAATTTGTTATCAAATATGTTGGTCTAATCTTTCTGATCCTATGGCATAATCAAAACTGTGGATTCATATTAAATCTATATTGATTGTTTTCTTAATTGATTTATGTATTCTATTACATGAATTCGAATGCTTATTTCTTGTAGATTATCTGATCAATAATTTGCATGTCATATTTGTTAGTCCATAATCTGGGAGGTGAGTTCTAACAAATAAAAATCAGGTTCAGACATAAACAGGGGTAATGTATCGGGAGACTACAACTGTTTGTGGGGAGTAATTCAATTCAAAGATCTTTTGGGAGTTAATAATAATTGTAATGCATTGGGAGACTATAATTGTTATTAATCTACTGTTTATGCGCCACCCGGGAGAGGGAATAAACTAAATTAGGAATTGAACCCATAGAAACAATGAATTGGTTTTGATAAACATCGATTGTATTTAATATTTGAAGAAGCATGTTGAGATTATGTGCTTAGGGTTGCTTTCATATTTGTTGAAAAGATTTGTGGAGTTCAGGTTTCTACAAATTTACATCTTTTATTTTTACTTAGATAATAAACTTTTTGATTTTCGATCGATCCAATAAAAAATGGAATACAATGTTATTATAGCTAAGTGTTTCGTATTCAATCACAGAGGAATACGACCTTACTTGTCATTATATTCTATAAACTACGATGCACACTTGCAGTATAGTGAAGAGATTTTCGCCACTGCTACAAAATGCTGATAGACACCGGTTTTAAACCGATGTTTATTAGAAACATAACCGCTGTTAGAGCCACTTGTGTTAAAAGTCTGAACTTTTTGACAGCGGTTGAGAACCGGTGTCTTAGAGATAAAATATCCGCTTTCTAAGGCCCTGATGTTAAAAGTTTATGTATTTGACACCGATTTTAAATTGGTGTCTTTTGATGAATAGACACCGCATCAAACACTGATTATAAACAAATGTCATTTCATCTAAAGACACCGGCTCAAAACCGGTGTCTATGGTGAATAGACATAACTTGTTCACACTGATTTTAAACCGGCGTCGTTTAATTCAAAGACATCGCATCAAAACCGCTGTCTTAATATTTTTAGAAGCAGTTTTAAAAGGGTTGTTTATGTAAGTCCAAGTGGCTACGATAATCTAGAGGGGGTGAATAGATTATGCCCATTTTCTCGATTATGCTCTCTTTTTCGAATGTATAATAAGCCAAGACAAGACGGGAAGTGCGGGAAGTAAACAACACACATCGATTTATAGAGGTTCAACCCACCTAGGGCCTAATCCTCTACCACCCTAGTATCTCCGAGATGGATTTCAAAAAAAAAAAAGATTTTATTAATTACAACAATTAATACAACATCACCTCACAACACCTCTTTGAAGATTACCACAATCTCCCTTGAAGATTACCACAATCTTCTACGACACCTTGTGAAGATTACCACAATCTTTCACCTTGAAGAACACCAAATTCTTCAACACCTCAAAGAGCACCAAACTCTTCAATAAGAAGATTACCACAATCTTCTAACACCTAACACCTAAGATCACCCTAATGTGTTCTTACCACAAGAACACTCACAAGGATATCTTGTGTTGAATGACGACCACAAATTCAAGATTACAACTCGATAATGAATTATACAAATATGAGTGCAAGTGTAATCAAGAATTAACCCTAGACCTCAAGATGTGAAAGTGTAAGACCTTAGGCTATTACAACAAGAGTATTGAAATATAAGAACAAAAGTGTTTGTTTGAATGTATCTTGCTGTGGTGTAGTATTCTCTCTTGTTGTGTTGCTTCAATTCTTCATCTATTTATAGAGGATGTTTTGAACTTGATAGGCTCCTCCTAGGAGATTGAAATCTGTAAAAAATTGCAAGACAAATGAAGAATATAGCTGTTAGAGATCAACACCATAAATTGAGGAAAAATTATCTGCTGCACAATGGTTAGAATTTGCTGTCAAAACGGTAGGGCGACCGGTCACGCTCTAATACAGAAATAAGAATAACACAACAAATTTCAACATGTGGACCGGTCTTGGGAGGGTTGGACCGGTCGACACCCTGCTCGACCGGTCGCCTCCCTTGGGGACCGGTCCACCTACACAGAAATGAGAGACATAGAGATAAGCCTGCAATGTTTATGTCTTCAGACACCGGTCGCACTAAGGGCGACCAGTCGACCTCCAATAAAAATACAAATGTCTCGTTTCTGTTTTGGAAATCATCTTTCAGACACAGGTTGCCCTATAGGGCGACCGGTTGAACACGAGATAGAAGTGTTATCCAATTTTTATCGAAAATAAACTTCAAGAAATACTCCGAAAAATTAGTAAAAATATTTTAGATCGATCAGGAGTATTTGGACAACATTTAGAAACATTGTTTTGGTGTAAAAACACATTAACACAAAATCATCAAAAGTGTTGTCCAATTTGTTTGAAAATAAACTTTCAAGAAATACTCCGAAAAATTAGTAAAAATATTTTAAATCATTTAGGAGTATTTGGACAACATTTAGAAACATTGTTTTGGTGTAAAAACAAAATAATCAAAATCATGATAAAAACATTTATCTAATAGTTTATTTACGCAAAGACACCAGTCCAAAGCTGCAAAAAAAAAACCATATAAATAAACAATTCATTATAAACTCCAATTCTAGCAACCATCATAAGTTCACTACCAATAAAACATGAAATCCATTAATACTAAAGTCACCTCCAATAGTCAAAATCCAACAAAAATTACTAGTAGCGAAGTTTCCTTTCAATAAAACAACTATAAATTCATAATCCAATTTCATCAACCAACAAAAAGACTATATAATTCAACTAAAGGCAACAAAATCCATTTAAAAAATGCTCAAGCTTCTCCTACTCAGTCTTTAACCTTTGTTTCTCGTCATGAAGCTCATTCTTCTCAGCCTACAAACATACAAATAGAGTTGAATGATTTAGCCATTAATGAACCGACCCTTCTCAGCAATCATAGTAAATTATGCACAAAACATATATACATTTTCTCTAAATTTCTTTATCATATTCAAGACTTAAACAAAGCACTAGTGACTTTCAGAATTTTAATTTTCTCATAACATTATTTAGACATACAAATATAATAAGAATTGATTTTGCAGGTATCCTGATGAGGGTGCAGGCGAAATACCCGCTGTCTTTGTAGTAAGACAACCAGAAAGCACAATAACTGACTCGGAGATCATGGATTGTTTTTTATTGTTAGAAGTTAGTTAACTCGATTCGACATAACTCGGTATCGAGTTATGTAACTGGATATCCAATTATATTTAACTTGACATGTATCTCGAACCAGATCTTACGCACAACTCGATATCCAGTTACATAACTCGATATCGAGTTATATCGAGTTACATAATTGCATGGATATCAAGTTAAGCGATGGAAACCCTCGTCGTCTTCCTCATTCACCCACAACTACCATTAATGAAGCATCAATCTTCTCAAATTAAATCTAAATTGTCTAAAATCTACAAATTCTACAAATCTAACAACAAATACTAACCTAAGCAACTATAAACTAATTAAATCAACAAGAAATATGAAATTAATGGAATTGAATGAAGTGATACAGTTGCTGTAGAGTCCATTTTTGCAAGTCGTTGAAATAGGATTTTATTCCCAAGTTTGATTATCGAGTTATGAGGGTGTGTGTGACTCGAAAGGGTGTAATTTAGCTTAAGTGGTAATTTTGGAATTTCACGTATCAAAATGACTAAAAAGTATGTATTTAAAAAAGATGGCTAAAAACATTTTGGCTTGAAAGGAATGGCTAAAAAACCTGGGCACTGTAAATAATATTGCAAGATTGTCGTTCACCCAAGCCAGACGTCCGAGGTTCGATTCCCATCGTACCCTTCTCCACCTGGGGTATGTACTAAAACAAAAAAAAAACTAAAATCCCATTTAGCCAAATCCTAATTAGGAATCTACAAACTCTCACTTAACCATTTTTTTTTGGGATCTTATACTATCTTTTAATAAAAATTTATTATACACTTTTTGAAAGTTTATAATTTCTTAAACAATTTATAAGATATTGTTGTTTAAGTAGTACACATGTACAACTTGCAACAAGAATTAGCCTTCAATAATGGCTTACAAATTGAAATTACAAAACTAAACATAGTCTATCTATTATTTGTCTTGACTGCAACTTCATAAACTGGAATCGAACTGGAAAACAAAGTCGAATTAAATTGAATCTTTTTCCGCAAGTCAAATACGTCTCGACTAGTGCTCATGAATTGACGTAATGTCCCCAAAGATAAAACGACTTACTTCTTTTGTGGAAGGTGTGAAGACTGGTTATTGGAGTAAAAAATATAGAAAGAAATTATGATGTGAGATGTATTGAGTCACCTCTGTAATAGTGAGTGACTGAGTTCTGTGTCTAACAATAGGCAACAATCCAATACTTGCATGAGCTAACTGTCAGAGAGTGAGTATTAAAAGTATAAATGCCTTATATGTAATTTCTAGGTGTTACAAATGAGACTCATCATCTCAGGTATAAATAGTTAATCCTTATATTCATTTGTATCTGAACTTAATCACTTAATTAAATCTTTTGCTTTGGGATAGATTATTCCGAGGACATTCGCTGACTTAAGCATTAGAGATCAAACTTCCCTAGGACAACCCCATAACGCCTATTAACTTTGTCTGTTATGTTGCAAACTAGATTCCACGAGAAAACTATGTAACTTTGCTTTGGAGTTACCCTCATGGCATAAATGACTTGGGTTATTAGACTATCAAACTCACCTTGACGTGGAGTGATCTACATTTTTGACAACATCATATATATATATATATATATATATATTGTGTAACATAAAGATTAATTCCATGGATAATATATACGAATTACTTAACCTAATGGTAGAAAGTGAGTGTTGAATGATTACTACCATTTTCTAATTCAATTTCCGAATTTGTTAAGTTGGTAAAGAAGCACTGGCAAGTTGGGCAAGTTGCCCATTGGAAAATGGATAAAAAGTGGTTAGGATGATGACAGCCATAACAATTGCTTAATTATTGTGCGCCTAATCAATCCTATATACTAAAAGAAAAAACAAGCTGCCACATGTCATCACCTCTGCAATTTGGTACACGTGTCAACACCTTAGTCTTCTAAATCTATGTGTCATCTTCATATTTAGCCACGTGGCAAACCATGTCACCACCTTATTCTTCCAATTATAAATTGATTTACTATCAATTTATCATTAACTTATTAATTAAATTTCTGTATTTCCATATATAATTATTGACTTGATTGGTTTTCCTTATAACGTATTAATTAATATTCCGTATATAACTATTAACTCAATTGATTTTATCAAAATTTAATCCAATCAAATATCAATGTATTAATTAAATTTCTGTATTGCCATATATAACAATTGACTCAATTGATTTTCCATATAACATATTAATTAATTTTTCTTCCGTATATAACTATTGATTCAATTGATTTTCTGTATATTTGGATAAATTAAATTTTTTGGCTTCTAATTATGGGTTGATTTTCTTTTCTAAAAGACCATAAAAGACAACAAAAAAATTTAATTAATTTTGACCGCATGCAAATTAATCAGCAAAAATAATTTTAAAATTTTAACCCAATCATATATATAATATATGTATTCCGTATATAACTATTGACTAAATTGATTTTATCAACATTTAATCCAATCAAATATCAATGTATTAATTAAATTTATGTATTGCCGTATATAACTATTGACACAATTGATTTTTCGTATAATGTATTAATTAATTTTTCGTATATAACTATTGATTCAATTGATTTTCTGTATATTTGGATAAATTGATTTGCTATCAATTTGGATAAATTTGTTTTTTTTTTGGTTTCTAATTATGAGTTAATTTTTTTTCCTTAAAGGCCATAAAAGACAACAAAAAAATTTAATTAATTTTGACCGCTTGCAAATTAATTGGCAAAAGTAAATTTTAATACAATCATATATATAATATATGTATGTATATCCGGCAAGTTTAAATCCAATCAATTTCAATCGGCAAATCGTATATTTTATATACGAGTTTTTAGAAAAGATATTCAATATATTTAAATAATATGTATGTTACTTTCAAATTTATTTTTTTATAATCAATATTTTAGGTCTCTTCTAACTATCACAAACAAATTTGAGACATTAAAATTAAGGTTTTCTTTCTCTTTATTGTTAAGGGGCAATTAATGTCGCCTAGAGACAATCCCTTTCATGACCATACACTTCTTTATGTCATTAATTTTGTTCCACCATTAACGTATACAAGATGATGTCATAATCGTAAATGTGAAATTTATATAGTGTAATGAAATACCAATATGAGAATGAAATAAAACATCATTAGAATTGCCCTGGGGCGAATCTGGGGGGCCTCCCCGCCCCCCGACGCACCCCAATTTTTTTTATCTCATGTTTTTCCATGGGAAAAAAATAAAACTAAAATTATATTTTTTTTTGTAGGGGAAAAAATAATTGAGATAGGGAAAAAAAATTGGACTAGGGGTTGCCGAACCGGCTGACTACACCCCTGGAATTACCCTTTGAGGAGTAAAACATTGAGAGGAAGAGCTGAAAATTAAAGAGTTGGGTCGTATGCCTTCCACACACCTTTAAACACTAACCCTTGGAGCCTATAAACTATCATAGACAAAGTTTTTCAACCCAAAAAAATCTCACTCTTTGATTATTTATAAGTTCCTAAAATCATCTGGGATCAATTTGTAATTAATTCCAGGGCAATGACCTAGGTTCAATCTCATTTAAGTGCACGTGTTCTTCCCCTACACTATTATACAAGGAAAAACCAATTTACCTACAGAAAAATCTGTAGGTAAGTATTAAGAAAATTGTAAAGTGTAGGTAATATCATTGTAGGTAAAATCATTGTAAGTAAAATATTTACCTACAGACTCTAATATTGTTGGTAAATACCTACAGAAAAATCTGTCGGTAATTGAAAAACTGTCGGTAATCTGTCGATAATATGCTGTTATAATTTGGGGAAAATAATATTTTTTGTTCTGTAGGTATTATGTAGGCAACTCTAAAATTTAGTGACAAAATCATTTACGTCGGTAAATTTTGTCGGTAAACTGGAATTTTCTTGTAGTGCTACTGAACCTTAGTTTTTTTGTTCCTAAAACCATCTATTTTCATACATACCTTTTGAGTGTACACACACATATACATGTTCGAAATTTTAGTTTTATGTCACTTCGAATCTCTTATCTCATATGCTTTACATGTGTGCATATTTATATAGCCGTTGAGGCGGATTTAGGGGGCCTCCCTGGTCCTGGCGCGCTCCATTTTTTTCTTATCCCGTTTTTCTAAAAAAATTAAAAAAAAATTTCAAGGGAAAAACATAGTTGGGCTAGGGAAATTTTTTTGATTAGGGATAGCTGAGCTGGCTGACATGCCCTGTATGTATACTTGTATATACCGTATACGATGGGAAAAAAGGGTGATCAGCGTAAGATGTTGGAAATATTTAATTTGGACTAACATATGTTAATTAAATGTGCATAGCTGTCTTACGGTTTAATCCAATTAAAGTGATCTAATAAGGTTTTAATTTTGGATTAAAAGGGTATCAAATTGTTATGGGATTAAATGTGTAGATACTATTAGGTGATTTTCTATTTGTTGAGGGACCAAATAAAAAATAAAGGGGATACTTATCCAAAACGGTTATGGTCCCCGGGCGACGGTTCTTAAACAAGAGAAATGTCATTCTCCTTCAAGCGGGCGTAATCGAGAACTATCTGAGAACTCTCAAGAGGAACCGCTCGTCTGGAAGGCCAAACCAGATCCCAAAACCAGATCCAGATTTCTCACGAACCCTAATGGATTCAGGTACGCTTCCGCGATTAGGATTAATCTCTTCTCTTTCTCGGATTATCATGGTAGATCGGTCAAGCATGCTTTTGGATTTTATGGATTAAAGCATGCCTTTGTGATTATGATTTCTAACAAGTGGTATCAGAGCCACTCTACTCATGATTCTCTGAGAATTGCGAAGAATTTCGGGATAATTTTGTGGTTCTTCGTGAAAATAAAATTAGGGTTTCTGTTTTTTTTTTTCGATTTGGTTCCGTTTTATGGATTCAATTTTGGGCCTTTTGGGTCTTACGGTTTGAGATTCAGAAAATTTGGTAGATTCGATTATGTAATTTCTGAATTTCCTGATATGTTCACATCGAATTCACGGTTTCTGTATCATGAATGTCGAACCAGTTTCGGAAATCATTTTCAAACTTTTGGAATCTGTATTGCGTTAGGTGATGAATTGAAATACAGATTGTTATTATATAAGCTGTTGATTAAAATATTCTGGAATCCACTTTCACGATTCAAATATCTATGGTATTAATGGATATGGGTTATTTATTTATGTGAACTTTGATATTCTGGAATAAACTCCATCATGTCATGTCTTGGATTAAGTTTTATATTATTATGGTTTGCTGCTGTCTAATGCAATTGTGATTATGAATAAGGATTTCAGCAATTGAAATCCAAGTATGTATTATTATGATGGGTTTCGAAAATTGGTATTTGGGGAAGATGGTCTTTTTGACCAAAAATTTGTGATTTTGGGGCTGATATGTAGTTTTCAAATTATGGGTTACATTGTTACTGTTTCTCTTTGGTACCCCTCTTTAGTTTATAATATTTACTAATTGGCCCCGATAACCAAGGAATATATGTACTGTGTGCATATATATGTATTCGGTCATTTAATTTTAAATTTCTTTGGTGCATCTCATGTCCCATTTTATTTTGTCTAATATTCAAAGTGAGTTTATTGAAACAAGAAGTCGCCAAAGTGACCTCTCTTGTGTAGATTTATTCATTAAGAATATTGGATGTTTGTGTTTGTGTATATTCATGCGGGTATTAGTCGGCCCCAAGGAAGGTTAATACTTGGTCCGAAATGCACAAACACCTGTGGTGGTAAATACGTGGCAATTATAAGGTTATCCATGTAAGTGATTTTGTCGGCCCAAAGGAAGACAATATTACTTGACAGGATTTATTGTCAGTGTTTGATCACTACAAGAGGTAGCCACTTACAAGTTAATATTTTTGTCCAAAGACTTGATATTAATGTTGTTGTGCCTCGAGATGCTACCAACTTATTTAAATTTAATGATTGATTATTCGGTTTAATGTGAGCATGACGAGTTAATTTTGGTTTTGTTCTCTCTTTCAAACTATGATGTCCGCTCTTCTATTTCGCTAACACCAACAACATTCCCATGCTCAATGGGTGAACTTTAAGGATTGGAAAGAAAATATTACGATCATTTTGGGTGCATGGATCCGGGACTATGCGCTAAGGGTTGAGCAACCCCCTTCTCTTACGGATGCAAGTTCTGCAGAGGAAAAGCGGAACTTTGAGAAGTGGGAGCGCTCAAATCGCGTTAGTCTGATGATCATTAAGCGCGGCATTCCAGAAGCCTTTCGAGGCACAACTTCTGAGGAAGTAACTACTGCCAGTGAGTACCTTGCGGAAATTGAAAAGCGTTTTGTTAAAAACGATAAGCCGAGACAATACGCTTTTGGCTAACTTGATCTCACTTAAGTATAAGGGCAAGGGAAACATAAGGGAGTACATCATGGAGATGTCTCATCTTGCTTCAAAGTTAAGGGCACTAAAGCTCGAGGTGTCTGAGGACTTACTCGTGCATTTAGTATTAATTTCGCTTCTGCTGGTCGGTCGGTTTAAGGTCGGTTACAAGCATAATCAAAGGGAGAAATGGACTCTTAATGAGCTCATTTCATACTGTGTGCAAGAGGAAGAAAGGTTGAAGCGAGAAAGAACTGAGATTGCTCAATTGGCCAGTACTTCCAAGGATAAGGGCAAAAGGAAAAATAATGTTGAGAAAGCTGCTAATGATAAGGGTCCAAAGACAAAAGAAGCGAGAAAGGTGAAACTCGGGATGGTGTTTCTTTTGGCAAACCTGGACAAAAAAAGAAGGATTGTACTAAGTATCGCGCTTGGCGTGTGAAGAAAGGTACATTTCTTACTTTGGTCTGTTCTGAAGTTAATTTAGCTTCAGTACCTGGAAACACTTGGTGGTTAGATTCTGGTGCTACTACTCACATAAGTGTTTCAATGCGGGGGTTACTGAGCTCTGAAGAAAGCCAACTGATGGTGAAAGATACATCTTTGTGGGTGATGGCAAATCGGTGGAAGTGGAAGCAATAGGGCATTTTAGGTTGTTATTAGGAAGGTTTCTTTTTTGGATTTGAAAGACACTTTTGTTGTACCAAAAGTCGTTTAGACGGAATTTGGTTTCTATTTCCTTCTTGGACAAATTTGGTTTTACTTGTTCATTTGGAAATTGTCGGTTTAGTCTTTCATTTAATTCCAATATTGTTGGTACTTGGTTCGTTAAGTGCTTATGACAATCTATATATGCTTGATACTATTGTTTCGTATAATGAATCCCTGCATGTTGAATCAAGAGGTACTAAGCGAAAATTAAATAAAGAAAATTCGGCTAAATTATGGCACAAGCGTTTAGGTCATATCTCAAAAACCAGAATTGAGAGACTTGTGTCGAGGACGGTATTTTAGATACACTTGACTTTTCGGATCTTGATGTTTGTGTTGAGTGTATTAAAGGAAAACAGACCAAAATAAAGAGATTAGGTGCCAACAGAACTTCAGACGTCTTAGAATTGATACATACGGACATTTGTGGGCCATTTCCTAAGGCTTCTTGGAATGGTCAAGATATTTCGTATCATTCATGAAGACGATTACTCACGATATGGGTACCTATATCTAATTTATGAAAAATCGGATGCCTTTGGATATGTTCAAGGTTTTTAAGGCTGAAGTTGAGAATCAACTCAACAAAAGAATTAAAGTTGTCAGATCTGACCGTGGAGGTGAGTACTACGGCAGATATGATGGTTCAGGAGAACAACGTCCAGGGCCTTTTGCTATCTTCATAGAGCAATGTGGAATCGTCCCACAGTACACCATGCCGGGGACGCCTAGCATGAATGGTGTTGCTGAAAGACGAAACATGACTCTAAAGGATATGGTACGGAGTATGATTAGTCATTCCTCTTTGCGAGAATCACTCGGGGAGATGCACTAAAGATCGCACTTATATTACGAGCAGTACCAACTAAAGCAATTGCTAAAACACCTTTTGAGCTTTGGGTGGGCGAAAGCCGAGTCTAAACCACTTTCACATATGGGGATGTCCGGTGAAGCTAGGCCTTATAGGCAAATGAAAGGAAATTGGACTCCAAAGCTTGAGTTTAGCGGCTACTTTATTGGTTACTCGGAAAAATCAAGGGGTTTTAAGTTTTATGATCCCACTAGAAGGTCTATTTTTGAGACGGGAAATGCAATATTCTTTGAGGATGTTGAGTTTGGGGGGAGAAATAAGGTTAGAGACATTACCTTTGAGGAGGAGTCGATCTCGACACCTCTATCGCTTACGATGATGTTCGGTTTCTATTCTGTCATTAGCGAGAAGTAGATTCAGAACCTCAACAGGATAATGTTGAAGAACTCCCCACTCAGGTTGAAACTATTCAGGAAGAACAAATTCAACAACCTCAAGAACTAGTGCCATTAAGGAGGTCCACTAGAGAGAAGAGAAATGCTATTCCGGATGATTATGTGGTATTTCTCCAAGAAAATGAGGATAATAATGGATTGATGGAAAATGATCCTATCAATTTCCGTCAAGCCATGCAGGATCCAAACTCTCAAAAGTGGATTGATGCCATGAATGAAGAGTATAAGTCAATGCAAGACAATCAAGTTTGGGATCTTGTCTCATTACCTGAAGGTGCGAAACCTATTGGTTGCAAATGGATTTTTAAGACCAAGAGGGATTCGAAGGGTAATGTGGAAAGATATAAGGCTCGTCTTGTAGCTAAAGGCTTTACTCGGAAAGAAGGCATTGATTTTAAAGAGACTTTCTCCCGGTTTCCACGAAAGACTCTTTCGGGATAATTATGACATTAGTTGCACATTTTGACCTTGAGTTACATCGGATGGATGTAAAGACGGCGTTTCTCAATGGAGACATTGATGAGCGATATATATGGTGCAACGAGAAAACTTTGTGTCCGGAGACCCAAAGTCTATGGTTTGCAAAAAAAAGAAATCCATCTATGGGCTCAAGCAAGCTTCTCGTCGGTGGTATCACAAGTTTCATCAAGTAGTAGTCTCGTTCGGTTTTGAGACTAATGTTGTTGATGATTGTGTGTATCACAAGTTCGAGTGGGAGTAAGTGTATATTTTCTGGTCTTGTATGTGGATGACATTCGCTTGCCACTAATGACTCAGGATTGCTACACGATACCAAGAAATTTCTATCAAAGAAATTTGAGATGAAAGATCTTGGGAAGCTTCTTTTTGCGGGAATCCGGATACACCGTGATCGTTCTCGGGGTATTCTTGGATTATCACAAAAGAGCTACATAGAGAAAGTGTTGCAAAGATTTGGCATGCGAATCGCAAACCAGGAGACACCCTATAGCTAAAGGAGATAAGTTTAGTCTCGAACAATGCCCTAAAGGAAACGGAAATTAAGGAAATGCGAACGAGAAGATTCCCTATGCTCAATTTGTTGGGAGTCTAATGTATGCTCAGTCTGTTGAGACCCGATATAGCATTGTTGTTGGTATGTTGGCGAGATATTTAAGTAACCCTGGTATGGATCATTGGAAAGCGACCAAACGGGTGATGAGGTATTTGAGAGAACAAAAGATTACATGCTCACATACGTAAAATCGATCGTTGGAGATCATAGGGTATTCGATTCGATTTTCTTGGATGCCAAGATAGGAGATCCACTTCGGGCTACATTTTCTTATTGGGTGGGAGCCATTTCATGGAGAAGTGCTAGCGGACACTTGTAGCATCTTCTACCATGGCGGTGAATTTGTAGCATGTTATGAGGCATCCAATCATGGAATATGGGCTGCGAAATTTTGTCACCTGGTGCGCATTATTGGGAATATAGAAAGACCATTAAAGTTGTATTGTGACAATAACTCGGCAGTCTTTATATTCTAATAACAATAGAGCTCTACTAAGTCAAAGCACATTGACATAAAGTTCTGGTTGTGAAGGAAAGGGGCAGTGAGTGGTCGAGATAACTATAGAGCATATCGGGACGGACTCAATGATTGCGGATCCGCTTACTAAAGGATTAACACCGGGGTCTTTCACGAGCACACCGCTCGTATGGGTGTATCTGATTCAGGATACTTTGGTTTTTAGTGGGAGTCTGTAATTTTATTGCTCTATACATTATTTTGGACACATTTTGTGTATTTGGATATTTCGTACGAGATATAAAGTATTGATTTATTACACTCTTTGTCATTTTGGTTATGATTGATCTCACTAAGGAATAAGGTGGACCGAGTTGAAATAGACATGTTAGATCACATTACATGTAATTTCCATGCTACGCACCCATGATTGATCTATGTCATTTGATTGTCTTTGGTATATGTGATTATTGATGGGTTTATTCACGCATAAAGTGATAAAAGCCTCTTTAGTCCTATATTAGTACAATCAATGGACGAGATTGTTAAGGATACTCTTATATGTGACAACAAGGTTTGAGCTCATAAGGTATTGCACATTTGTTTGGTAACATATGTAGTCCAGTGGGAGATTGTTGGAAATATTTAATTTGGACTAACATATGTTAATTAAATGTGCATAGTCATTTGTCTTACGGTTTAATCCGATTAAAGTGATCTAATAAGGTTTTAATTTTGGATTAAAAGGGTATCAAATTGTTATGGGATTAAATGTGTAGATACTATTAGGTGATTTTCTATTTGTTGAGGACCAAATAGAAAATAAAGGGGATCTTATCCAAAACGGTTATGGTCCCCGAGGCGCGGTTCTTAAACAAGAGAAACGTCATTTCTCCTTCAATGAGGCGTATCTGTAACTATCTGAGAACTCTCAAGAGGAACCGCTTGCTCAAATGGAAGGCCAAACCAGATCCCAAAACCAGATCCAGATTTCTCACGAACCCTAATGGATTCAGGTACGCTTCCGCGATTAGGATTAATCTCTTCTCTTTCTCGGATTATCATGGTAGATCGGTCAAGCATGCTTTTGGATTTTATGGATTAAAGCATGCCTTTGTGATTATGATTTCTAACATAAGATACTTAAAAACATGAGTTTTGTTAAGACAAATTGAGGAGATAAATAGAAAGACAGGTGGCTGGCTTATCTCATGCTTGCTTCACGCAAGCAGCTAATGGGGTTTGCTTCATCGCGTGGCTTCAAAGTCTTTTTCTAGTTTTAAACCCCCTCCTTATATCCCCCTTAGCTTCTCCCAAATACAAACAACAAATTCCACCAAATTAAACCCTAAACCTTAAATAACCAAAAAAATAAAAAAAGCCCTTTTAATTTCAAGAAAGTATGTTATTACATATATATGTATGTAGCTAGTTGATCCTCCCCGCTTGGTGAAAAATGAGCAGTTCAAATATTCCTAGCAGTAGCACGGCGGCTGGTGGGCCATGCGGGGCATGCAAGTTCTTGAGAAGGAAGTGCGTGGCGGGTTGCATATTCGCGCCGTATTTCGACTCGGAGCAAGGGGCGGCTCACTTCGCGGCGGTTCACAAGGTGTTTGGGGCTAGTAACGTGTCGAAGCTTCTCCTCCATATCCCGGTTCAAAAGCGGCTCGATGCGGTGCTCACGATTTCTTATGAGGCTCAGGCCCGGCTCAGAGACCCGGTCTATGGCTGTGTTGCCCATATCTTTGCTCTACAACAACAGGTAATTATTCAATTAAAATTAAACTTAATTATTATTATTTTCATTTTTTTTTGTGGTGGTATAATTATATATAATAGTGCAGAATGATAAATAATATAGGCAAAAAATCCTATAACTAATAGATGCTATAGTCATGTTCGAATTCATCATTAATAATTCTCTCCAACAACATGTAATTCAATTAAAAAAGATTTGTTTTTTTCCTTTTATGTGGTGATATTAATTAGTACAGAGTGATCATATATATATATATATATATATATACACACACACGAGGAAATTAAGTTTGCGAGTACTAGAAAAATTGATCAATTATATTGTCCCTACTATGAATAAGCAGCTTTTATCCTTAGTTATCTGTCTTATCGGAGTTGGTGAACTATAGACAACCCTTCTTTATCTTCTTCTTCAGCTACAAACTCAAATTGATCAATTTCTTAAGTTACAACTTACAATACTCAAATGTACGTAACACGGACACTATTTAATTGAAAATTTAATTAATTCTATGATTCCAAATCACTATGATGGGAAATTGTTGAGCTTGAATTTGATCAAATTAAGTCAGTCTAAATTCCTGTCGTCCAGTTATGGAAATTCCCAAAATTAGGGGAAAAAACCTTAATACATATTTGAGCATGTACTAAGGTTTGAGTTGGCATATGCATGTATCAGCCCATATATATTTTGGGCACGTATTCAAACTGTAGTTAATTAGTTCGAGCTGGTACAAATGTACAATCATAGTTTTTTTTTTTTTTTTTTTTTTTTGAGGAAATGTACAATCATAGTTTTCTATTCGAGTACTAGTGTAATTAAGTACAATTTTTAACATGTAATTAATTAGAAATTATTATTGAGGAGGGCCGGAGGGGTCTAGGAAATGTGGACCAGGATGTGATGCATTGGGGGAACAGTTATATGGTCTTGCTGAAATCAAGAATCCTGCTGATTATTAATTCTGATTCTTCAACTTATGATTTGGTCAGCGTCTGCTAAAAAATTAAACACCAGTTTATATTCTCTGCCACCACTTTTCCTTGCACAAATCCTATGTTTTTTGCTGTTATTAAGGAATTGGTCGGTCATTTTTGCTGGTTTTGGGGTGGTTTTGTTTTTGCTGGAATATTATTCCACTTCTCAATTTTACCACTTAAGATCATTTTTTTGGGTAATTGGTCATTATAAATTGATATATCATTCTTTACATTAGATTACATATAATATTTTTAAAACATAAACACTTAGCTTGAATGTGAATTGTATATATATACTTGACGTGTATCCGTAAATTAAAATAGATGATGCAAAATACATTTTCACTGTTAAGTTAGATCTCGTTTTCTATTTTTCATTTTACCTTTGAAAGGAATCAAGAGGAGCCCTTGTCCAAACATGAAGTGTTTAGATTTATGGTAATTAATTATGTTATTAATGATCACCTGCTTTTAATTTAGTAGTTTAAAGAGTCTTAGAAACAGCCAATTCTGTCTGGATCTCCCCATTCAGTTGCGTTAAGCAGAAGAAACTTTCCTGTAGAAATGGTCTCATCAGTTTGATTTGATTGTCTAGATATATCAAATTCTAAATGTTTTGAGAAAAAACAATGAAAGCATTAACTGTCTCTCCATTCTTTTTATTATATATAGAGATGTCATTTTCAGACACATATATTCTATTTTGTCAAATAGGATTCACATCATTAATATTTAAACACAAAAACTCCTGTCAAACCGTCTAACGGGTCTTTTCCGTTAGACGGATCCAACCTGACCCAGATTTTTTCATAATTTCATGCACCGATGACATGTTTATAAATTGTACTTTTCGGCATTGACCCTAACATTCACAAACTCCTCTCACAAAAACGAAGAAAAATCATATGCATACAACAAAAACAATAAGAAAAATCTGAAGGATCGACCAGTTAACTCAATTTCGTCGAACAATCTTGGACTCACAACAGAGAAATCAAAATCTGGAAATTCTGTTGCCTTTCGATAAATTCCAATACAAATCTCTTCTTTAATTAAAATTCTTATGGTGAATATATGTGGAAGAGGGTGAGAAGGCTAAGAGAGACGCGAAAGGGGAAGGAAGAAAATTGATTTGGGGGAAAGGACAGAGAATGGGGATATCGTGGTTTTTGGTTGGATTGGGTCTATTGGGGCTCCGTCTAATGCCTGACACGATACGAAACCCGAACACGAACCCGACCCAAAGTTACTGAGAGAAATCCGAACACGAACACGCGAAATCCGAACCCGAAACCGACTAACACGAACACGATCCGATGTTACCAATTTATCTAAAACATAGAAATTTTAAATAACTTTCCATGTATTGTAAGCATAACCCGAAATCAACCCGAAGCCAAACACGAACCCGACCCGATGACCCGAATTGCCACCCCTAGAATTAGATCCGTTAGACCATCTGACAAGAGACCAACTCATATTTAAAATGACATTTTCTACTATAAAAAATATTCAGTAGACACAAGTAAAATTAATAATATTTTCTCTTTGTATCCCTCATATATATAATAATATTGATATGACATAAAGTAATGGGATCCACAATATCAAATTGAATTTCCTAACACAATTTGTTGATATTTAATAAAAAATAATAATGATATTCAAATTATCACTTTTTTTTTTAATAAGTTGGGAGTAAGGGTTGGAGGGGAGAAGATAAATTTCAAAGAAACTGAAACATATTGGGTTCGAATCCGGGCCGGTCAACACCCTTACAAAGAGTGAGTGATACCATTTGAGCTACAAGCTCGTGGTTCAAATTATCACTTTTATCATTACTTTAGAAATTAATTCTTTTAGAAATATCATAATCAAATATATTTTTCAAAACTATTGTGTCGTTTCACACATGGAAAACTATAAACAAGAAAAAGTTTTATCGATACCTTTACAATATTTCCATATTATTAATAAAACGAAGTACAAAATGGAGCCTGGAAATAGGCTTTAAAGTTTTGTGTATATTAATATTATGACCTCATTCCCTCAACATTAAGTAATAGTTGAGAGTTAAGTGACATCACATATAAAACAAATATTTTAACAAAAAAGTGCTGATATAATTTTGGCTCGTTCTGAAAAATAAATAGAAGTGATAAAGAAAATATTTAAAAAAAGAAGCCTTATGAAAGAAAATTAATTTTCTATAATGTTACCTATTTCTAAGAAAAGTTATTTAATTTTATTAGAAAGGAAAAATAATATAAATTAATTCAATTAGCATTTTGCCGATCCCAATTAAACTGAGTCTCATGGTAAAAGCAGATATTCATTTACCCCATTATTTTATTTTATTTCATTATTTAATTATATTTTACAAAACAAATAATTAAAATAAGACAAAGACTTGGGTTAGACCGTCTAACAGGTCTTTTCCGTTAGACGGATCCATCCGACCCGGGTTTTTCATGCATCGATGATATTTTTGTAATATTAAAATTTGGTGCCATAAGATATCGAACCAGATGACATTTTTGTAATATTAGGGGCCTTTAAAAATATTAGTTTTTTCCCTGAAAAGTATTAATTAGTAGTACATTTGAAAAATATTAGTAATCTCCTTGAACAATATTTTTAGTAGCTCTCATGAAAAGTATTAATTTTTTGCCTCAAAAGTATTAGTAGTCACTTAAGGTATAAAAAATATTTAGATTAATTGTCCATTTGAAAAGTATTAGGCACAACCCAAAATATTTTTTCCTTTGACTTTTCTGATGTTATCTACAGGTGGTGAATTTACAAGCAGAACTCTCTTACTTACAAGCCCATCTAACCACCCTTGACCTTCCAACTCCGCCAACACAGCTCATACCACCACCTGCAACCTTATCCATAGCAGACTTGCCTACGTCATCAGCAATGCCAGCAACATATGACTTGTCATCCCTATTTGATCAAGTGGCAATGCACCCATCATGGACCACACCAGCGCCAATCAGAAATCGACACATGTGCATTTTCAACCACCGCCACCACCAGAGTCCAACCGGAAATACCCTCTTTTGCCGCCAGTAGTGGCGGCGATCTTCAAGAACTGGCTCGTGAGCTTCTGAATAGGCATGCACCTCCAGTAGTGCCATGTAGAAATCAAGCTTCAACTTTGCCACCCCACTCTAGATAGACAAATAGAAAGGGTTGATTACAAAAAAACAGCCCTGAGAGGTTTAGCCCTAATTACAAAAAAACTCTGATTATATTTCAAAATTACGAATACCTATTATATTACAAATGCCCCAAAGTTTGTATTTATAATTTAACAAATATCCTCATCTTGAGGGTGATTTGTAAGACATAAACAAATGTTAAGGGGTATTTGTCATTTTGAAAAATAACTTTCTTTTTAATTAGCTAAACCTCAGGGTGTTTTTGTAATTATCCCAAATAGAAAATTAAAGAAAAATTGACCTGAGAAACTGATTAGCATAACTTGCTTGCCTCACTATTCTACGAAATTCTTCCTTTTTAAAAAACAAAAATTTAGATTCTCTTGATCAACATAAATTGATTTTTTTTCTTTTTATTGAATTTTTTTACCATATAGCAAATGGAATTCCATTATTTGATAGGTGTGATTGCTTTGATTTTACCTCGTATATAATTTTAGGATTTTACCTTTACCTGCATGTAGAAAACTTATCAGTAAAAATATTGGTCCAGTAAAAATCTTTTTGTCAGTAGATCTTCTTTCCAGAGAAATACACTGTGAGGACAATACATGTCTCTCTTGTGTGTGATTGTGTGAATATTTCTCTAGGTGTAGATAAAACCAAAAAGCTTAGTGAAGAAACAGTGATTTCGTCACAAAAATTATATACTTAATTTTTGTGATGAATAAAGTAAGTCGCAAACATTAGAATAATGGACGTGTTGGAACTTGGAATCCTGTGTCCTTGCTAAAGCAGTCTATATAATTAACGTGAAAGTATAACTAAATCGATAGTCATTCTGTCCCGATCGTGGCAAAATTTTGAGTTTTATTGGGAAAATAAATTACTATTTCGTCTATTCAATCATAATCATTTTTAAGTATGAATAATAAGACATATAATTAGTTATTTAATTAAATGTTGCCCTACAATTAATTACTTTAATCATATTTTAGAAATTCTTAAACATGATGTGGTGTCACCACGGACACAACTCTTGGTTCAAATGTGTCCATTTACAGTTTGGGATTTTAGACACTTCATTACTTGGAAAAGATTGGTAAATCAAGCCCTTCAAGCTAAAAATGGTCCAATACATATAATAGGCCTTGTTCGATACTCAGCCCAAATGGTCCAAGCCTTATAAATATTATAGAAGAACATAACTAATTTAAATACATTTTAGTTTTTAGATAAAAATTAATAAAATTACTTTTAATTATGGAAATATTAAAAATTTGAAAATCAAGTTCACTTTAACAGGCACTGTAACATGAACCGTATTAGGCTTGTCTGGTCGAAATTTTTGCAAGTTCTATCTGATTTCTTTGTGACCATTGGCTGTTGAAACAACCTTTCAATTGCAATATTTGCAATGGTCTCTCTACGCCAATTATCAATGAAATTCTTGGAGAGGGAAGAATTGGCTAACTATAATTTTCAGAATGAGTTTAGTGGCTGTTGGGGGGACAAAATTGCCTTTCCCAATTATCTTTATTTTAATTATTTTGCGCATTATTTAATTCTGAAAGTACTTGATTAATTATCCAATATTATTAATTATTATTGGATCGTATATACAATTATTTGGCTCATACAGGCCCATGCGCCCACGTTATCTTACAAGACCCATGCAACCCATCATCCTGGTATAAAAATGTCCCTTTGTCCAATTTGTATGTATAGTGAAGTATTCTCGGTTAATTGCTCTTAATTGCTGTTTCCTTTGCTCAGGAATTATTCTCCAACCGGTACTGACTTGAGCGTTGGAGGGCTCCCCCTGGGACGACCCCAAGGCCTGTATAACGTTTGCTGAATTGTCGCAGATAAGTTCACATCTCAAGAACTACCAACCCCGGAGATAAAGTTGGACTTTTATCAGAAATCTTAACTTGAAGTGATCTGCGGATGTAAACAACATCAGAGGGACTCGAATTATCTATTAAAGAGAGAATTACAAAAATTGTCCTCGAGACCTAATTGAAAAATGTATCTAGTTATTTTTTAAAATTACAAATATTCTCTTAATGTATTATAAATACCCCTTTGAGGTTTGTAGTTTCTTAACAAATATCCATTTATTGGAGGTGTAATTTATAAAATAGAAATAAATATCAAGGAGTTATTTTTAATTTTGTAATTATCCTTTTTTTTTGATCGGAATTATCCTTTTTTCTAATAACGGGTAGTTCCAAGCTTTTATTGGAGAACCACCAGCCTTGTTAGGAGCTTTAAAACAAAATATCATGGAAGTGGTGAATGTTTTTGGTTTTCTTATGTTCTAATAACAAGTTAAATATATTAAGCGGGCCACTTGCATAATGAACGGATACCGATGTAGATGCAGTATTGAAGTTTTTTGTAATTTCTTTAAAGAAGTTATATATTATCAAGGATCGATCTAGGAACTTTATGGTGGGGCATAAAATTAATGCAATTATAAATTTCATCAAAAACAATTAGTGGGACACACTTTATTTATTTTTTAACCTAATTACTATATAAATTTTAAAAATAAATAACAAATAGTAAAGAAAAGTGAAAAAGACATAACAAACAATTAGTGGGGCATAATTTATGTTTTGTCACCTAATTAATATATATATTTTAAAAATAAACAATATATAATATAATTATAAATAAAAAATAAAAAATATTATGGGGACACGTGCCCCCATATTGTGGAATGTGGATCCGTTTATGTATATTATGACATAAAATTGGTATAACTTGTTGAAATTTAAGTGTTTATTCTGTTAACTAGGGAGTACAAGAGCTATCTATTACCATGAAACAGAAATGTAAAATTACGTAAATCTTTGAGGCGAGTAGAATTCTATCCGCAATATAAACACGTCCCGTATAGTGCTGACGGAACAACCGTATTATCCCCAAATATACAACAACTTACGTCCTTGAAATAGCAGCACAACAAATTTCAAGGATCCTATGAAACTGAAATGTGAAAAAACTGAGTATATACTATGCAAAGATAGAAGATAAAGTGAGAGAATAATTGTATGTCTGAACAGATTCAATGCACCTTATATATAGGACTTCCAACCAGGTAAAAGGTCTCTTTCTTTGCGGGGGCGGTAATTTCGGGGATAGTGGTCAAAACCTCCGGGTAATGGGCACTCTTCAATTGCAACTATGTTGTAACTTCCAAGTAGTGGGTAGACCACTAAGCAGGTGGTGTCTGTTTCATCTTAAAAATTTGTAATTTTATTTTAAAAAGCTCTTTGTTTTGGTTTTTAAGCTGCAACTTATTTGTTTATATTCTTCCAGAAATTACAAATAAATTTTCTGTGTAAAACTAGGCCCAGTCCCATCGGGACACGAGACACGAGCACGGGCTCGGCCCTAGGCCCACGGCCCCAGTGCCGGGTCAGCGCGCGAGCGTGTGGCCTTGCCAACCACACCTCACATGTGTATAGTTATTTTATTTTGCACACTCTTGCACACCCACTTATTGATATATTGAATAAAATTAGTATTTTATTCCTACGTGGGATGTGTGTCTTTTCGCCTTCCCATCATCCATTATCCCATTTCCAAGTGACTGTCTTGTGTATTTTATTTCTCACCCACCACAAATTGATTTTGAGAAGTTAAATATACTACATCCATCTACTCGAAACGTAGATTATTATTTTAATATTTAATTTCTCAGAATTAAATAATTAGTCACTAAAAAATTGGTCAAAGTTAGGTCATCAACTAATACTCTTAAAACCAATTTCCAACAATCCCCCACATGAGTGGAAACAAATACACATGAAAATGCAGACTCTTATACTCACTTTAATTGAAACTATATTGTATCAGGACATGTAGTTTGTGGCTTTGAACTTTCCTTTGTAAATATCATCGGATATACCGGCCTAGTGGACGCAATGCCTTAAACTATTCCTCCTTCGTGTATACCTAGTCAATGACATTTACACAATATGATCTCTGTCACATTCCGTTCTTCAGTTGTGTCCTTTTTGGCCATGGACAACACTTTGGATTCATAAGTGTTACATTGAAGCGACCCTCACTTCTCACTTATATAGGTGATATCTTTTGACCAAGTCAATTATCATTAAAAGTGTTTACGACTTAACCTTACCACAACCAACAAGATTATTGCACTTGTTTTGCCTTCTAGGGATGAGTTGACTGATTTACAAGTGCTTAATTGAACTTTTATAGTTTAGTTTTCCCATTGAACCAAGTTCTTGGGATCTCCAGTCACCAATGTTGGGTTACCACTTTAATCGTTCTTTAAATTATAGGTTTTAGTCCCATTTCCTCTAGCAATTTACTCAATTGATATCGGTTAAGCCCTTTCGTGAGCGGATCCGCTATGTTATCCTTTGACTTTACATAGTCAATTGATATAACACCATTAGAGATTTGTCTTACGGTATTATGTCTACGACGGATATGTCTAGACTTACCGTTATACATATTACCGTGTGCTCTTCCTATAGTAGCTTGACTATCACAATGAATCATCATAGGAGGCACTGGATTTTTCAAGCATGAAATATCCTCTAAGAAATTACGAAGCCATTTAGATTCTTCGTCAGCTTTATCAAAAGCTATAAACTCAGATTCCATGGTGGATCGAGCTATACAAGTCTGCTTTGTGGATTTCCATGATAGTGCTGCTCCTCCAATAGTAAATATATATCCGCTAGTGGAGTAGAAGTCCTTTGAATCTGAAATCCAGCTAGCATCACTATACCCTTCAAGTACTGCATGGTATTTTGAGTAGTGTATTCTATAACTCAGGGTGTATTTTAAAGATCTTAATACCATAGTTAGTGCTTTCCAATGCTCTTGGCTTGGATTGCTTGTATACCTATTCAATTTGTTTACAGGATAGACAAGATCTGGACGTGCACAATTTGTAATGTACAATAAACTTCCTATCACTTTCGAGTATTCCAACTGAGCTACTGGTTCTGCTTTATTAACTACCAGATTTATGCCCAAATCAATGGGCGTTTTTGATGGTGGGCCATCAAAAGCATTGAATTTCTTGAGCACTTTCTCCACATAGTGGTTGTGTCAAGCTAATTCCTTCAGGTGTTCTGTCAATTTTGATTCCGAGAATCATATCAGCAATCCCCATGTCTTTCATGTCAAAATTCCTTTTTAACATTTTCTTAATGTCTATGATTATATCATGACTACTGCCCATGATCAACATATCGTCTATGTATAGACAAACCATGACAAATACATTTGATGAGCCTTTAACACAAACACACTTGTCACATTCATTGATTTTAAAGCTATTTGACAATATCGTTGTGTCAAATTTAAGATGCCACTGTTTCAGAGATTGTTTAAGTTCATACAACGATCTTATTAACTTGCACATCTTTTTCTCTCGATACTACAAGAATTTCGCTAATACACAATAAATATAGTTTGTTGTGTATTACAATAATCAGCCTTTGTTGTAGATGATGTTGTAAAAAAAGTCCGCTCAATCATAACAGTTTGAATCTGTTCTCATTAATAATAAGACAACGGTTAGAATCCGTTGTCTTTAGATTCTAAAAAACAACGGTTGGGACAACGGTTGGTAACTGTTTTTGAATTATAAAATACAACAACAAATTTCTACAACGGTTAATATTCGTTGTGGTTTTGAAGTATCACAACAGTTCTACAAGGCTTTACAACCGTTGTACTTTGTAATTGTTTCAACAACAGATCAAATTCGTTGTGGTTTTGAAGTATTACAACAATTTTACAAGACATAAAAATCGTTGTAATTTTGGACCGCGGCTAATGTATTTTCTATTTAGTGTCTTATTTTTTCACCTGTGGTAATATGAATTTTGATTTCATATATGCAGAAAGCAAAACACAATACAAGAAAATAACATATAACTAATTAAAACAAAACATGTCATTCAAGTGATTGTATCTAGTACATGTCTGCAAATGTTTAACAAAACAATATCAAGTATTTAACAAAACATATCTAACAAGTGTTTCACAAAATGTCTAATAGGTGTTTCACAAAAAGTGTAACAAATGTTCTCAAAGCTACACTAATTCTTTCATTGAGGGCAGCTACAAAGCACTCCAATATCATGTTCACATAATTGAAGTTCATGCGTGCAAATAAGAAATATATATATATATATATATATATAGGTATTGGTTCAAATGAGACCAATATGCCAGAGTGAGACCGTATGGACTAATCTGGTCCATTTATTTTTAATTTTGGATGGCTGTGATTAATTCGTTATTTAAGGTAATTAAAAATACCTTAAACAGTTATAAGGGTAAATTGGTAAATGCATAAATGGGCGGTTACTTAATTAAAGAAATACATGTAATTTTATATGGTATGTGTAAAGGGAATAGATTCGCCCATGATTTTCGGACTTGATTGGTTTCAAACATCTATCATGACTGCCTATCCCTATTCGCATCAGAATAACATTAAATATGGATCGAACTAATATTTTATATGCATGCTAATAGCAATAAGTATACTTCTAAATACCATAAGAAGTGTAAACATGCAAGGTAGTAATATTAAATATGCATAATAAGAACATTATATATACATCATTTATAAATTAAATATTTTATAGGTTGGTATCATAATAAGTGTAAACATGCACGATAGTAATGCTTTATAGGTTGGTATCATAATAAGTGTAAACATGCACGGTAGTAATATTAAATATGCATCGAATACTATATATATTTGCATCTCAATATGATTAAACATGCATCATAAGAACATTATATATACATCATTTATAAATTAAATATGCATCCAATATCATATATGCTTCATTATTAGACTAAATATACATAGGACGTGTTAACATATAATTAAATTCTTAACAATGTGGAAGGATGCATAAAACCAGTTTTAAACGTTAACGTTAAATCGAGATACATCATCTAATTATACATTATTTTTTTATATATCTATTGCATTTAAGGTGCAGCAAAAAAAACTTAATACTTTTTTTACAACTTATATATGCATCATACTTAAACTAAATATACATTGAATGCCCCCATCCGAAAAATGATTGCATCCCTAAATTAAAAGAAACATATATGGCATTTTTTTTGCTAGAGATTAGAGGATTTTGAATGTTAGTGTAATTGATTGCATCCCTAAATTAAAGGAAATAGATATGGTAACTCCTATTTTCTAGTTGGATGATTTTTTGTGCTTTCTCCTAAATGCCCCCATCCAAAAATGATGCTAAATAATGCAACAATATCTAATGTTTCAATCTTATCCATCCAATGATTAATTATAACGGTCCAGATTAGGTCTCACGGTCTCACCCCAATAAATAGTCTCACAAGAACCCACCCCTATATATATATATATATCAATTTACATTAAAGTCAGATTCACTCAATTACAGAATGTTTAGTCTTTATAACTATGAAAATTTGCATATGACTATGAACAAAATACCTATTCACTCATGTATATGGTCATGGACGCATTCTACCCACTCCGATCGCACTTCATCAATTTGAACTTGAGAATACTCAATATTTGAGAACTGTGAGAAAACATATGTTATATAATTGGCTCCAATTATTAAACATTTGCAAAAAACATGAGAACGCTAAATTTTAATATAATTTTACCATTGATCGCAATGATGTCATGTCTGTAGTTGAATCTTCTACAATCTGCCTCATGTACCGCTCACAAAATAACTGCATTGGAATGCATCTGGTTGAAGAGGAGCCTATGTTTGAAACAATTTTAAATGACATGAGTAGCAAGCTATTTAGAAAGGAAAAAAAAAGATCGTTTTTTTGTATAGAAATAGAAATGAAGTGACCTTGGTTTCTCATCTTAAGCTTAAGAGCAAACCATCAAACTATAGTATCAACGAAAGTATTCATCCCAAAATACAATAATGAATCATGAATGTAATGTGCACTCTGCTACTTCAAGCTGAAGCTTGTCTATTCTTCTTCTTGACACCAAACTTGGCAACCTTGAGGCTTCGACTCACAACACTCAATCTAGCAAGGGCTGTCTTCTTCAGATTAGGCCTGTAGTAGTCATGAACCACCTTCACTCAACAGAAGCAGAGTCAATATGTGATCGACGGTTAAAAAAAAGGCATCAAGTAAAAAACCCAATGATGAAAATTAGGGGGAAAATACAAATTAATGATTCATTGCTAGTCAAAACAAAATATTTGGTTGGGCATCTGCATATGGATCTAGACAAGAGAATTTATGATGGATATAATTGAGAAGTTCTTATAAGTACATAATAAATTGGTAAGCATAGTCAGCAGTCAACACAAAGAGCTTAATCATGACTAGATGATCTAATTCCCAGCATTATTGTAGCAATAAACCTATTATTCTCAGTGCTAACATAGCAGCAAACCGAGCAGAAAAATAAACCATCATTGTTAAGACATGACCCATTGCCTAGCCAAAACAAATTAAGCAATTATCCAAGTGTCTGACCGGGCAGACTGCATATGGATCTGGACAAAAGATTTTAAACATATATAAATGAGAAGTCCAAGCCTCAGTTATGAGTACCAGTATCACTCAAGTATCATACAGAATGAATTGTAGTTACATAGTCAGCACAAGATTCTTAATCATGAATAGATAAACTAATTACCAGTATTATTATAGCAATAAAATACTTCTCAGTGCTAATATATATGACAGCAATAGAGCAGATAAATAAAACATAAAGAATTATACCTGGTTTGAGACAACCTTGGCCATGCAATGAAACTCTTTCTTCACGAGGGATTTGTTTAGCAAACTGGCGGGCTTGTTCTGCTTCTTTGTCTTTGTTGTAGCAAGGAGCACTGACTGATCCTTGCCAGGTTGAATGGCCACCGTTTTCTTGTTTGCCAACCCTACAAATAATAACCATTAGCAAATTATTTAAATATGTCATTGAGCGAAAAATTGACATCAGGTGAATGAAAATATAGAACCTCTAATACGATTGCTCAAACATCGGGTGAACTTTTTGTTGGAATAAACTTTAGTGAATAACATCACTTTAATCCATGAGCGTTCATATCGAATTATCAAGAATCACAAATACTAGATTGCGGAAGCGTACCTGAATCCATAGGAGTTGAATCCTAGGATTTGGCCTTCTAGATCTACAAGTTTCGAAGCTTTTCAGAGAACCCTTTAGTTTTCTCCGTAGGTTTTTTTCTGACAATGAGATAGCAGAATAGAATGTCGTAGACGTGTGACCTAGGGACCATAACCCTTATATAACTGTGTTATATTGGGTATCCTATTTTAGCCCATCATTAAAATATGAATAACCCATTAAGTATCTACACATTAAAGGCCCACACCTTATTAGATACATTAAAGCTCAATTCCTTAAACCTAATTTGATCACTTATAAAATGGGCTTAACCTTAATTGACAGTCCATGCATAATTATTTCACATATAAGCCCAATGATGGATTATGATCCAACAATCTCCTACTTGGGCTATATGTGTAACCTTATAATTATGTATTGTAAAAATAACCATATGAGCTCAACTTTGCTGCCATAACCAAATGTATCTGTAACCAATCCGTTCTATTAATCGTACCAACATAGGATCAAAGCGGTTATCGTTACATTTATCGTAACTCGACCCATCAATGGTCACATATGCCAACACAATTAAAGACATAGATCATGATGTGGATGTGTAGCATGGAAATTTCATTGATCTTAACATGCCTATTTCCAATGGTCCACCTTTACCTTAGTGAGATCAAATCATATGCGAGAATCAAAGTGTTAATATATGAAACTTTATCTCTGTGAGTAAAACCTTAATATATCCTTAAATTGAAGTAGTGAAAAATGTGTCTACATTTAAAAGAACATTATAATTACAAACTCCCACTAGGCGAATATCCTTTAAAACTATATATCCCGAACTAATCAACACCCATATGAACAACAAAGTTCATGAAACCTTTTGGGTGGCAATCCCTTAGTAAACGGATCCGCAATTATGGAGTTTGTATCGATGTTCTATAGACACCTGTCCACTTTGACTTATCTCTTTAACAATCAGGAACTTGATCTCTTTATGTTTAGTCTTCATCGAGTTCCTGTTGTTTGGAATATAGCGTTGATGACTCAATGTCACAAACTTAGTGGTATTTTAATACCATCTACACACGCAGTCATGTGACAAAATTTCGCAGCTATAATCCATGATTTGGATGTCCCATAACACGCTATGAATTATCCTACCATGGTAAAGAATCTATATTGTAGACTGTTTAGAACTCTTCCACAACTAGCAGAAATATATAGGCCAACTTAAATACCATGTTATCTTGACATCCAGTAAAATCAGAGTCGGTATACCGAATTATCTCAAACTGATCCAACCTATGATATGTGAGCATGTAACTTTCCTTTATCCATAAGTACCTTAAACGTATTTGGCTGCTTCCCAATTGTCTATTCCTGACTTACTCATATATCTGCCAAGCATCCCTACAATGTATGCAATGTCCAAATGCGTACATATCTGAGCATACATCAGACTCCGTACTGCTGGCATGTAAGGAATCTTCTGTATTTCATTTTCCTTAAATCATTCTTAGGGCACCAATTGAGACTGAACTTGTCTCCCTTAGCCATAAGGTTATAATTTGGTTTACAATCATGCATGCCATTTGAAGGACCTTTTCGATATAGCTCTTTTGTGATAATTCAGAGTACTCTGAGAATAATCTCATTGTATTTATATCTTAAACAGAAAAGAGACATCACCAAAAATTTTCATCTCAAGATTCTTAATCAGAAATCTCTTGGTGTTGTGCAATAAGCCTATATCGTTGATGGCAAGCAAAATGTTATTAACATACAAAATCAGAAATA
Organism: Rehmannia glutinosa; assembly: GCA_016081115.2. Taxonomy (NCBI): domain Eukaryota; kingdom Viridiplantae; phylum Streptophyta; class Magnoliopsida; order Lamiales; family Orobanchaceae; genus Rehmannia; species Rehmannia glutinosa. Next base: position 27,842,616 of record CM071937.1, read on the forward strand.
TATACTTGCTCCTACATAACCTATGATATATTCAATCATCAACCAAATTCATCTAAAAAACGAGACGATCACTTGATGAGACTTTAAATACCATTGTCCAGATGTTTGCTTGAGTCCATAGATGGATTTCTTAAGTTTGCAAACCATATCATTTGAGTCTTTCGACACAAAGTTTTCTTGTTGCACCATATAATTTGCCTCGCCAATGTCACCATTGAGAAACAGTGTCTTTACATCCATCTAATGTAACTCAAGATTAAATTGTGCCACCAATGCCATTATAATCCTGAAAGAGTCTTTCAAAGAAACTGAAGAGAAAATCTCTTTATTGTTGATGCCTTCTTTCTGTGTAAAGCCATTTGTGACAAGACGAGCTTTGTACCTTCCCTCATTGCCTATTGAATCTTTCTTGGTATTAAATATCCATTTGTAACCAATGAGTATCGCACCTTATGGCAATGAGACAAGTTCCCACGCGTCATTGTCCCTCATGGACTTAATCTATTCCTTCATGGGCATCCATCCACTTTTGAGAGTTGGAACTTTACATGGCTTGATAGAAATTGATTGAATCATCTTCCACCTTTCCAATGCCAACCTCATTTTCTTTGAGAAACGCAATGTAATCATCTGGTATTGCATTTCTTCTTTCCGTAGTGATCTCCTCAATTGCATAAGTTCTTGAGGTTGTAGAGTTTGTTCATCTGGAATAATTTCTAAAATAGGAGATTCTCCGACATTGTCTTGATTTGTGTCTTGAACAAGGTCAGGAAAAAATTCCGATCAATGCCAACAACACCTGTGGGAACATCAACGTATTCCTCTTCAAAGACAAAGTCCTTAAATATATCTTCTCCCGCAAACTCAACATCCTCAAAGAACCAGGCATTTACCGACTCAAAAATAGTCTTAGTTGTGGGATCATAAAACTTGTACCCTTTGGACTTTTAGAGTATCCAACAAAATAACAACTAACTATCCTCAAGTCAGTTTATTCTCATTAGGCTTGTAAAGCCTTGCCTCGCCTAGACATTCCCAAACGTGCAAGTGCTTGACTAGGTTTCTTGCCCGTCTAAAGTTCATAAGGGATTATCTAGTCACTTTAGTTGGAAACCTTACTAAGGATATATCTTTGCGACCTTAAGTGCTTTTCCTAGAGTGATTCGGTAAGATAGAATGACTAATCATACTCACTCACCATATCCTTAAGCATTATGTTTCGTCTTTCAATAACAATACTTATTCATAATGGCAAACCGATTTAGTGTACTATGGGGACGATCTTGCATTCCTCAGGAATTAGCAAAGCGATCCTGAGCGTTGTTCACGAACCATCATATCTATCGTTGCATACACCACCACGATAAAATGTGATGTTTTTAATTCTTTTGTTGAGTTGATTCTCAACTTGACCTTATAAGATTTAAACACGTCTAATGATTGTGACTTTTCATGAATGAGAACTTGTAGCGTATCTAAAATATCGTCTATGAACATTATTATATATTGTTGACCATTCCAAGTAACCATAGGGAATGTTCCACAAATATCCGTATATATAAGTTCTAAGACACCCAAAATCCAATTGGCTACAAATCTCTTTTATTGGTTTGTTTTTCTACTTATACCTCGTGTACTTAAATGTAGGGACTCATTGGATGAAGTAATAATGTACGTGAAATAATGGTTATTATAAAGAAGCTGGAACTAGCCAATTTTGAATCATGAGACAAGCTAAATTTTCAATTTACGAATGAACATGAATAACCGAATTTGTCCAAAGCGAGAAATAGAAATCAAGTTCCAAATAAATATCTCATCTAGATTCAAATAAAATCGATCTTAACAATAATCTATATTTTCTATTATTTCAACCATAATTGTCTTGCCTTTGCCTATTTTGATGTATCTTTCACTATCATTTAGCTTTTGGCAATGGAGACAACCCTTCAGATCTGGTGTGAGTTGATGAACTAAAATCTTTCCACCATGTGTGCAAAGGTACCGAAGTTAAGTTAACATTAAAACAAATCATAACTAAGCACTTTTTTATCCTTCTACATTTTTAACTCATTGCTTGTTATTCTTCTTGAAGTTAAGGCAATATTAGCCCTTTTTGTCTCATATTGCTTCAACCTTTTTCTATTTCTAAGACAAGATGAGATGACTCATTTAGAGTCTAAATCTCTTTTTATTTGTTGACTCACCTTAAAGCGGCTAAAGCGTGTTGAAAGAGATATCAAAAACTAAATGCGACAAGTTCGAAGCTAATACGAGACATATCTATAATTTATTCTTGATATTGCCTTTACTCTCATAACGACTAAGATCATATTTGTCAAAAGCGTACTAATCACGAGCCTTTCGTTCTCAACAAATATTTTCTCAATATCCGTAAGGAATTTCTTAGCTATAGTGACCTTTCTTGATAAAGTGCTCTTTTAGCATAAAAACTATATTGATGCTGACAGAAATATAAGCAGGAATATTCAAAACCAAACTCCGAAAAATAAATAATATACAAATCATGCTCACATAAATCACGGAATCCTAATAATAAATTCAAATAATAGTAAATCACATCTCAAGACACCGACACTCCATTAATATTTCATCTTTGGACAAAATATTAACTTGTAATTGATACCTTGGTGCGGTAATCAAACACTGATAATAAGAACATATCAAACAATAAACCTTCCTTTGGGCCGATTTAGTGTCATATGTAAAACCAAATAATTATCACGCGTTTATTACCACAGTGCGTGCAATTCGATAAATATTCACCTTCATTTGGTAGGTTAATATTCACATCGTTGCACACACACAACCTTTTATATTCTAAAATGAATTAATTTCACAAGAGAAGTCACTTTGGTGACATGTTTGCTTCAATTAATTCATCTCAGAATATATAAATCCATACCAATATTGAATTTAAAATTAAATTCCAAGATCACAATTACTATAGGGTTTTCCTTGTTATTTGAGGTCAATTTTAAAAACAAACTTTAATTGAACCTCAAAATTAAAACCTTTTATAATAAAACTCTAAATTTTCCATAAACAAAAAACAGGCCCTTAAAAAAAAACTTTAATGTGCAAAAGAACCCAAAGTCAAGGTTAATTTACAACAAAAATCCCAATTTTGTGAAAATTCCAAATTGACCCCAAAATCCAACTTTTTAGGCAAAATAGTCATCTTCCTCACCATACCCATTTTAACCCAAAATTGCCGCCTAACATTACGCCACAAAAAAAAAAACAACATCGCACACTATCATCCTTCACCGACAAGTGGATAAAACAAAACCGAAAGCAGCATATTGGGTTTCAATTCAAAAAGATGAAGGGACGATTTGGGTTTCGTGAATTTCTGAATTTTTCTTTTTTTTTTTTAAAAAAAAATCCTTTAAAACTGCATCAATAACTTGTAAATAAAAGGAGTCTTTCTAAACCTTTAATCTCAATCCACAATTGCAGCAACTTTAATGGAAACCCAAAGCCATAATCACCAAAGTAATATCAAGATTCTTCAAGGATTAAGAAAACAAGAATCCATATTCTATACCCACAACAGATATCCGCAAGACAATCTAGAGTTTTATAGTTCAACTAGAAACCAAATTCGAGATCATCAAAATTCTTCAAAAAACTAACTGTAATGGAGTTCCAAACAAAAGACATGCGTATATCTCAAGGTCAAACGGTAACGTCCAAAACAAAAACACGGAATCCGAAACATTGAATCGAAAAATAAATCGATTCTCAATAATTCAACATGAATAGCTCGATACCACTTATTAGAATAAACTTTAGTGAATAACATCACTTTAATCCGGGAGCGTTAATATCGAATTATCAAGAATCACAAATCTAGATTGCGGAAGCGACGCGAATCATGCGGAGTTGAATCGCAGGATTTGGCCTTCTAGATCTACGCGTTTGAAGGCTTTTTAAAACCTTTAGTTTTATAGTAGGTTTCTTTCGACGATGGGACATCATAATAGAATGTCGTAGCGTGTGACAACTTTAGGGACCATAACCCTTATATAAATTGTGTTATATTGGGTATCTATTTTTAGCCCATCATTAAAATAGGAATAACCCATTAAGTATTTCACATTAAAGGCCCACACCCTATTAGATACATTAAAACCCAATTCCTTAAACCTAATTTGATCACTTATAAAATGGGCTTAACCTTAATTAATGTGAGTCCACAATACATAATTATTTCACATATAAGCCAATGTTGGATTATGATCCAACACTTTTACTTCATCCTAACTCTGTCAGCTTATATCTTACTCAAAAGCAAATAAAAATCAATCCCATAAATAAATAAAATGTATTACCAACATCAAGATCATTTACAAGGTAAATGTTGCAGCAGTTAAAAATACGAAAATACATTAATCCTCTTTTTTATACATAACTGCAATCTAGGCGATAGTTGATCCGAAATCATGTTCTCAAACCTACCCAATCACTAATTACAAAATAACATATTTGACCACAAAGCTCAAATAAATCGAGTAAATGGTAGACAAAATAGTCTAAAAATTAATTAAAAAATTAACCTGAGTGCTTGAAGGAGTGCAAGTTGTAGAGATTGTTAGGCTCCTTGCTGAACTCTAGCACTTCTATTTCCGAACTCTTTCACCAGAAATGAATTGTTTTTCTTCATGATCTCCCATATGAGCTGCCCTGGCACCGTCGCCATTTCTAAAACACGAGCAGTGAGTTATATAAGTACAAAAAACAAATTATTGCAATCCATACTTCAATCTAAAAACTGAACGACCCTTCAAATTGCGAAATCCCAGCATCTAAACCAACTTCTCTTAGGTGTTTTCTGGCTTTTTCTTGGCTGATTGGTCTAGTGTTATCTGGCAATCACGGCATTCTGCTGAACAGAACGCACAGAGGTTGCTGCATAAAATTATACATCCAAATAAAATAAATAAACAAGTGGGCTATAAAAAAATTGCTACGATAATCTAGAGGAGGGGGTGAATAGATTATGCCGATTTTTCACAATTAGCCCTCTTTTTCGAATGATCAATTAAAGACAAGAATAAAGGTGTGGAAATTAAACAACACGCCCCGATTTATATAAATTCAAGCAGGAGGCCCAGTCTCTACCATCCGATATCTTGGGATGGATTTCAAAAAAAAAAAAAAATTTATTAATTACCACAATTAATACAACACCACCTTTGAAGATTACCACAATCTTCTTACAACACCTTCAAGGAGATTACCACAATCTTCCTTCAACATTTATGAAGAGTACCACACTCTTCAACACCTAAGATCATCAAAGTGTGTTCTTACCACAAGAACACTAACAAGGATATCTTGTTTTGGATGATAGAAAAATTCAAGATTACAACTCAATAAATGAAGTATACAAACTTTAAGTGCAAGTGTAATCAAGAACAAAAAAGCCAGACCTCAAGATTGTGCAAGTCAAGAACAGGCTAGTACAACAAGAATGTAAAAATGAAAGCTTGGAGAATTTTGCAGATTTCTTGTTGTATTGTATGCTTGTGTGTTGTTTCTTGTGTCTTCAAATCATCCTCTATTTATAGGAGAGTCATCACCAGGCCAACATAGGCTCATCCTTCTTCACTTTTGTCTACAAAAAGAGGATCACAAGATGTAGAAATATTGTACAAAATTGAAAAGCAAATCTTGCTGATAAGGAGTCCGATGGTAGAAATTTTGTCAAACAATTACGGGGCAATCGGTCACCCTATAGAAAATTTTGAACGTTGGAGAGAATTAGTGCGATCCAGTACCAGGGCGGGAGGGTGCAACCGGTCACGGGGGTCCGGCCGCCCAGGAGGTTGATCGGTCGGCCCTTACTGACCAGTCGCCCTCTCAATTTTTTCAAGTCAGTGCGTTCTGTTCTCTGTTTTTCATTCTCCTGGTACCGGTCGACCGTTTGCTCGACCGGTCGACCTCCAACTTGAAATATTGTCCTAATTTTTTCAAAAATAAACTTCAAAAAATACTACAAAACATTAGTAAAAATATTTTAAATCAATTGGGAGTATTTGGACAACATTTATAAACATTGTTTTGGTATAAAAACTCATTTAAACAAAATCATCAAAATCTTGATAAAAACATTTATCTAACAAACTCCCCTTTTTTGATGATTACAAACCAAAACAACTTTAGGAAGTCGATTTTAAAACGAAACAAATTTTCCGGTCTAAAACATCAATCCATTACAAGCAAGATTTGTCATAAGTGAAACGTACAAGAATAGGAGCAAAGATTTTTCAAACACATTTTTACACAAGCTCCCCCTATCAATATGCATATCAAGAACAAGTAAAAAAGCAACCAACTAAAAGCTAAAAGCTTAGATTTTACAAAGTACACTTGAATTTCATGAGCTTAGAAGCTCCCCCTGTCACAAAGACATCATTAGTCAAGCATAAAAGTCCATAATACATCACATGGATCGGACTAAGTATTATTCACAGCTTTTGGCTTTTAAGAGCCCTAGCTTATAGCTTTTTTTGCAAGCTTATTTTCGCTTCTTTGAGCATATGAGCGTTTTTCCTGTTTCTCCCCCTTTGGAATCATCAAAAAGAATGTTAGCACGATAAAAACATCATACAATCATATCAAAGTGCGCAATTTAAGCGTTTTATCGAGCGTTTTGAAAATTTAAGCCTAAATTCCAAATAAAGGGAAAAGTTACTCATTTTGCAAAACCTCATTTGATTGATAAAACATGATCACTATAAACTTATAAGACTTTTCAAATCAAGACAATCATATAGGTGATGAATTTTTCATAGAAATATTTTATCGAACACTTGGCGTGCGTCGAATAAAACAAGAGATATATAACGCCTTTGTAATTCATTTAAGCCAAAACATTTCATCACCAAATGCAATATAACAACATTCATCCATAAACAATCATCATATACATTATACTAATACAAGAATTTCATCAACATAATAAGATACAAACACATTTTCAAGGGTTCAACCCAATTGAGATTAAAAGGAGAAATTCTTACCAATTGATCGGAGAAGTTGGATGATATGGATGAAATATAAGTTACATAAACTCAAAAATATAGATTTTATAAGAAGAATCATTTTGAGTGAATTTTGAGTGAAAAATGCGAAAGGGTTTGATTTTGGAAGAAAATAGCCAAAATGACGAAATGAAGGGCATAAACATTTTAATTGCTGAAAACGTAGAGGGCGACCGGTCGACGGTGAGGGCGACGGTCCTGATTTGCCTGGTTGACCGTCGACCATGCGTCGGCCGTGCACGAGCACGATCTTGATTTTTTGTCCAATTTTACACCAAAAATCCGATTTTTCACCCCTAAGTTTTAAAAATGTGCAAATTGCAATCATAGATCTTATTCAATATGCATTATGCCTAACCGAGCTCGCATTGAGGCACAAATCTCGGAAGATAGCGGTTTTGTAAATATATCCGCCAATTGATCTTGAGATGGAACAAAAGATATCCAATTTTTCGTTTTGAAACACAATCCCTTAAAAAATGATGTCGAATCTCAATATGTTTAGTACGGTTATGATGAACCGGGTTTTGAGCAATATTTATAGCGGATATGTTATCACAAAAAATCGGAACACTTTCAAAAACATTTATAATCCTCTAAAGTTTGTTTCATCCAAAGCAATTGAGTACAACAAAAGGCCGCGGAAATGTATTCGACTTCGGCCGTTGAAAGTGAAACACAGTTTTTTTTCTTTGAAAACCAAGAAACTAGGCAATCGCCTAGAAATTGACATGATCCGGAAGTACTTTTACGATAATCAATATTTCCCGCATAATCCGAATCACTATAACCTTTAAGAGAAAAATTTTCATTCTTTGGATAAAATAAACCATATTGAATAGTGACTTTCAAATATCGAAAAATCTTTTAACGGCACTCATATGAGATTCTTTGGGATTGCTTTGAAAACGAGCACATAGGCATACGACATGAAGAATATCCGGTCTACTTGCGGTTAAATAAAGTAACCTACCAATCATACCTCGATATTTGGATTCATCAACCGGCTTGCCTTTTTCATCTTTGTCAATCTTGGCGTTTGTTGCCATTGGGGTAGAGCGGTTCTTCCTTCTTCAATGCCAAACTTCTTCAAAAGCTCTTTTGTATATTTTGATAGTGAAATATAAATTCTTCTTCTTAGCATTGCTCAATTTGAAGTCTAAGAAAGAAGTTGAGCTCCCCCATCATACTCATTTCAAATTCACCTTGCATTAACTTAGAATATTTCTTGCACAAGGATTCATTAGTAGCACTAAAAATAATATCATCAACATAAATTTGCACTAATAAGCAATCTTGCCCTTTTTCAAAAACAAAGAGAGTAGTATCAACTTTACCTCTTGTAAAACCATTTTGCAAAAGAAAAGAGCTAAGTCTATCATACCATGCACAGGGTGCTTGTTTCAAACCATACAAGGCCTTTTTAAGTTTATAAACATCATTAGGCCTAGAACTTTTTCAAACCCCGGAGGTTGTTTTACACAGACTTCTTTTTGAATAAGACCATTTAAAAATGCGGATTTTACATCCATTTGGTAAAGCTTGAAATTTTTAAAACAAGAATAGGCAAGTAAAATACGAATAGCTTCTAAACGTGCTACGGGTGCAAATGTTTCATCATAATCAACACCTTTTTCTTGACAATAACCTTGAGCTACTAACCGTGCTTTGTTTCAAATAATATTGCCTTGGTCATCGAGCTTGTTCCGAAATACCCATTTTGTGCCAATAATTGTTTGAGACGGAGGACAAGGTACTAATTCCCATACATCATTCCTTTCAAATTGATTCAACTCCTCTTGCATTTTTAAAAACCAATCCTCATCTTCAATGACTTTCCTAGCATTTTTAGGCTCTTTTTAGATATAAGAGCTTTCTCGGCAAATTTTCCTCGAAGTCATTACTTTATCAAGGGGATCACCAATAATAAGATCTTTTGGGTGATCTCCTTAAATTTCAATGCTACGGGAAGATCCAGAAAGTATCACCTTTGTCTTCTTGAGGGACATTTGAGTTTGAAGGTTGATCATTTTGAGCATCATCTTGAACAATTGGTTCAATAACATCCTCTTCATCACTATCATCATTGGGTATCCTTTCAACACCCGAGGCTTCATTGAATTTGACATGGATGGATTCTTCAACAACCCCACTAGTCTTATTATAAACTTTGATATGCTTTGCTCTTGGTTGAATACCCCATAAATATTCCTTCATCGGCCTTAGGATCAAGTTTGTCCAATTGATCCTTAGTATTCAAAATAAAACACTTACATCCAAATATTTTGAAATAACTAATATTTGGAGTTCTTTCTTTCCAAAGCTCATATGGAGTTTTATTCATTTTAGGATGAATATAAACTCGATTAATGATATAGCAAGCGGTACTTATGGCTTGGCCCAAAAATATTTTGGAATTGAAAATTCATTGAGCATGGACCGACTCATTTGTTGAAGTATCCGATTTTTCCTTTCGGCTACTCCATTTTGTTGAGGTGTCCTTGGAGCCGAAAAATTGTGACCATATCCCTTGGTTTCACAAAAGACTGTAAATTCTCCATCAAATTCTCTACCTCGATCACTTCGAGTAGACTTAATAGTATCTTCCTTTTCATTCTCAATAAGTCTACACAACTTAACAAACTCATTAACGGCATCACTTTTATTTGCAAGAAAAAGAGCCCAAGTATATCTTGAAAAATCATCAACTATAACAAAAGTGTAAAGTTTTCCACTTAGACTTGCCATACCAATATCCCCATACAAATCTAAATGAGAAAATTGTAGAGGCTTGGTTGTGGAAATTTTATTTTTGGGCTTAAAACTACTCTTAACTAATTTGTTCTTTTGACAAGTGTCACATAAGCCAAGATTTTCAAAATTCAATTTGGGTAGTCCTTTTACATGTTGGTTTTTGTAAATAGTTTGCAAATTTTTATATCCAACATGTCCAAGTCGCCTATGCCATAAACTAGTTAAATCATTACTAAAAGAACATTACTAAGAGAGAAAGAAGAGTTACCAATTTCTCCATTTCCAAGAATTCTTCCTTTGCCATTGCGAACATGACCATACCATCTTCTTGGAGCTTGATGTTGGTAAAAGTTCTCTCTTTCCGGTAATATGGCATGAACACCCGTCCCACGAGCCATTTTGAATCCTCCATGGTTGTTATAGCCCCTATGACCTACAAAAGAATTAATTTTAGGTACCCCTATAGTTTTGGGGTCCATGGGGGTTAACATTGAGACTTTTAGGTCTCCAATAATAATTAGAACTATTTTTAACCCAACAAGTATTAGTCGTGTGACCAATTTTACCACAATAGAAACATGTAATAGTTCTAGAAGCATAATGACCAACATGCATAGAGACTTGGTTCTTTTTCTTAACATTAATAACATTAGGCTTATAACTAAGTCATGGTTTCAAATGATCACAACGTTAAACATCAAGAATTTTGGTCATTTTATCGGTACTCAAGTTAAACTTCAACATATCATTTTTCATGCAATCAATATCCTTAACTAGAGTACTATTTTCTTCTTCAAGAATTCTAACCTTATCAAGTATAACATTATGAGCACTAGTAAGAGATTCATAAGAGGCATGTAAACTATCCTTTTCATTATTCATGGTGTTGAACTTCTTTTTCAAATTCTTATATTTAAAAAGCAAGCTTTGGAGTTCATTTTGAAGCTCATCAAAATCATTTTGCAATTCATCATAATCATCATGCAATTCATTATTAAAAGAAGTAGACGGGTTAGAGCGTACCTCATTGTCTTCTTCGATTCCCATTAGACATTGCTTGGCTTCTTCATCGTCGGAAGTTGTAAGAAGCTCATCCCAAGTTGTTATTAAATCCGGTTGAGAGGTGGATGCTTTTGGATTATTCCTTTCATTTGCATATGCTTCATAGATGATAATATTTCCAATAAGCTCATCAAAATTTAGAATTTCTAAATTTTGAGCTTCCATGATAGCCGTCACTTTTTCGGACCAATAACCGGAAAGAACATTTAAAACTTTTGTAACTTTGTCTTCTTTCAAAATGACTTTTCCGAGTGCTACAAAGAATTTACATTGTTGCAACCATTTTTGAAATCCCTTCACCCTCGAGCATTGTGAAATTTTCAAAATCTTTAACAAGCATTATTTTTCTATTTTGTTTAACTTTCTTGGTTCCTTCATAGATATTTTCTAATTTTTCCCACACATCATGAGCGGATCGAATACCTCTAATTAGATTATACTCCGTAGCGGTAAGAGAACAATGAAGAATGTTAAGAGCTTTACCGTTTAAGGAGAATATTTTCTTGTCTTCATCATCATAATCCTTGAGGGCTTTGGGAATTTGAGTGATGTCTTCCTTTTTCTTCATTGGGATGGATACTCCGTTTATAACCGTGTTCCAAATATCGAACCCGCAACCTTGTAAGAAGCATTCCGTTCTATCTTTCCAAAATGCATAATTGTTGGAGTCGAAAAGAGTCGGTCTATTGAATGAAGCGCCGGTCGGAAGGTAGCTCTCGTTCGTAGCCATGGATCTTTCCTCTTTACTCGGAATGAGCTAGCCAAAGAGTTTGGTTTTGATACCACTTATTAGTCCAAGTGGCTACGATAATCTAGAGGGGGGTGAATAGATTATGCCAATTTTTCGCAATTAGCCCTCTTTTTCGAATGATCAATCAAAGACAAGAATAAAGGTGCAGAAATTAAACAACACGCCTCGATTTATAGAGGTTCAACCCACCTAGGACCTAGTCCTCTACCACCCCAGTATCTCCAGGATGGATTTCAAAAAAAAAAAAGATTTTATTAATTACCACAATTAATACAACACCACCTTTGAAGATTACCACAATCTTCTTACAACACCTTCAAGGAGATTACCACAATCTTCCTTCAACATTTATGAAGAGTACCACACTCTTCAACACCTAAGATCATCAAAGTGTGTTCTTACCACAAGAACACTAACAAGGATATCTGGTTTTGGATGATAGAAAAATTCAAGATTACAACTCAATAAATGAAGTATACAAACTTTGAGTGCAAGTGTAATCAAGAACAAAAAGCCTAGACCTCAAGATTGTGCAAGTGCAAGAACTTAGGCTATTACAACAAGAATGTAAAAATGAAAGCTTGGAGAATTTTGCAGATTTCTTGTTGTATTGTATGCTTGTGTGTTGTATCTTGTATCTTTAAATCATCCTCTATTTATAGGAGAGTCTTCACCAACATAGGCTCCTCCTTTTTCACTTTTGTCTACAAAAAGAGGATCACAAGTTGTAGAAATATTGTACAAAATTGAAAAGCAAATCTTGCTGATAAGGAGTCCAACGGTAGAAATTTTGCTATCAAACAATTACACAGGGCGACCGGTCACCCTATAGCAAATTTTGAACGTTGGAGAGAATTAGTGCGATCCAGGTACCAGGCAAGGAGGGGTGCGACCGGTCATAGGGGGGTTCGACCAATCGCCCAAGGGTCCGACCGGTCGGCCCTGCCCTAGACCGGTCGCCCTCCTCAATTTTTTCAAGTCAGTGCGCTCTGTTCTCTGTTTTTCATTCTCCAGGTACCGGTCGACCGCTTGCTCGACCGATCGACCTCCAACTTGAAATGTTGTCCGAATTTTGTCAAAAATAAACTTCAAAAAATACTCCAAAACATTAGTAAAAACATTTTAAATCAATTGGGAGTATTTGGACAACATTTATAAACATTGTTTTGATATAAAAACTAATGTAAACAAAATCATCAAAATTTTGATAAAAATATTTATCTAACACCGTGATCCTGGGAATTAGTCAATGAATCATTAATTAATAAGACTTCAAGTAAGAAATGAAAAGGCACAAATTTAGGAAATCAAATGCCCATCAAATTACATATTTTGTAGTCAAGAATACAAACATCAAAGTACCCTGGAAACGAAGTTAATAAAGATAAATACTAAATTCCACAATAATTGAAGATCGGTCAGATAAATTCAGAGTAATCAGAAAGAAGAAATGAAGAAAAATTCTATTAACAAAATTGAAGAATGTGTAAGTCCAAGTGGCTACGATAATCTAGAGGGGGTGTGAATAGATTATCTCCATTTTCTTGATTATGTCCTCTTTTTCGAATCAAACAAGCCAAGGCAATAGTTTAGGTGCGAGAAGTAAATAACACGCGTTGATTTAAAGAGGTTCAACCCACCTAGGGCCTAATCCTCTACCACACCAGTATCTATGGGATGGATTTCAAAAAGAAAAAAGATTTTATTAATTACCAAAATTAATACAACAACACCTTACAACTTCACCTTGAAGAGCACCACACTCTTCTTCAACACCACTCTTCTTCAACGGCACCTTGTGAAGATCACCACAATCTTCCTTCAACGGCACCTTGTGAAGATCACCACAATCTTCCGACTTGAAGAATACCAAATTCTTCAACACCTCAAAGAGCACCACACTCTTCAATAAGAAGATTATCACAATCTTCTTGCACCTAACACCTAGATCACCCAAGTGTGTTCTTACCACAATAACACTCACAAAGATATCTTGTGTTGAATGATAACCCAAATTCAAGATTACAACTCGATAATGAATAATACAATATTGAGTGAAAGTGTAATAAAGAAATAAGCCTAGACCTCAAGATGTGAAAGTGATAAGCTAGGCAAATTACAACAAGAATAATAACCATGAAGAACAAATATGTTTGCTTGAATGTATCTTGTTGTGTTGTAATATTCTCTCTTGTTGTGTTGCTTCAAATCTTCCTCTATTTATAGAAGATGACTTGAACATGATAGGCTCCTCCTAGGAGATTGAAATCTGTAAAAACATTGCAAGACAAATGAAGAATATAGCTGTTAGAAATCAATCCCACAAATTAAGGAAAAGCTGTCTGAAAATGCCACGGATAGTTTGCTGATAAAAGAGGGGTGCGACCAAGCGCAGAGAGATAAGTTTGAAATGAGTTCTTTGCGAAAAATACATGGGGGACCGATCGACGGGGGGTTCGACCGGTCGCCCCCTATGCTGAATGGTTGGGGTGCTCAAAAAATAGAAACAGAGCGTTCTGTCTTTGGGAGCAACTTACAGGCACCAGTCGCCCATACCGGTCGGCCTCAGGGTTGACCGGTTGCCCTCCCCCAATTCTCTTCCATCCCGTTTTCTATTTCAAAACTCAACTCAGGTACGGGTTACCCTATAGGGCGACCGGTCGAGCCTGAAACATAAGTGTTGTCCAATTTTTATCGAAAATAAACTTCAAGAAATACTCCGAAAAAATAGTAAAAACATTATATTTTAGATCGATCGGAAGTATTTGGACAACATTTAGGGACATTATTTTGGTATAAAAACTCATTTGAACAAAATCATTAAAATCATGGTAAAAACATTTATCTAACAAACTCCCATTTTTTATGATTACAAACCAAAACAATTTTCAAGAGGACAATTTTAAAAACAAAGCAATTTTCATGTCAAGAAGTAAACTATCCATTTTAAAAATATTTTACAAAAGCTCCCCTATCAACAAGCACATTAATAAGAATGATTTCATAAGCTAGAAGACAAGCTTTTACAAGATAAACATAAACAACATGAGCTTAGAAGCTCCCTGTCAAATATGCTCATAATTCATGCAAATAAGTCCATAATACAAGCCATGGACTAAGTATACTTTGACTTTTGGCTTTTAAGCCATAGCTTATAACTTCTTCCGTTGAGCTTATTTTAGCTTCTATGAGCTAATGAGCTTGTAACCTATTTCTCCCCTTTGGAATCATCAAAAAGAATGTTAGCACGATAAAAACATCATATATCCATATTTAAGTGCGCAATGTAACCGATTTATCGTGCTATTTGAACATTGAAGCTTATAAATCAAATAGGAGGGAAAAATCGACCATATGACTTGTAGAAGCTTATGAAAATTTATTTGATTGGCAAAACATGATCTCTACAGATATATAAGACTTTTGAAATCGAGAGAATCATGTAGGTGATGAATTTTTTATGAAACGTTTTATCGAACACTTGACGGGTGTCAAAAATAGAAGAAAGTATATATAGCCCTTGTAAATGTAATCAAGCCAAGTTTTTCATCACCAAAATCATTTTTACAAATATCATTCATCAACAATAATTATTCACAACACAATTATGCTAGAATTCCAATAAAAATCCATACATATGAATTTTCTCAAGGGTTCCACCCAATTGAGATAAGAGAGTAGAATTCTTACCATTTAATCGGTAAAGATGAGCAACTATGATGATAAACGAGCAAAATAATCCCCAAGATATATAATTTATGCAACAAAATACATTTGAAGTGAATTGTGTGTGAAAATGACAAAGGGGACGAAAATAGAGTTGAAAGAGCCAAAATGGCTAAGACTGGAAACAGAAGGCAATTTAACAAAAACACATAGGCGGCCCGGTCAGTGAGGCGACCAGGCGGCCTCGGCCAGGCAACCATTGGTTGATCTTTTTGTGAAATCTGAAATTTGAACCAAACATCCGATTTTTGCCCCTAAGTTTTAAAAATATGCAAAATGCAAACGTAGACCTCATTCAATATACATTATGTCATAATCAAGCTCGAAATGAGGTAAAAGACTCGGCGGTAAACGGTTATAAACAAATGTCCGCGAGTTATCCTTGAGACAAAATTAAACACATATCAATATGTTTAATTCGACTATGACGAACCATATTTTGAGAAATTGTAATCACCGGACTTGTTATCCCGAAAAAATATGAACGTTTTAAAACCTTGGAAAACAAGCTATAAAAAGAAGTGCCTTTCAAATATTAAAAATTTCTTTTAACGACACTTTAATGAGATTCGTTGGGATAGTTTTGAAGTCGAGCATATAGACATAAGGCATAGAAAATGTAGAGTCTAAAAGAGTAATAAACGAAGATAAACATACCTCGAATTTGTTTGTCAATCAATATGCCTTCCTCAACCTTTGTCAATTTTTACATTGGTAGCCATAGAGGTTGAGATGGTTCTTCCTTCTTCAATGCCTAACTTCTTCAAAGGTTCTCTTGTATACTTTGATTGTGAAATACAACCACCTTCTTGGCATTATCTAACTTGAAGTTCAATGAAGAAATTTAAGCTTCCCCATCGTGCTTATCTCAAGTTCACCTTGCATCGACTTGGAAAACATCTTGCACAAAAATTCATTAGTAGCATAAATAATATTCTCATAAATTTGCACAAGTAAGTAATCTTGCCATTTTTAAAAAAAAAAACAAGAAGAGTAGATCAACTTTACCTTTTGTAAAATCATTTTTCAAAAAATAGCTAAGTCTTTCAAACTACACACGGGGTGCTTGTTTTAAACATACAAGGCCTTTTATAAAAATCATTTGGCCTAGAATTTTTTTTCAAACCCCGGTTGTTTTACATAGACTTCTACTTGAATATAACCATTTAGAAAATTGGATTTAACATTCATTTGGTAAAGCTTGAAAATTTCTTAAAAAACAAGAATGGGCAAGTAGAATGCGAATAACTTCAAAAACATGCTACGGGTGCAAATGTTTCATCAAAATCAATACCTTCTTCTTGACATTATCTTTGAGCTACTAACCTCTCTTTGGTCATCAAACTTGTTCAAGATATCAAAAAAAAATTCTGCAAAATCTTAACAAGACATCTTGCACAAGAGCATAGTAATATCGAATAATAGAGACACAATGACAAGTAACACATACTATGTTTTCAAACAAATCATCAAGAGTTTCATAAAACAAGTAAGTTAAAATATGCTTATAGAAAGTTATATAAGGTCTCTTTTGAAATATGAAAACCCAAGAGCGTATAGTTGAGACCTCATTTGAAAGAAATATTTGAACAAGAGTTTTGACAAGAATGAAAATGTGCAATTAAATGCATAGTTTTGAGAGCTAGGGTTTCCAAACACTTTATCGTGTTCGATGTCGAAATTAAATGAAATGAAGGAATGAGTATAATTTGATATTTATATTACACTAGTTTCTACTTTTAAGTAACACATTTTCAATTCGAGAAATTTTCGTATTTTAAAATTTGTAATAATTTGAGTATAATTTACAATAAACTAGAAAATATTCGTCTATTCTACATAACAAAATATGTCATTAAAACTCACGATTAATATAAATAAATATAACTATTTATATTTACAATTTTACAAAACAAAATATTTATATTTACAATTTTGGGAAATTTGGGAAAATACCCCCATCAAGCGGGGTATTAAAGAAAAATGCCCCCGCTTTATTAAATAAGGAAATATACCCTCTTCACCCCCTAAAAGTCTATTTTACCTTGACTTAGAAAAATCCAAAAAAGGAAAATGCTTTAATAATCTTTTGGAAGAGTTTGAGTTCAATCGAGTTCATTTTCACCATAACAAACCCTAGTTTCACAAAGAAGACAAACTTTTGAGAAGGAGAAACAAGATTTATAAGCACGAGCAAGATTTACGAGTTTATCTTTAATTACAATTACAAACCCTAGTTTTGGCATTCGAAGGAGAAGCGGAATATTGAAGAAATATAAGCATTTGTTGATGGAGAGTTTGCTTCTAAAATGACCCGGTTCGACAAAATAAATCTCATTTATTACCTCAAAATATGAATAGTTTCGATTTCTACAAACTTGTATTTGGTGGGCAAAAATGGGCAAAATCGTAGGCACCTAAGTGGGCATGTGTATTAAGTGGGCGCTAAGCCTTGGGGCGGAATAGACTATACCCGATTAGTGGGCATTTGGGTGGGTTTTGGCGTGGACAATTGGGTGGGCAAAACCGTAGGCACCTAAGTGGGCATGTGTATTAGTGGGCACAAGTTCGCAAAATGGTTCGATTACCCAATTTTTCATGATTTTTGGTGGGTATAATTTGAATAGTTAGATATTGTGTATAGAATGATCCCCATTCCGTAATTGTTGTTGAAATTTTCCAAAATGGTGTAATCGATTTTCTCGCAACTTGTAATTGGTGGGCACAAACATGGGCATTTGAGTAGCACAAATGTGGGCATGTGTATTAAGTGGGCACTTGTCTAGACATTTGGGTGGACGCTTATGTTAAATGTCAAATATTAGTAGATGACAAGGAACCGAATGGGTTGTGGGCATTTAGGTGGATATTTGCGCAGGCGAGTTATGTTAAATGTTAAATATTATGGGCGACAAGGACTTAACGGTTGTGAGCACTTGGGTGGGCATTTGTGTGGGTTGTTATATTAAATGTCAAATATAGTTTGTACCAAGGAAACTAAACTTTTATATCTATTTATTCATTGTAGGGGTTCATATATTTTTCTTATGGAATGGAGTTTGGGATTGTGACATAAGCACATTGTGATGGAGGTTTACATGGAAGCAATCCAAAATCGTTCTTTTTCCTAAGGTCAAGTGTAGTAGGCGCATTGCGTGAGGCAAATACGTGGGCATATTGTGGGCATGTCTTTTTTCATAAAATATCGAGATTATAAAACAATTTATGTACAATTATTGTATTTTGTTGATTTAAGTTGCAATTTTTGGGTTCAAAAATGTTGGTTGATGTTGGCAACTATACCATGACTCACAAAGGTCAAGTGTAGTAGCGATTAGCAGAGGCAAATGTGTGGGTAAATAAATAATCACATGTTAAAGTAATAAATAATTACAAATCCAAATGATAGGTCATATTTCCTTCTTCTTCTTCCTTTTGGATCACTCTTCCAAGGTATCTTCCACCATTTAATTTGCTGCCAAGTGATCCTTCTCATTGGGGACAAGTGCTATTTTTTTTTTAATCGCGCAATGAAATGGTGTGTCAAAAACAAGTGGGCACACAGGCAAAAATAATGGCAAACATGTGGGCAAACAGTAGGCAAGATAAAAATACAATTTGAATCGATTCCAACTCTTACAACACATTATAACATGAACACCGTAGACTCCACACAAACACATTAATTTCACGTAACATGAATCATTTGAAGTTAAAATCGATTTTAACTCCATAGAATCTGAACCATTTCGATTTTAATCACATGAACCATTTAACATAATCGCCCACCCATTTGCCCACGCAAAACCCACCAAATGCACACTAATCAGGGTATAAGCATTATGTTTCGCCCCAGTGCCCACGCAAGTGCACACTTAATACACATGCCCACTAAGTGCCTACGGCAGTTCTACCCACATTTTTGCCCACCCAATTGTCCACGCAAAAATCCACCCAAATGCCCGCTAATCAAGGTATAGTCCGTTCCCCACCCCCAAGTGCCCACGCAAGCACTTAATACACATGCCCACTTAGGTGCCTACGGTTCGCCCACATTTTTGCCCACAAAATACAAGTTAAGTAGAAATTGAAACTATTCAAATTATACCCATTCCAAAAATCATGAAAATTGGTCAATCGAACCATTTTGCGAAAAACAATCAAAACTAACCTTTATCCATATTTTGGGGTAATAAACGCGATTTATTTTGTCGAATCCAGGTCCTTTTCAAGCAAGCTCGCGACAACAAATGCTTCTATTTCTTCAATATTTCGCTCTCATTCGAATGGCAAAACTAGGGTTTGTAATTGTGAAGATAAACTCGTAAATCTTGCTCTTACTCATAAATCTTGTTTCTCCTTCTCAAAAGCTTGTCTTCTTTATGAAACTAGGGTTTGTAATGGTGAAAATTAACTCTTAATTCTAACTTTTGCTCTTCCAAAAGGTTGTTGCAGCTTTTTTCTTTTTTGGGGGATTTTTCTAAAGGGCAAATTAGACTTTTAGGGTGAAAAGGGGCATATTTCCTTATTTAATAAAGTGGGGGTATTTTCTTTAATACCCCCTTGGTGGGGTATTTTCCCTAATTTCCTACAATTTTTGGATTGCGTTTAAGTTGCTTTGATTAAGTTGCTAAATTAAAAGGCTCAACCTTAAAGTTGCTAGTTATATTTTTATATTTATGTTTAAGTTGCTAAACCAAAAGGTTTAACCTATAAAGTTGCTCGTTATATTTGATTATTCTTTTTTTTTCAAATGAAATAAAATATAAAGATTTGATAAAAAAAATTACAACTCCAACACTTTTAGATTTATGCAAAAGTTGCTAAAATAAAATTGATAAGTTAACTAAAGGTGATAGGTATATCATGAGATAAAGAATTGATAACAAAATAAAAATTAAAACTCCCAGCACTTTTAGAATTATGCTAAAGTTGCTAAAATAAAATTGATAAAATAACTAAAAGTGCTAGTTATACCATTAAAATAAATAAGGACATGATAAATGCCTATAGACTTTGGTTTTATAATTGTTGTTAAAATTGTTGTCTTTAAGAAAAAAATGACGCTAATTACAATGGTGTAACCAACCGCTGATTTAAAAGAATGAATAAATATTGTCTTTTGAAAAAGATTAGACGCTAATCAACAACGGATCACAAAATCATTGTCAAGACCCGAGAAACCCGATTTGTCAAACAAAAATAAATACCGCTAATAGACAACGCTCAAGAAAGTATTGTCTTAGGCTCGAGTGAATCGTTGTTGTTAACAAAAATCCATTTGATTGACAACGATTTAACGAAAATCCGTTGTGCATACTTATAAAGACAACAATTTAGCTAAAATCCTCTTTTGGGAGGTGTTGTTCGTAATTTTTCGCAGTAAAGGCGACTAGGTGCTACAAATCCTTCAAAGTTGTTCCATATATATTTCTTCTTCCAATTTACCATTTAAAAATGCGTTTTCACATCCATTTGGCGATCTCAAGATTGTGCAAAGCAACAATCGCAATAGGCACTCGAATGGATGAAATCCTTGTTATAGGTGAATATGTGTTGAAGAAATCACTTCCTTCTTTTTGTTTGAACCATTTAGCCACTAACCCGACTTTATATTTATCAATAGTTCTATTTGCCTTATATTTCTAAAAAAAGGCTTTATTACCGCAGGAGATCAACCAACTCCCCGCAGAGCCTCTTTAATTGTACTTGGCTCACCGCCAACAAGTATGTGACAAAATCAGACCAAAGGTCATAGCAGCTTTAGTCCTTTTACTTCGTCTTGGTTCTCCACTCCTTTGTGAAGAACTACTTGCTTTCTCATGAGTTCTTTTGTTAGAACTCATTTCAACCCTTTCTTTACAAGGATATACATTTTCAAGAAACATCGCATTTCCGATTCAATTATGGTACCTTGAGATATTTCTCGATTTTTCGACTTGTGTACCAAGAAATGATTTCCACTATTATTGCATGCATATACTATAAAAATACAATCAACCATCTTTGGGCCAATTTTGACTTGTTTGGGTACATGTATTGCTACTTTAGCCAAACACCCCCACAATTTAAGGTATTTATATGATGGCTTATGATTTTTCCACAATTCATAAGGTGTTTTATTTTTTTTCTTTAAGTGGGATTTTATTTAAAATGTGGTTTTTCTTAAAACACTCCCCCCACATGTTCCTAGTATCCCATCTAATCAACATGGCATTCATTGTTTCTTTTAAAGTTTGGTTTTGCGTTCAAAGAATACCATTAGATTGTGGTGAATATGGAGCGAGAGTTTGATGAATTATTCCCACTAGTTACATAATTCTTCAAAAGGTGCAACATATCCTCCACCTCTATCACTCCGATTTATTTTAATCCGCCAAGTTGATTTTCAACTTGATTTTATAATTTTTAATAAATATAAGTAGTAAAATCTTGTGCAATCATCAATAAAAGTGATGAAATATTTTTTATCACCTCAAGTTTGCACAAATTTTAGATCACATACATCTATATGTATCAATTCTAGAGGTACTGTATTTCTTCCCACTGAATGAAAAGGTAATTTAGCCATTTTAGCTTCAATACAGATTTTACATCTCTTTTGAGAATCAGTTTTTGATATTGGAAGTAATTCCAAATTCATTAATTTTTTATAGCATTTAGATTAACATGCCCTAATCTAACATGCCACAAATCAAAATACTCAAGCATATAAACATAAGTAGGCTCAATTTTATTGCTGTTTGAATCGGTTACACTCGAACTGCCATTACATTTATTTTGAACAGTCCATTATTTTAACTAGGAACTATCCAAATTTAGTCAAAATAAGTTTTTCAAACTCAAACATCAGTCTGAAACCATGGTTTACAAGAAAAGATCCCGACACTAGATTCTTCCGGATTTTTAGGACATGTAGAACATCCTTCAAAAGTAGCTCTTTTCTAGAAGTGAGCTTGAACCACGTTGCCAAAAACCCGCAACATCGGAAGAGGAAGGATTACCCATATTAAGTTTTCTACCGTAAAAAGGGTTGTAGGTAGAGAATGCATCCTTGTCAGAACATACATGTCGAGTGTCTCTCGTGTCAATGTACTACTCTCTTGGATTATCCACAAGGTTTGCCTCAAAAACCACTGCAGATAGATCCATTTCTACGACTTTTGGATCACACCCACTGTGCTCAACCACATTAGTATTGAGTTTGTCTTTATTTTGGTTTTTTAGGAGGCCCGATCCTTAGCTCAATTGTGACAATTTCCCCGTAAATGGTTTTTTTTTCATGCTTCTTTCCCTTGTAGTTATTGTCACGTTTTCTTTTATTGTTGTTAGAACCACCATGTTCGACAAGTTAGCCTTTGCATCAATAGCACCTTTCTCAAACCTTGAATCTAATTTGCGATTACCCCTCAATTCAGAACGATAATTAGTTCTTCAAGATTTATTTCTTTTCGCTTGTGCTTCAAATAATTTTTGAAGTCCTTCCAACCAGGCGGCAATATTTCAATCATGAACACCACTTGAAAGCTTCATCCAATTGCATTCCTTCACCACAAATATTGTGCATAATCAATTGCAATTCTTGAATTTGATCCATGACAGCTTCTAGAATTCACCATCCCGAAATCTAGAAACCGCCAACCACAAACTTCTTGGAACCAGGAGTCCTCAATTTGGTATTTCTTTTCCAATGAACCCCGAGCTCTTTGGAAGTTTTCATTTCACTATACACATTGTATAGCGAATTAATCCATACCAATTTAGGACGTAGTCGGCACAGAAGTCACCATGTCTCCAAACATCGAAAGCAACACGTTTTCATTGTTTAGTTTTATTTTATTCCACCACTGGTGGATTTTCCTTCAAAAACTTAGCCAGGCTCAGTGTAGTCAGATATAAAAATATATTGGATTGCCATCTCGCGGAAGTTAGTACGTAAAACTTTTCGGCTTTTTTCGCCAGCAGTTAGGAGCAATCGGAATGGTAACTCTTGAAGTGGACCCCATTGTTTACAGAAAAGACTGTTTATCTTGCGTTGTTGAAATTTTAAGTGTTTATTTCAGAATGGAGAGTACAAGAGCTATCTATTATAATGGAACAGAAATGTAAAATTGCAGTAAAGCTGAGGTGAGTAGAACTCTATCCGCAAGATAAACACATCCCGTATAGTGCTGACGGAACAAACGTGTTATCTCCAAAGATACAACATCTTATGTCCTTGAAATAGCAACACTGCAAATTTCAAGGCTGCTATGGAACTGAAATGTGAAAAAACTGAGTATAATACTATGCAAAGACAGAAGATAAAATGAGAGAATGATTGTATGTCTGAACAACTACAATGCAGTCTATATGTAACGACCCAGATTTTTGTGCTTTAATAAGAATTTTATTAATCATGCTATTTGTTTATTTTATGGAATAGTAATAGTTAATTAGAAATTTATTAATGATTTTATTAGACAATTAATTTGTTAAAATTATGAATAATAAAAGAGTCTTTTAATCGGACTGTTAATATATTTTATTTGGGCTTTATAACGAAAATCGCGTTTGGGAAGTCACCTCTCTTTCTTCTCATTTTTTTTCTCTTCTGGCCATTTTCTTCCCCCTTACTGTGGTTTATCTGTGTGTTCCCTAAAGTGTGATTTAATGTGTCTTATATCTATATTTTAACCTACTCCTAATTGGATTAGGTTTTGGATTATGAGCTTGTTATTAACTTAATAATAATATGGGTCTGAGTTAATACTCTAAACAAATTAAATTTCGAAAGAGGCCTAAAGCGAATTTTACTACCCCTAAGTTGAACATGCAAGTAATCTCTATAGTCTCATATAGAATTAGGATTCGAATGATTTAAATTGGACGTATAACTGAAAGGCTTGTTGCTAAATTTAGTTGTCATTTTGTATGGTTGTGTATTGATTTGTCACTGTTCAGATTCGATTATCTATTGAGAGTTGATGGTTTAGATAATTTATATGAAATCTGTATAACTTATTAGATTTTCATTGTAAGTAATAAGAACTGATTTCTGTACACTCATACGTATATAATGGGATATATTTTCGTCCGTGCATGAATCTGGGTTATAAATTTAAAGCGTTTGAGAGTGTGTGTACTCATTATCCCCACGTACGTCGAGCAACACACACGTTCCTCACAATTATTTTTCCAGTTCATGTTTATTGTCATTACTCCTTAGCCAATTGTTATTATTTGCTTTGGTTTTGACATGGAGTCTGACGTCATTACGTCAATCAAGTTAATGAAATTTCTAATTCATTCAATATATGTTTTGGAACAATTAAAAAGCTAAAGTTGGTTTCCTTTGACTTTTGCTATACGAAATACTATAGTCTCTTTTATTCCAAGTTTAATATCTTGTTATCACTGTTTTTCCTTAGCTACTAATTGAGTGTAGGATTTTTCCTTAACTAATTGAATGTAAGATTTTTCTTGACTAATTGAACATAGGATTTATCCCTAAGTAATTGAATGTAGGGTTTCCTCCTAAATAAGTTTGAATCATTGAATATATGGTTTTCTCTTAAATAGTTCGAATGATTGAATTTAGGTATTTCCCTTAATTAGTTGCATGCAGTGATTAATTGAAATGTAGGACTTTTAATGATTAGTTGAACACGGGTTCATCCCTAATTAACTAAATGTACTTTCCTTTAACTAATTGAATATAAGGTTTTCCCCTAATTAAATGAATGTAGAGTACTCCCCTAACTAAGTGAACGTATGACTTTTTCCCAAGTATATTTGAATCTAGAGTTCACTAATTAATTGAACATAAAGTTTTCCTAATTAGATGAGCATATGATCTATTCCCCGATTAATTGAATGTAGGATTTCAATGATTAGTTGAACATAGAATTCATCGCTAATTAACTAAATGTAGTTTTTTCTTAACTAATTGAATATAAGGTTTTCCCTAATTTGTTGAACATAAAGTTTATCCATAATTAATTGAAAGTAGGATATTCAATAATTAGTTGGGACATAGGGTTTATCCCTAATTAATTGAATGTATGATTATTCCTAATTGATTGAACGTAGGGTTTTCCTAATCAGTTGAATGCATGGTTTGTTATCAAATTGTCTCAAACTAAAGTGATTTAATTATTATGATATGTCAAGACATTTATTCTCGTATTTAATGATATGTTTCATCACTTTTTTTTTTGATCGGTGATATGTTTCATCACTTAAGCCCATGTATCATTGTTAATGTATGTTCATAGCATTTCACGAGCATCCAAACATTAAGTAAAGTCATGTGATAAAGTATAATGTTTTTCAAAAGAAATGGGTGCACATTATTCTATGATGCTGGAGTGAGTGGGAAATGGGCACGGGGACCGATGTTCGACCATGTGTCGCTTGCGGCTAATGTTAATGTTCAAGGAAAAGGGCCTTCGGGCAAAACGAATGGAATGAGCCGGGCAAAATGTTCACGGGTTCTAAATAACAAGGCCCACTGCGACCTTAATTAGAACAATGTGTTACCAAGTGAGCTCGCGTCCTAAGAATGTTTCATGCAACGAAAGATAAAGTTTTATGCGAAAGAAAGTTATGAAAGAAAAGTTTTAAGCAAGGAAAACGTAAAGTCTTTTTAAGTTAAATGTAAGATATTGCAT
Source organism: Rehmannia glutinosa (assembly GCA_016081115.2). NCBI lineage: Eukaryota > Viridiplantae > Streptophyta > Magnoliopsida > Lamiales > Orobanchaceae > Rehmannia > Rehmannia glutinosa. The sequence continues at coordinate 27,868,634 of CM071937.1, forward strand.
TAGGTATGCATCCATGCATGAGATTACTTGTTGAGCTCCTTTAGCTCATTCCACGAATGTTAAATTTTTCAAATGAGAATGCAGAAGAGGAAGGAAATGATCGGGCGCAGTGACTCGGGGAACCTATGTCAATGGAATTATTTTATTTTCAAAGTTGGACTTTTTAGCTCATTAAACGTTGAGTGTCATTTTATTTTCAGTATGAATGTTTTTGGACAAATAGTTATTCCAGTTATTAGCATTTAATTCCGCTGCAAAGTTTTGAATGAAGTGAAAGTTTTTACTATTTCATATTTTTAGACATTCTTTAAATTATTTCTAATTATTTATTATTTTTTGCATTAAAATTTAAGTAAGCTAGAAAAGGGCGCTACACTATATATAGGACTTCCAAGTTCCAAGAGTTAAGGGGCCTCTTTCTTTATCAGTAGGCAAAGAACTTCAGGGATAGTGGGATGAAACCTCCAGGTAGTGGGCACTCTTGAATTGCCACTAACTATAACCTCCAAGTAGTGGGCAGACCACTAAGATAGTGGTGTCTGTTTCATCTTAAAAGCTGGAGTTTTATTTTAAAAGTTGTAGTTTTAGCTTTTAAAGCTGCAGCTTATTTGTTTTTATTCTTACAGAAATAAAAAACAAATGTTTTCTATGCAAAATTAGGCCTAGTTCAGTCGGGACAGGGGACACGGGCTCGGCCTACGGCCCCATCACCGAGTCGGGCGGGCGCGCGCGTGGCCTTTCCCACCACACCTCACATGTGTATAATCATTTCATCTTGCACACTCTTGCACACCCACTTATTGATATATTGAATAAATTTAGTATTTTATTCCTATGTGGGTTGTGTGTCTTTTCACCTTCCCATCATCCATTATCCCATTTCCAAGTGAATACTTTGTGTATTTTATTTCTCACTCACCACAAATTGGTTTTGAGAAGTTAAATATACTACATTCATCTACTCGAAACGTAAATTATTATTTTAATATTTAATTCCTCCAGAATTAAACAATTAATCACTAAAAAATTGGTCAAAATTAGGTCATCAGCCAATACTCTTAAAACCAATTTCCAACATAACTAATAATAACTTTTCATGAAATACTGTAGGTTGTCTTGGAGATCTATAACATGTATAGAGCTCAACTATCAGTTAAAACGCCGTTATCCTCTTCGACACGATTCATTTTGCTTCTAGGTCATAGCCACCACGCAGGGCCAAACCTGTGCTTCACAGGGCCCTAAGCAAGTTTCTAAAAATAGGCCATGGATCAATTTTTTATCTTAAAATATTACTATAAATCAAGGGCGGGAAAATCAATTGTAACACTAATTATTATAAAGAAATAAAATAATTATTTTAGCGAGACAACACGACTAATTAGGAATAATAATATGTTGGCAAAACAATAATAATATATAAACTAACAAAATAATATTCATATGTTAGAACAATAAATAAGTGGAAATTAATATCCCGATAAGAAAATAATATTTCATTAAACCAAAAATCACAAAAACATGTCATATTTTTTTTTATAGTATCCATATGTTTTAAAACCAATAAATAAGCAAAGTGCAACAAAAGAGTTAAAAATGGAACGTGTGAGCTGGCGAAGTGATTCACGTAAAGGTTAGAGACTTAGGGTGAGATTTTGGCTCTTTTTAGGTGTTGTGTGGATGAAGAGAAAAGAAAAAAAAAATGAAAAATTTGGCCTAGATTAAATGTGCAACTGAAGTTTAAAGAGTTTTAAAAAAAAAATAGGCCCCAAAATATTTTGGGCCCTAAGGTGGAGCTTGTTCAACATGTGCTCAAGTCCGGCCATGCCACCATGATGGAGTACCCTAGCCCAACTATTTTTCGCCTTAGCCAAAACACATAATTTTTATTTTAATTTTTTCCATTAGGAAAAAAAGGATAAAAATATTTGCCCATGTCCGATGCATTTCATGCTGACAAGATTGCATTTCATGGCAATTTCCTCCGACAAGATAAATAGTGGTGTCACTATATCCAAAAGCGTAAGAACTTACGTCCATCACACAAATGAAGGATCCTCTCTCCTTCGACTCGAGAATGAATCATATCAAATTTCCTCAATGTTCTACATAATCTTGTATAGGACAAGTCTCCTAGATACGAAGATCGAAGTCGAGTCGTATCTTGTCAACTCGACACGAGCAATGGCTAAGCTAACACAGATTTACACGAGTGGAGGGCCGGGAACAAGGGGGTTCTTTGCCCAAAATTTTCCAAATTTTCTTCTCCCCAAACGTTTTCCAAATTATTTTTTTATAGGTAAAATAAAGGATTTAATTTACAATTGCCCCCCTCCCTCCCCAAACTTTGATAAAAACTTCAAGTAGTTGTGTTTTACAATAGGGAATTTTTTTTTACCCTCCAAACTTTGACCTTCTTTACAATTTGCCATCTAATCTATTATTTTTTTAGCAAATTTCCCTCCAAACTAAACGGGATTGACACATTGCCATCTAATGCTCACCGGCGGCAGCAATTAAGGGCATTTTTGTCAATGTCTCTTGGCATATATGGGCAGAAAAATAATTGAACAGTTCTCTATTATGATCAATGCAATTAACCAAGTTGAGAGCATTAATATCATTTTGCATTAATACCAATACATGACAATCATCTACCCTAACCTTACTGTAATAAATATTGATGTACTCTTTCAATCATATATCCTTAGCCATCTTTTGTGGATTTCAAGCATAGAAATCTCATCTGCATTACAGTAGTCAATATAATCTATCTCTGCCTCCACATACACTGTTTTTCCTAAGTTTAAAAATATGCTAGAATGATGCATTTTGATTGTGAAGTACTCCAAATTGGGATCTGGTAGGATGAAAAAACAACAATTATAAGAAAACCCTAACTTGATTCAGTGAAATCCCTAAAAAAGCCTCATAAAGTAAAAATTTAAAAATAGCATAATCTAGTCTCCCTATTCTAAACTAAAATAGCATCATAAAATCGAAATCCCCAAAAATATAATAAAAATGTAAAGAAACATAAAAATATTGTTAAAAATTCAACGGGTACCATAATTTGGTCCCCCCATTCCATGGGTTTGGCCACCCTTGTCTTGTACTTGCCAAACCATGCGTCTTGCTCCACTAGTGGCCACGAAGTCTTGCTATTTTCTCTGTTTTCGAGTTTGATAAGTTGTGAGCATGGGTCAGATGATGTTCAAGTAGCATTGAGTTATATGCTTAGCGCAGGTATTCTCCATGCTACACTAGGTGTATATACACTTGGTGAGTGGATGAATGCCAAGTGTTTAAGTGATGAGTGGATAAATGTCAAGTGTCTCATCTCCTAAAAAATAGGGCACTTAAATAGTGGATGATTATTAGAGAACCATTGGATTATGATCATTAGGGAATCATTTTGTGACATCATTGATTACATCATTATGTACTAGGTTCATCTTATATTGACAAGTGTCATCATCTTGAGTAGGGATACAAACGAGTACTTAAAGGCCTTAATGTTGCAACATCCCCATAGTTTCCAATTTGTCAACTTACATTGCAAATTAACTAGTAATGTTTATAAACAAAATCTAATGAGTGCTAGTGAAAATAGAACAAACACGTCCTGAAACATCCTTCGACCCCTCTGGTAAAACAACCTGAAAAGATGGGAACAATTCATAGTACAATAAAGCTAATTATAGCTAATAAAATATGAAATCAGAACTTATGATCAGTTCATTGGTACCAGCCTTGCAACACCAAAAAGGCATCCTTGAAATGCTATCTGCTTGTATTAGCCTTATTCAGCCTTGAACAAGCTGATGAGGTCAGACATCAGCAGGGGTGACGTCACCTCTCAAATTGGTTCTAAAGGAAATTAAGTTAATATTCGCGACGGGTCTTCCTAAAGTGCCTCAACAAATGAAATATTTTTCAGTATGCTTCACTATGAAACTTCTGGCTTTTATGGAAGGACATCCAGGAGCAACAAGCAGTCAAATATATAAATAAATAAACCGAAGGAGAAAAAGAATATATAGAAAGAAAAAAATATTGGTCTTACTTGTGTTTAACCTCTTGTGATAAGCATCAAGAAAATACCCTCTTTCATTTTCTGGAATAAGATCTCTAAATGGCTGCCAAGCTACCAATAAACAAAAAAGAAAAACTTCCACCAAGTTTAGATCTCCAGTTACTCAATCAGCATGATGAGAACATGAAAAGAATCATCTACTCAACACTACTGTCCAAAATTTTCAATCAACAAGAGCTTTCTTCAACATTCAAGTAGCCGAAACTAATTATAATGTAAGAGATTAACAGGGATAGATCATAAAAAAACCTCTAACCTATGTCAATTTTCTGATTCATTATAAACAAAAAACAACCTATTAATTTTCTATTTTAAGATGCACTAGTCCTACTTGATCCAATGTTAAATTAATGGCAGAAATTCGATTCTTTAACAATAAATATTCTTCAATACATTCTCAACTTTGACATCATTGATTTCCCTGTCCAAAAGAATGAAGAACGAAAAGAATCAATACATGAACTTACCAAGTTCAGAAAAGAGATGGCAAAAACCAAATTTAGCTGACCAATATTGGCATTAAAATGTGTTCGTGGAGTTCATTCCATAATATGGTAAATGTGCTTCACTAGTTGATACATGTGAAGTGTTTAATGAAACTAGAATGTAAAATACAATACATTTTCATATCCCACAAGCCACAACAACCAAAATTAAGAAATTTTATTTCCAAGAAGTATGCACACATCCGGATCATACGTATTTTTATGTTAATAGTTGTACATGGGGATGGTAAAGAAACTTAAAGTCATAGTTAGCGTCATCCAATCATTTGACCAGCCTAATCATATACTGATTTTATCTTTCAAAACAAGATCTGCATAAAGATTGTGTTCACTAGTGAAAAATCATACTGGCAGAAGGAAAAAAATTGTTTAGCTAACTTGTAAACTCATAAACTAAATTATAAGTGTATACAATATCATTATTGAAATGGTTGCTTATGCACTGCCCTCCTTTTAGAAAATGTGTCATAAGTCCTATAAAAAGTTAATAAACAACCAAGTATGCATTTTTCTAATATCATTTGAATCATGATTCATGACATATGAACTTCCAATTATCTTACTCGTATCCTTCTGCAAGTGGAATCATCCAACAAAGATGATAATATTATCAATCAGAAAATTAATTTACAACAGGTTGTCGTTGTTATGTTCCTAAAATTAAATTAAAAGGTGAGCGGGTTGACACCAGTTTATGTCCTCAAAACAAGTTGAGAATAAGACACTACTGTCACATTAATAATAATATAATGTATTTTTTACTATAGAGACAACAACATTCAACTGAATGTGCGTAATTCCATTCTGATTTTATATTCTTCAAAAAAATTCAACTGCTAAACAGTTTGAAAAATAAATGTATATGTCAGGTAAGAAGTAGTAAAGAAAATGAAACACATGAAAACCAAAACATACAAGGTTAATTATAAAAAACTACCCATGAGATTTAGACTAATTATAAAAAAACCCAATTATCTTTTGAAATTACAAATACCCCTGACATTTATTTTTAGCTTACAACATTGCACCCTCAAAAGGCCTAAAGATGCTCGTATTTGTTATGTAAATATAAACCTCAAGGGGTATTTGTAATTTCGAAAGGTAACTTGAGCCTTTTGTAGTTAGGCTAAACCTCAGGGTAGTTTTCATAATTATATATCCCAACAGTAAATCTAATGAAATTTACCTTCTGTAAGATCTTTAGTTCCTCATAGGCGTTCCACTTCATCTTCTTGATAGCAAAACATTCTCCATCAGTGCAACCTTTATAAACAGACCCTTGAATCACCCTAAATCTCCCAAAAGAAATCACAATGTTGTTTAAATGCATAACCAAAACTACAACCAAAACTACACCAACTAATACAATTCAAAGGCAACATCTTGATCCCATTCCACCTCTATTGATTTGAACCTTTATCTTCTTAGGACACAAAATAAAAAACTAAAAATCCAATAAAGAAATTACAAAAACAAACCTCCTCAATATCAGCATCACTAATATTTCTATATCGGAATGCCTGACGCAAGTTATTTGCCAATGCAACATAATAATCTCTATCCTGGTAATCACTATCTTTGCTATCTCTTGTCTAATCATGTAGTGTTGTGGGCCTCCTAAAAAATCTATACAAAATGTTACATCTATGAATTAGATAGTGAAGTTGAGATTTAGCCAAATAGATCATGAACTTGATAAATACTGTAGCAACCAGAAATCATGCTCAAAGAAACCCATCTTACTAAGAATCGGAATGCGTGTGGAGTAAACATCCCTGGAATGACATAGAAGTATCAGCCAATATATCTAGCCTTCTTTACACTTTTTAATAACTTAAATATACCACTGTAGCTCAGAACAATAGACATTCGTCTTAATTTAGGATTTTTATGTCCCCTAGAAACTTGTGAACTGGTATAAAACAAAAGGATATATGTTGGAAACCACCACCACTAAGAAAATGTACTCCACCATTTTCCAAATCACCTGCCATTTTTGCAAACACAAGTTCCAGCATGAAGCTAATGCTAGTTCAGTGAGGCCCACATCAATGCACTTAAGCAGCACAATTGTCTGCCAATTAACCCAACAACCATTCCCCTGCAAATAAATTGATAACCAAATAAAGATATGCAGATTTACTGTTTTATTGATCATTTTTCTGTATTATTGAATATGTTGTTTATTAAAAAAGTATTTATTGATCACAAAAATGATCAAGTACTACATAGATCACGCCATCAAACAAAATATAACTTCTAACAAGAAATATAGAAAGAAAAAAGAAAATGAATCAGGACACTCACAATTATCACTTTCTCTGATGCGGGCTCCTGCACGTATTGTGGATAAACCATGCCGAGATTTTCCAAGCTTTTATTAGCATAAGGACATCCTAAAGAATTCCATACAGACAAGAAAGTTAAGTACAACACGGACATCACTCCTCAACCCTTTGAAATTTCTGCAATTAAGAAATATGAAAAAACTAGCACATTAAAACAGTCTCAGACATCTCCAACTACATTGTACAGACTTTTTATAAAGATAAAGGTTCCTCTATGTACATTTCACCAGATTTTTTTCGGCAAGACATTAGCTCGCTAGATCATGATCACATGAAGCAGATTTATCCGTAAGAACTTCCACCATTGAAAGAGAAAATAATAAAGGAAAACAAATCAATGAGTATATGCATCAACAAGTAATTAAACAGTAGTTTAGCTCTAAAATCGGAAAATTACAACATTTTCTCTATAAATATCCATGTTCTGTAAGGGTTAGGTTACGCAATTTCGTCAACTATAATTTGACACAAATGATTCGTGTACAAGATTCCATAGCTCAATTCATAAAACAAAATGAGAGGGGATAACAATAAATTCAAAAAATAGAAAACCCTGACCTGAGGCGAGGAAATTATCCATGTAAGAATAGACGCCAACCATGTAGAGGCTTTAGCGGCAGTTCTGGAAGATGAACAGAAGGAGATTTGGGTTAGTCGGCACGATCCTCATTCAAAATCACAACAATTAAGAAAATCGTATAGGGGGGAAGTGAAACTCTAGGAAATAGGGTTTTACCAGTGGAGGTGCTGTGAACTCCGGGTGAGCAGTGGCGGCCGCTGGTGTCTCTGGAACAATACCGACGATGGTCTAGGGTAGTCGATTCTTGTCCGATATCTTCGTGTTCGAGAAATCCGTCTGTTGCTATGAGAAAGAGTATTAGAGAGGACTTAACGTGTTTTAGGGATGAACTCTGGTTGTGTAATTAAGAATGAGTAGGGAAAAGAGAACCGATTAATTATTTGTTAATCCATTTGTTAGTTAATCTATTTATTAATTAATCCATGATTTATTTTTAATTTGTATAATTATAAATCCATGAGAAAACGTATTAGACTTTATTTTGACTCAATAATGGGTGTAAGTCCTGTTGGGAACCAAAAAATCCAATGGTATTTTCAATTTATTTTTAAAATAAAAAAAGAATTTTCCAGACATTCAACATCGGTTACAAAAATGTTGTCTATTGTGTGACGTTAAAGGATACATAGACACCGTCAACCAAAACCGTCGCAAAAGCCGATGTCTATTCTTCTGATAGACATCGGGTTAGACATCGGTGTAGTAGAACCGATTATTAGCAGAAAAATCCGCTCATACACATCGGTTTTCTAAAAACACGATGTTAAACACATTAGACAACAGAACAATCAGAAAAATGATGTCTTTTGGGTGATGTCTATTCATATTTTTCTAGTAGTGGGAGGTACAAGTTTGTTATTTGGTATATTTTTGATTAGCCAATCATTGTGTAGGTACTCATCTATATATTGTACAGTGCACATGATTGGAATATAGTGTGATAGATATTCTGATTTCATTATTCTTGCTCATTCCAAATATGGCTATTCTCTGCAAATTACTTTCTTCTTTTGTCATCTTCATTTCTGAATTGTATCATGGTATCAGAGCCTAGTCTCTGATCACCTTTTTTATTTCTTTTATGGCCGATTGGGCAAAATGGTTTCTAAATATGTTTCTGTGCGTAGTTTCCATGAGTAGCAACAACTTAATCTTATTTCCCCCCAAAATCAACTTATATCTATTAAGCTTGATGATACCAACTTTCTCATTTGGAAGCAGATGATATTAACTGCAATCCGAGGATATGAATTGGAACATTTAATCCTTAAAAATGTTGTTGCACCAGAACAATACATATTGAATGCAACAACTAAATAAAGGGAACTCAACACTGAGTTTATGGCTTGGCAGAGACAAGACCAACTTTTGGCTTCATGGATCTTGTCCTTTTTAAGCGAGAGTATTCTAATACTCATGGTAGGCTTATCCTCATCCAGTAAAATCTGGAATGCCATTAATACGCAGTTTTCTAGTTAGTCCAATGCTAAGGTAATGGAGTATAAGTTAAAACTCTCTACTTTGAAGAAAGAAAACATGCCTATGAGGGAGTATTTGAACAAGATCAAACATTGTTTTGACTTGTTGGCTGCTGCTGGAAAGAAATTGAGTGAAGAAGATCAAATCATGCATGTTCTAACCAGATTAGGAAGTGAATACAATGATGTAATGGTATCTGTCACTTCCAGGTTTGAGCCTTTGAGTATGGTAGAATTACAAGCCTTATTGATGACCTATGAAGCCAGACTTGAGTCTATTGCTGCACCATTAATCAACACTGAAGGCTCTGTTACTTCTGTCAACACTATTACTCAGAAACGGGTTAACAACACTCAAAGTGGTCCGGGAAATTTTAATAGAAATTGAATGAGTCAGTTTCGAGGAGGACGAAGTGGAGGAAGGCTTATAGAAGCAGGGGAGGCAGATTTGGAGCTGTTCGAATTCCATGCCAAGTTTGTGGAATTTCAGGGCATAGTGCTGATAAGTGTTGGCACCATTTTGATTCCAGCTATAATGGAGTTGCTCCAAATAACACCAATGGCACTGCTTCTCCAAATCAGTTTTTTGGTAACAGAACTCTTACACTAAACATGGTTCAATTTCCTCAAGGTACCCCATCAACACAGACAAATGTCTTCTCTGAAAGCTCTTGGTTCCTAGACTCAGGTGCAAGTCATCATGTGACCAACGACATCTCCAAACTCAACATAGAAAATGAGTACAATGGCACTAAAAAACTACAAATGGGAAATGGTGCAGGTATTCGCATTCTCATAATGGTAGTTCATTTCTCAAATGACGCTTTCTTCTTAAGAACTTTTTGCACATTCCTCAAATCACAATAAACTTGCTTAGTGTCTCTCAATTTTCTCTTGATAACAAAGTATTTTTTGAATTTCACCCTTTCTTTTGTCTTCTTAAGGACCAAGCTACTCAAGCCACTCTTCTCCTGGGAACTGTTAAGAATGGACTCTACAATTTCAACTTGCAAAGATCCCAGCCATCTGCTGCTTTTACTACCAGTCTGCCTACTAGACATCTTAGTTCAACTTTTAGTCTTGTTAGCAACTCTGTTACTTTGAAACAACCTTGTCGTTTTGATGTTTGGTACAAAAGAATGGGATGTTGTAGTTATGATATTATTGGAAAAGCACTGAAAAGCTGTAATCTGTTCTATGCAATGAAAAATGACAATAATATTTGTTCTTCTTTTGCTCTTGCCAAAATTCATATACTTCATTTTTCTGCATCTACTACTGTTTGTACATCACTTATTGAGCTTATTCACTCTGATTTATGGGGGCCAACACCTTTAAAATCATCAAATGGTTACTCTTATTATGTTTCCTTCATTGATCATCATACAAGATATACATGGATATACCTGTTGAAATATAAATCAAAGGTTCATAATGTTTCTCTTCACTTCAAAGCTACTATTGAAAATCAATTAAATTTGAAGATTAAAGCCTTACAAAGTGATTGGGGATGTGAGTATATAAGTTTAACCAAATTCTTTCAAGAATCCGGAATTATACACAAATTCTCTTGTCCTTATACTCCCCAAAATGGCCTAGCCGAAAGAAAACATCGGCACATTGTAGAAATGGGATTATATCTCTTAGCTCAATCTCAATTACCTCAAAAATTCTGGGATGATGCCGTTGTTACTGCCACTTACATCATAAATAGAACTCCAACTAAAATTCGTCATTACAAAAGTCCTTTTGAAATCATGTATGGATGTAAACCTGATTACACAAGGCTTAAATTTTTTGGTTGTTTATGCTATCCTTTTATCAGACCTTATAATACACATAAGCTTCAATATATATCCACCCCTGCTACTTTTCTTGGATACAGGTCCTCCTATAAAGGATACAAAGCACTCTTACCCAATGGAAAGACCATTATTATTAGACATATTTTGTTTGATGAAAATAATTTTCACTTTGCTCAAAACAGATCTTATAATCCTTCCTTGTCTAATTCCTCTGGTTTACAGAACCATATTCCTCCTCATTCTGTTCCCCATGACCCTCCTCACACCTTATATCCTCAGTTTGATGCAACCTCCACTCCTAACAACCTCCAACCTCAGGCACAACCACATCCCACTGTCTCTACTGAATCTCCTTCTCCAAATCAGTCTCCAGAACACACCACTTTCTCTCCTGACTTAGTTGCACACACTGTTTCTCAGTCCAGTTACTCCACTATTCCTCCTGTTGTTGAACTACCTATTATTGATAATGATATGCCTGCTTCTATTTCTCCTAGTGGTTTGCAGGTTCCATTGCACAATTTTAATGCTCATACCAATGTCCATCCCATGGTTACTCGATCTAAAATAGATGTGTTTAAGCCCAAGGTTCTCAACACCTTCTTTGAAGAAAAAGAACCTGTTTCTGTGCAAAAGGCTTTATTGTATCCTCATTGGAAACAAGCCATGCAAGATGAGTATGATGCTTTGATCAAAAATAAAACTTGGACTTTGACTTCTTTGCCATCCAATAAGAATCTTATAGGCTGCAAATGGTTTTTAAACTCAAGAAAAACACTGATGGTACAATCATTAGGTATAAAACACAGTTGGTTACTCAAGGATTTTCTCAATCTCCAGGTTTTAACTTCAAAGAAACTTTTAGCCCTGTTGTTAAACCAACGACAATTCATGTTATTCTCAGTATTTCTGTTCACAATTCTTGAAAAATAAGACAATTCGATGTGAACAATACCTTTTTGAATGGTGATTTACAAGAATTAAGATCTATACATGAGGCAACCACATGGTTTTGTGATTGGTACAAACAATGGTTTGGTTTGCAAGCTTACTAAGGCAATTTATGGTCTTAAGCAGGCTTCTAGTGCCTGGTTTCTTAAGGTAAAATCAGTTTTATCCTCCCTTGTTTTCTTCAATCAAAGGCAGATAACTCTCTATTTTATAAAACTGATAATGGCTCAATTATGTACATCCTCATTTATGTGGATGACATGCTCATTACTGGAAATAGAGATGCTGATGTTGTTGCCATCATTCATAATCTCAGTTCACATTTTTCTCTGAATGATCTTGGACATTTGCATCATTTTCCTGGTATAGAGGTCGAAAAATAGGATGAAGGCCTTCATCTTGAAGGCTAAATTAAAATCTTAATGGAGATGGTGGTATGGAAAATGCTAAATTTCACTTGTCTAAATTTCCTCCCCTCACTTGTCTAAATTTCAAGGTTCTCCTGTAGATGATGGTACAAAATACAGTAGTATTGTTGGAGCTTTGCAATATGTCACGATCACAAGGCCAAAACTTGCATTCAGTGTTAATAAAGTATCACAATACATGTCCAATGACACTCATTAGAAGTGTGTGAAAATAATACTCAGATACTTGGCTGGTACAATTGATCTTGGATTGCATCTTACCAAATCAATGACTCTGAACATAACGGGGTTCTCAGATTCGGATTGGGCTGCAGATTTGGATGATAGGTGGTCCACTACGCGATTTTGTATCTTTCTTGGAAATAATTTGGTTTCTTGGAGTTCAAAGAAGTAAGTATCATTTGAGGTCAAGTAAGGAGGTGAATATAGGAGTCAGCTCATGCTACGCATTTGAAATATTGTGGCTACGAGTCCCTATTACATGAATTACACATTTCAGTAAACAAGCCTCATATCATTTGGGTCGATAATCAGAGTACTATAGCTTTGGCTTCAAGTCCTGTTCTTCATAGCATAACTAAGCATGTGGAGTTGGACATACATTTCATTAGGGAGAAGGTAGAAGCTCAGCTTATCCATGTCCAACACATTCCAACTCTGGAGCAAGTAGCAGACATTTTACCAAGCCGTTAAGTCTACAATTCTTCTCTCGGCTCCAAAATAAATTGAAGGTACTTCACTAGCCTTGCTTGAATTGAAGGGGGCTATCAGAGAACCGTTGGATTATGATCATTAAGGAATCATTTTGTGACATCATTGATTACATCATTATGTACTAGGTTAATCTTATATTGACAAGTGTCATCATCTTGAGTTAGGAGGTACAAGTTTGTTATTTGGTATACTCTTGATTAGCCAATCATTGTGTAGGTACTCATCTATATATTGTACTGTGCAGAAGATTGGAATATAGTGTGATAGAAATTCTGATTTCATAATTCTTGCTCATTCCAAATATGGCTATTCTCTGCAAATTACTTTTTTCTTTTGTCATCTTCAATTTTGAATTTTATCAATGATATACCAAGTGTACGACACTAGGTGTAGCATCTACAACACCACTTAGTGCATCGATAGATCCGATTTTGATGAGATCATATTGATCTGATTTATACGTTTTTGGAGATGTATAAAAAGTTTCGGAATTCTTTTTGATTTTTTTATTTGTCGTAATTGTTTTGGAAATATAGGACTACAATGTGTGAAAAGTTGGTGATGGAACTCTATGAGCAAGTGCTTTTGTAAACTGTAACAGTTGACTTTGCCATTATACTTGTGAGGCCCCGAATATTTCAACCGTAGACGACACGATCGCGGACTTTTTCCCGATAATTTATTCTTATATTTACTATTTATTTTGCGATTCGTATTATGTTAATGGATTTCGCATCGGTTATCTATTTAGTCTTAATGATCTTTGATAACTATCTACTACTAAATTAGTATTTTAAAAATACAATACCTTTGTCTTGAAAGATCATTTAGTAAACATTCTATTTTCGAAACAATAGTACTTGAGGTTTACTTTATATAAAAATCCAACTTTTATATTGAAATAACAAGTGTCTCATACTTAATTTTGTCAACTTACTTATTACTTGATTTAACTAATTTATGCTTGGAATCATTTTTATTTTATGGTGTTTTGTTAATGACACTTATTTTCACTTCTTTAACCATTGTCGATTTCTTTCGACTTTTAACGCAGGCTTTTAACCGGTTCAACTTGTTCTTGAGCGACTAGCTAATAAAACTCTTTTAGTATAATATATTTATTTTATTTTTAAATTTCGAAATTAAAATTTATATATTTCAAAATAATTGTATAATTTAATTAATTGGTTGATTGATATTTTTGACTTGTACTATTGATTTTAATTTTATTTAGTAACTTAAATAAGTAATGATACTACTTTGGATATAATGGACACCTTATAAATTAGATGACTTATTACATAAGTGATTATGGGACTTATAAATGATTGTGGGATTGATAATTGGATTTTGGACTTGATAATCTATACCAATTATCCCCAACTTGGACAAAAAAAAAGGAAAAATATGAGCACATGAGACTTGTCTTGGACGTCCAACATGAGGAATTAAGGGAGGACTTTTGTAATGTTCAAATATCCCATTCAAACATTCCCTTTCCACTCACACATTTTATATTACACTCCACTTCATCAATCCTCCACTACTTCTTTTTTTTATCCACCTTCAACTTAAGCATGTTAGACCACACTTATACCAACACAAGACTTCTTCAATTACCACACAAGTGTCTTGTGACACATACCCCACCAAGCAACAAGACAAAAAAAAAAAAAGGTGCAAATGATGTGCATGAATGTAAAATTCGTCCAACACAAGAGTGAGGTGAGGAAGTATTTTCTATTTTGTCTTACACTTAATAATTTTACCTCATTCCACACCTTACCACTCAAGTTCATCCTCTCTCAAAACAAGAAGCAAAAAATATCCTTCTTCCTTGAAGCTAAGTACCGAATTTAAAGCACATAGGTAAGATTTGTCTTCAACTTTTCTATCTTTTGAACACTACCTATTATTCCTCATCTTGTAAATTTGAACACACAAACCTCTTATTTTGTCTTAGGGCCGTGAGCTTGCTTGACGAGCAAAGAAAGTGCTCATTTTGATGGTGAAATTGCAAGAAGAACACTCCAAACCTTAGTCTTTAAAAAGGTAAGAATAGTGGATTTTTCTTAAGCTTTCCTCCCCATTTTTGATTAATTGTTGGCCATGTGGTATGGATTTTGGTAGGGGCTGCCCTTTGGAGTTTAGAACCATAGATTTCAAGACCTCATGAGGAGAAGAAGGAAAAGAAACTTGGCTTGAGATGGTGTATTGATGAGATATCAAGATAAGATTTGAGGCTTTGAGCACCTTCTTCACTTCTCCTTTATTTTCGAATTTTGACACCCAAAAATCTCATTTTGAGGTGATTAGGGGCTGACCTTGGAGCCTTGGTTAAGAAGTGATCAAGTTCTTTAGAGACCCTCCAAATTTTGACTACAAACTTTCAACTACACAAGGTAAGTGTGGTACCTTTGGCCTATTCTTTTTTTTCCTCCTTATTTCAATTCTCCATTTTCTAACTCCAAATTTCTTGTAATATTGACTTAGAGGCTGCCTTAAGTGAAGATTCAAAATCCTCAAGGTTTAGTGATAAATCACTTTTACACCAATCATGCAAACAAACAAAGGTGGGTGGAAAAATATTTTCCAACTATTAGGTGTTTTATTAAAATGCATGTAGAAAATTTGATCATGAGCCTTGAGATATATATATATATATATATATCTATGTATTGCATGTCAATTTTATGTATCAAGTCATGAAAATTCTCAAGAGTTGCTCAAAATTACTATTTATTGAATTTTAGGTGCATGCATGTGCAATTTAATGTTTTATTTGATAAATTCTTGTATGTATTGGACATGCATGTGTATGATCTTTAAAATCTATGTTTTGGATGACTTATAACCTGGACAAGTCGAGCATAATTGATTAAATTTCAATTTTGGACTTAAAAATGTAAAAATAGAAAGTTGGTGGACTAAATTGCAAGAAAATAAAAGTTAAAGGACCCCTCTGCAAATTTCGATTTTTGGGACTGTTCTCAGGTTCAAAAATGACTTTTGGACATTTTAATAAAGTTTTAAGAGTTTTAAGATAAATAAAATCAACCTTTAAAAGCCCAAGGACTAGATTGTAAAATTTTGAAAGTTTAAGGGCTACTTTGCAATTTTTAAAACTGCACCAGACCTAAACTTTAAAATTTGAAATTTTTACTCTTAAGGTACTGGGAATTACATTTTTTAAAAGTATTCCAAAAATCCAAGTGGTTAGGGCTTGGAAAGCAATTTTACTAAAATTGAGGGACTAATGTGTAAAATACTAAACTTGAGGACCCAAATGATATTTTCAGGACTTATGCAGCCCATGCACCTGGAAATACTAACTTAACTACAACTTAATTATATTTTGGACCCAAGGTTCAAATTTCATAACAATTGGACCCTAAAAGCCTTAAAGGCAATTATTTCAAAATGGGACAAAAATGATATTTTCAAAAGTTAAAGGACCTACACTTATTTCTTTTAAAAACTGCTTTTGTCCCAATATCCCACTAACTTTAGTGAAATTTTTCAACTGGAATTACATTAAAAGCCCTTCCGGTTTGTGAGTTCCGATTATTTTAAACTTAAGGTCCGAATTGGCAATTTTTACAAATTTGGGGCCAATGTGAGAATTTTATAAAAACTCGACCTCAAAACTTTAAAACCCTGAATCTATGAACAATTTATAGAATTTAGGAACTGACCTCATAATTTTTCAAGGTCGGGATATTTATTTATTCAATTTTTAACCCCAAAAGTGTTGGTTTTTACAAAACGGGGCTAAATTACAATTTTTCTTTTATAAAGGACCTAACTCAAATTATTTTCTCTTTTACTAAAATAGCCCTGGACCCTCAGACTTGGAGATTTAATTAAAGTATTTTATTTTCCCAAAAACCCTTGACTTATCGGATCAATTTGACCGATTAATACCCGATCGCGGAGCGACTTCCTCGCCTTGCGATTTTGAATCTATAACGGGACTTATGTTACACCTAATCTTTCAAGATATCGAAGATTGCTTATCCTTCCGATGATCATCTTCATCCAAATACTCCACCAACGCCATAATTGCCACTCGCTTTTGAATCAATAATACTCAACTACTGGTTTGTTGCTGTACTTGTATTTACTTTCTGCTAAGTCAACTTGGTGTGTCGAGCTCACGATCGGAATGGATACGTCGGGGGATGGAACCGGGCAGCTCGGCTGCTATTCCACTCTTCCCGGCCCCATCGCCCTAATCCCGCGAGGGACGGAGTGTCGAGGAAGCGGGTCGTAGTACTTGGGGTATAATAATGATTATAACAGATCCGAGCCTTGCAAGCTCACTTTGTGGATTTTGTGTTATGGAGCGATAAGGTGACCGGTCTTGGACCATCTGCGGGAGTTACAAGGAAGAACGAAGGAATCATTTGTCGACCACGATTCCGGAGTTATCGGACCCGTTTGGTTGGCGCTACAAATCCGTATGCAACCGCTACTTGTTTTGCATTGGTTGGCGCTACAAATCCGTACGCAACCATTAATTGCCTTGCATGGGATTGACGTTACATTTCCGTACGCAATCCTACCTGTCTTGACTAAATCACATAGTGCCTGTGTGACCATGAACAGTTTTCTCGAACTGTATAAGTATATTATTTAAATATATTTATCACGACGCTTGCGAACTGTGTGTGAATTCATGCATCATACTCACGCGTTTTCATATAATTGTTTTCTCACATTAACTATATTGCGCCACACTTGCACCCGATCACCCCATCCACTGAGATTTCTGTCTCATCCCCACCTATTTTCTAACCTTAGATGAGGATTTCGTTGAAGATGCTGAACCGGCCCTGGATTGAGACCTTGTATTCCGCTTGTTGGACTTACTATTTCTTCTTGTTGTTGATTGGACTCTTTTCTTGTGTTGTTGTTGGACTCTTGTATTTCTTTTCATTCCGGTTTTATGGCGAAAGGCGTAGGACCCTTTGACTTTAAGTTGTTGTATTTGGTTGATTTTTGGGTATGTAATTTGGATTATGGATTGTGGATTGTAAGTTGTATTTGTACTTGTTATTTATTTCATTGCTATTTAGACTCTGTTTCATTGGGTTCTCGTTGATATTTATGCGAATTTTGTTTGGTTATTGTATTTAAGTTGTGGATCATCATCGTGTTCCGTTTGGGGCGTGATTAGAGTGGTATCAGAGCTCGGCTAGTAAGATGGAAACTTACACCGAGCTGACCCAGGATAGGTTCCTCTGCCTTGGATTTGGGTACCGCTACGAGATGACCTAAGTTGATTCTTGGACGACTATTTAAACTCTTTTGGGTTGTCATAGTGTTAAAATATTCGGATATTTCTCAATTTGGACATTAGGTGGTTTAGAAATCTCATGATTTGAAGGCTATAATACACCAATATGATGAGACCTGAAGGATATAAGACTACCTCTTGATGGTATATGATTTGGCTATGCGAAGCATTATGGGATCTAGATGCCTAGTGATATGACTTCGAAAAGAGATAATATGGGAATCATTCAGTATATATGATTTACAGAGGGTAGTGCCATCGAGTTATTCAATCTTAAATACTTGGACAACCTTATGTAAGGAATTTGGCTTGTGGTTTAGATATCACCATTAAGATATGTTAAGGATGTGAATACTGCATGATCTCGACTAGATATCCCCACTAAGTATTTTGTAAGTTATAATGTCTAAGTTACCAATTATGTTTGGATGATGATTATCTAGGATTATTCGGACTACTATTGCGATTCAAACACATATCTGATATTTGAATGAGTTGATTATTTGAGTTGATTGATTGAGATTTAGTTGTCGATTATTTAAGTATTGATTAACTAATGATGAGATGGACACCATTACTTTATATAATGTATTTAAGAAGCGTTGTTTTATCCGAAATAATGAAGGTCCTTATGGATATGAGGATTTGAGATCACTACTATACGATTTTGGAAATGATTGATGAGATCTCGACTAATAATACCAGTGGATTGAAATTTTGGGACAACCTAGCACTTTAGCGATGAAATCTACTATCAATTGTTCAAGGAAAGATACGATGATATTAATAAGTGTCGACTATTTAGTTAAATCGAGACTATTATTACGATATCCATTTCTTAATTGAATGA
Source organism: Rehmannia glutinosa (assembly GCA_016081115.2). Classification (NCBI taxonomy): domain Eukaryota; kingdom Viridiplantae; phylum Streptophyta; class Magnoliopsida; order Lamiales; family Orobanchaceae; genus Rehmannia; species Rehmannia glutinosa. The sequence continues at coordinate 27,887,689 of CM071937.1, forward strand.
AATATTGACTAATTGTAATAAGCAATGATATATTCGGGAATTGGATTATAAGATGTATATGTCGAGCTAATAATTGCGGGAACAATACATTAGAGCGATATGTGGAGTTATATATGATTAGATAAGCGATAATCGAATAATGATGCAAATCTTACAGATCATATGTATGTGGTAGTCTGCGAATAGTATCTATTATGCGATAATGAGAATAAATTTTGAGTATCACTGAGGTAGTTAGAGATATTTTTGCAGAATGGTTATTAGAAGTTGACTAATGTGAACTCGGATCGGATATAAGTGCCCCTACGCCGTCTAAGTTTTGATATTAAGGATAGAATAGATCATTCATGAATAGACACATGAAGTATGAATCTCGTCTTTAATTTGAAAGGGATTAGTTCCGAAGAGAATTTGGGGACCAAATTCCTTTAAGGAGGGGAGGATGTGAGGCCCGAATATTTCAACCGTAGAGCGACACGATCGCGGACTTTTCCCGATAATTTATTCTTATATTTACTATTTATTTTGTGATTCGTATTATGTTAATGGATGCGCATCGGTTATCTAATTAGTCTTAATGATCTTTGAAAACTATCTACTACTAAATTAGTATTTTAAAAATACAATACCTTTGTCTTGAAAGATCATTTAGTAAACATTCTATTTTCGAAACAATAGTACTTGAGGTTTACTTTATATAAAAATCCAACTTTTATATTGAAATAACAAGTGTCTCATACTTGATTTTGTCAACTTACTTATTACTTGATTTAACTAATTTATACTTGGAATCATTTTTATTTTATGGTGTTTTGTTAATGATACTTATTTTCACTTCTTTAACCATTGTCGATTTCTTTCGACTTTTAACGCAGGCTTTTAACCGGTTCAACTTGTTCTTGAGCGACTAGCTAATAAAACTCTTTTAGTATAATATATTTATTTTATTTTTAAATTTCGAAATTAAAATTTATATATTTCAAAATAATTGTATATTTTAATTAATTGGTTGATTGATATTTTTGACTTGTACTATTGATTTTAATTTTATTTAGTAACTTAAATGATAAGTAATGATACTACTTTGGAATTAATGGACACCTTATAAATTAGATGACTTATTACATAAGTGATTATGGGACTTATAAGTGATTGTGGGATTGATAATTGGATTTTGGACTTGATAATCTATACCAATTATCCCCAACTTGGACAAAAAAAAAAAAAAAAAAAAGGAAAAATATGAGCACATGAGACTTGTCTTGGACGTCCAACATGAGGAATTAAGGGAGGACTTTTGTAATGTTCAAATATCCCATTCAAACATTCCCTTTCCACTCACACATTTTATATTACACTCCACTTCATCAATCCTCCACTACTTCTTTTTTTTTATCCACCTTCAACTTAAGCATGTTAGACCACACTTATACCAACACAAGACTTCTTCAATTACCACACAAGTGTCTTGTGACACATACCCCACCAAGCAACAAGACAAAAAAAAAAAAAGGTGCAAATGGTGTGCATGAATGTAAAATTCGTCCAACACAAGAGTGAGATGAGGAAGTATTTTCTATTTTGTCTTACACTTAATAATTTTACCTCATTCCACACCTTACCACTCAAGTTCATCCTCTCTCAAAACAAGAAGCAAAAAATATCCTTCTTCCTTGAAGCTAAGTACCGAATTTAAAGCACATAGGTAAGATTTGTCTTCAACTTTTCTATCTTTTGAACACTACCTATTATTCCTCATCTTGTAAACTTGAACACACAAACCTCTTATTTTGTCTTAGGGCCGTGAGCTTGCTTGACGAGCAAAGAAAGTGCTCATTTTGATGGTGAAATTGCAAGAAGAACACTCCAAACCTTAGTCTTTAAAAAGGTAAGAATAGTGGAATTTTCTTAAGCTTTCCTCCCCATTTTGGATTAATTGTTGGCCATGTGGTATGGATTTTGGTAGGGGCTGCCCTTTACCATAGATTTCAAGACCTCATGAGGAGAAGAAGGAAAAGAAACTTGGCTTGAGATGGTGTATTGATGAGATATCAAGATAAGATTTGAGGCTTTGAACACCTTCTTCACTTCTCCTTTATTTTCGAATTTTGACACCCAAAAATCTCATTTTGAGGTGATTAGGGGCTGACCTTGGAGCCTTGGTTAAGAAGTGATCAAGTTCTTTAGAGACCCTCCAAAGTTTTACTACAAACTTTCAACTACACAAGGTAAGTGTGGTACCTTTGGCCTATTCTTTAGAGACCCTGCAATTTAATGTTTTATTTGATAAATTCTTGTATGTATTGGACATGCATGTGTATGATCTTTAAAATCTATGTATTGGATGACTTATAACCTGGACAAGTCGAGCATAATTGATTAAATTTCAATTTTGGACTTAAAAATGTAAAAATGGAAAGTTGGTGGACTAAATTGCAAGAAAATAAAAGTTAAAGGACCCCTCTGCAAATTTCGATTTTTGGGAATGTTCTCAGGTTCAAAAATGACTTTTGGACATTTTAATAAAGTTTTAAGAGTTTTAAGATAAATAAAATCAACCTTTAAAAGCCCAAGGACTAGATTGTAAAATTTTGAAAGTTTAAGGGCTACTTTGCAATTTTTAAAACTGCACCAGACCTAAACTTTAAAATTTGAAATTTTTACTCTTAAGGTACTGGGAATTACATATTTTAAAAGTATTCCAAAAATCCAAGTGGTTAGGGCTTGGAAAGCAATTTTACTAAAATTGAGGGACTAATGTGTAAAATACTAAACTTGAGGACCCAAAAGAAATTTTCAGGACTTATGCAGCCCATGCACCTGGAAATACTAACTTAACTACAACTTAATTATATTTTGGACCCAAGGTTCAAATTTCATAACAATTGGACCCCTAAAAGCCTTAAAGACAATTATTTCAAAATGGGACAAAAATGATATTTTAAAAGTTAAAGAAGCTACACTTATTTCTTTTAAAAACTGCTTTTGTCCCAATATCCCAATAACTTTAGTGATATTGTTCAACTGGAATCACATTAAAGCCCTTCCGGTTTGTGAATTCTGATTATTTTAAACTTAAGGTCCGAATTGGTAATTTTTACAAATTTGGGGCCAATGTGAGAATTTTATAAAAACTCGACCTCAAAACTTTAAAAACCTGAATTTCTGAACAATTTAGAGAATTTAGGAACTGACCTCATAATTTTTCAAGGTCGGGATATTTATTTATTCAATTTTTAACCCCAAAAGTGTTGGTTTTTACAAAACGGGGCTAAATTATAATTTTTCTTTTATAAAGGACCTAACTCAAATTATTTTTTCTTTTACTAAAATAGCCCTGGACCCTCTGACTTGGAGATTTAATTAAAGTATTTTACTTTCCCAAAAACCCTTGACTTATCGGATCAATTTGACCGATTAATACCCGATCGCGGAGCGACTTCCCCCTCGCCTTGCGATTTTGAATCTATAACGGGACTTATGTTCCACCTAATATTTCGAGATATCGAAGATTGCTTATCCTTCCGATGATCATCTTCATCCAAATACTCCACCAACGCCATAATTGCCACTCGTGCTTTTCAAAAATTTTCTGAAGCTGGCTTCGTCTGAATCAATAATACTCATTGTTGGTTTTTTTGTACTTTATTTTTTCGCCTAAGTCAACTTTGTGTGTCGAGCTCATGGTAATGGAGAATGGATCGTCGGGGATGGGCAAGGCGACTCATTGTTATTCCACTCTTAGGCCCCATCGCCCTAATCCAACCGAGGGACGGAGTGTCCAAGGAAGCGGGTCATAGTACTTGAGGTATAATCATGATTATGACAGATCCAGCCTTGCAAGCTCCACTTTGTGGATTTTGTCTTTGCCTATGGAGCGATAAGGTGACCGGTCTTGGACCATCCGCTGGGGAGTTACAAGGAAGAACGAAGGAATCATTTGTCGATCCACACGATTCGGAGTTATCGGACCGTTTGGTTGGCGCTACATATCCGCACGCAACCGCTCATGGTTTTGCATTGGTTGGCGCTACAAACCGTGACGCAACCATTAATTGCCTTGCATGGGATTGGCGTTACATTTCCGTACGCAATCTACTGTCTTGACTAAATCACATAGTGCTGTGTGACCATGAAGCTATTTTCTCGAATCGTATAAGTATATTATTTAAATATATTTATCACGACGCTTGCGAACTGTGTGTGAATTCATGCATCATACTCACGCGTTTTCATATAACTATTTTCTCACATTAACTATATTGCGCCACACTTGCACACGATCACCCCATCCATCGAGATTTCTCGTCTCATCCCCTTTATTTTCTAACCTTAGATGAGGTTTTCGTTGAAGATGTTGAACCGGCCCTGGATTGAGACCTTGTATTCCGCTTGTTGGACTTACTACTTCTTCTTGTTGTTGATTGGACTATTTTCTTGTGTTGTTGTTGGACTCTTGTATTTCTTTTCATTCCGGTTTGTAATTGAAGGGCGTAGGACCCTTTGACTTTAAGTTGTTGTATTTGGTTGATTTTCGGGTATGTAATTTGGATTATGGATTGTGGACTGTAAGTTGTATTTGTACTTGTTATTTATTTCCGCTGCTATTTAGACTCTGTTTCATTGGGTTCTCGTTGATATTTGTCTGGACTGTTTGGTTATTGTATTTAAGTTGTGGATCATCGTCGCGTTCTGTTTGGGCGTGACAATACTATGGAGTATTTGTTTATTTTTTTTAGGAAAATTATACTATGGAGTTGCTATTGTTTTATTACTCAGAAGGCTTTTGACTGAGGTTATAAATTTTCCAAATTAGATGTTATAACTATAAGATACTTTTCTTTAGCGTGGCCTGTACTTGGTATTTGGTTCAATGCTTTAGGTATCGGCATCATGTCTTTCAACCTAAACGGTTTCAATTCAACTAATATGTAGTTGATAGTCAAGACCGTGTAATTAATACTTGGACTGATATCATCAACCGGGGTAACCTTGGTATGGAAGTTATGCATGAATGTAATGCTTATAATTTCCTTCTAGACCTAGCTGCTATTGAAGCTCCAACCAATGGATAAGACTTTGTCTTATTGTGTAGGAGTTTTGGAAAATAGAATAGAAAAATATAAGGAGCAATAAAGTCTTTCTCGTTTTATCAAGAGGGATTATTGCTCCTTTATTTTCTTTTTAGAAACAATCAATTTCATCCAGTAGAAGAACTTTACAATTGATAACAAATACTAAAATTGTAAAGTTTACAAAATCACAAACCTATACACATCTAAAACATGGACATATATTTAACCTACACAGATCGAGAACATGGACATATTTTAAACTTATATAGGTCTTATTGATGCAGTAGAATCAGAAAATCCCATAAGCACTGGACAAATTACGAACCCCCATTTGTCACTAATCTTCCGATAATGGGTCATCTGAATCTTCTGTAATGACAAAATCATCTGGACTAAAAATTACCACATTGGACAAAACAACACTTATTAAGAGATAAAAGGCTACCGTCGAAGAGACTTGAAAACTTCCATAACGGAAGATAAACAAACAACTAATTTTTTGAAAGAACAAGAAAAATAATGTTGCTTCCCCCATCTTCCTATTGTGAGAAGATGGGGGAAGATAAAAGAATAAGACGGCTAGGGTTTGCTACATAGAGTTTTTTTGAGAGAGCACTTATAAGATACTTTTTTTTTAACAAGTTGGGAGTATTAGTTAGAGGAGTGGGGATAAATTTCAAAGAAACTAAAAGATACCAGGTTCGAACCTCGGTCAATACCCTTACAAAGGGTGAACAATACCACTTAAGCTACAAACTCGTAGAACTTATAAGATACTTGATAACTTATAAGATCTCTTAAAATATTTGGTAATTTTTTTATAAATATATAAGTTTTTAAAATAAGGTGTTAGAATCTTGTAGTTTTTCATAAAAAAATACGGAGAATCTAATTCTTTCCTTTTTTTTTTTTGGAATAAGATTTTGTTTTTATAATGTGATTTAATTTTGGTAATTTTAATTTTAAAATTATCATTGCCAACATTTTAAAAGTTCACGATCTTCTTTAATCTAGACTTTCAATATCTTATATTTAAAATAAGACTTGACATGATATAAGCTCTAAAAACACATGTTATAAAGTTTAGTAGTTTATAAGATCTTTTAAATGAGTTCCTTTTTGCAGGCTGGCCAGTGAATTAACGGCGTGGTGTTTTGGACTTTGGGGTTTCGGACCATAGTAAAAAGTTTACCGAGGACCAAAATCAGAAATAAGAGCCGGGTCGGACCTGTTCCTGAACTGTGGTTTTTCGGCAGGCCTAATTTTTTTAAACTTAACCCTAACGATTAGTCCAAACCCTACATCTAAGAGGCCAGGTTAATTAGGGAAGGCCCACCTAGCCCATGGGTATCATTTATATTATGGCAAAAACTTGTATAGGACCGTCTTACGAATCCTATTCTGTAAGACGGATCCTCCAGCCCACCCGCCCGCCTCGTTGTTAAAAAAAATGCATCTAAGACCCCTAACACGCTGGGCCCAACAGACCCAACCCCATTCGCAATCGCCCGCCCGCCCAAGGGCCAAGAGACCCAGCGCCAGTCGCATGCTTAATCAAAAAGTTAACAAATATGCTCCAGCTGGGAATTGAACTCGGGTCTATACCAAGGCAATGTGTTATTCTACCGCTAGATCACTAGTGCTTGTTGTGCATATTTAGTATAACCATGGATATAAAGCTTCATTATCATCCCTTCATTTTATAATTTAAATTCTCTGAATAGAAAGTGATACTTTATCCAAAAATAGTGATACTTTTGAGTAATAAATATGATACTTTTAAGGTGAACATTGATACTTTAATTTCTACATATTGAACAAATAAGATTTTTTGATGTATTCATTCTAGTCTCATAGCTAATGTTTTTTACATTGAAAAATTGATACTTGTTGTGGAAATAGTGATACATTTGATATTAAATATGATACTTTTATGATGGACAATGACATTTTAAAATTTTAAATTCTCTGAATAAAAAGTGATATTTTATATTAAAATAGTGATACTTTTGAGCAATAAATATGATACTTTTAAGGTGAACATTGATACTTTAATTTTTAAATATTCAAAAAATAAGTTTTTTTGATGTATTCATTCTAGTATATTAGCTAATGTATTTTATATTGAACAACTGATACTTGTGCTGGAAATAGTGATAAATTTGATATTAAATATGATACTTTTATGATGAGCAATGACATTTTAAAATTTTAAATTCTCTGAATAAAAAGTGATACTTTATATTAAAATAGTGATACTTTTGATAAGAAATATGATACTTTTAAGGTGAGCATTGACACTTTAATTCTTATATATTCAAAAAATAAGATTTTTTTATATTAAAATATGTGACTGTATTAAAAAAACATGATACTTTATCTCAAAAAATGGATACTTTTACTCATAAAAGTGGTACTTTTAACTCTGTCATATTTATTTTTCTTTTTTCACTGTACTGAATTCATACTTCATGATTTATTTATAAAAACATGATACTTTATCTCAAAAAATGGATACTTTTACTCATAAAAGTGTTACTTTAGCTCTGTCTTATTATTTTTCCTTCGTGATTTAAAGTATCATGGCTTTTAATATAGTCACAAATTAGAAATGAAGGAAAAATAAAAAAATAAATATGATATAGTTAAAGTAACACTTTTATAAGTAAAAATATCCGTTTGTTGAGATAAAGTATTAGATTTCTTAATACAGTTACAAACTAGGAACAAAAAAAGAGGAAAAATAAAAAATAAAAATGATGTAGTTAAAGTAACACTTTTATAAGTATCTATTTATTTAGATAATGTATCATGTTTTTTTAATAGACTTTGGTTCGATTCTTAGCATTTACATTTATAGGCGTTTTTTTATGAATGGGTTTATATACATTGTTATACTAAAATTGCACAATAAGTACTAGCGGTGTAGTGGTAGCTAATGTTTTTATCAAGATTTTGATGATTTTGTGTAAATGAGTTTTTATACCAAAACAATGTTTATAAATGTTGTCCAAATACTCCCAATTGATTTAAAATATTTTTACTAATTTTTTGGAGTATTTTTCGAAGTTTATTTTTGACAAAAATCGGACAACACTTCAATTTGGAGGTCGACCGGTCGAGCAAATGGTTGACATGTATCTGAAAGCACGAAAAATGAAACAGAAAGCAATTCTGTGAAAAAAAGGGGGAGAGCGACCGATCCAAGGTAGGGCCGACCGGTCGGACCCCCCTACAACCTGTGTCTGGATCGCACTAATTTCATTTAACGTTCGAAATTTTATACATGGCGACCGGTCGCGCTGTGTAATCTTTTGACAGCAAAATTTGTACCGTTGGATATCCTTATCAGCAAGATTTACTTTTCATTTTTTTACATTGTTTCTACATCTTGTGATCTTCTTTTTGTAGACAAAGTGAAGAAGGAGAAGCCTACGTTTGTGAAGACTCTCCTAAAAATAGAAGATGATTTTGAAGACACAAGACAACAACAACACAAGCAAATACACAACAAGAAATCTGCAAATTTCTAAGCTTTCATATTCAACACTCTTGTTGTATTTATAGCCTAAGTATTTCACTTTCACATCTTGAGGTGTAAGCTTGATTCTTAATTACACTTGCACTCAAAATTGTATTGTTCATTATAGAGTTGTAATCTTGATTTTTTGGGTTCATCATTCAACACAAGATATCCTTGTGAGTGTTCTTGTGGTAAGAACACACTTGGCTGATCTAGGTGTTAGGTGCAAGAAGATTGTGGTAATCTTCTTATTGAAGAGTTTGGTGCTCTTTGAGGTGTTGAAGAATTTGGTATTCATCAAGGTTGAAGATTGTGGTAATCTTCACAAGGTGCCGTTAAAGATTGTGGTAATCTTCAAGGGAGATTGAGGTAATCTCCAAAGAGGTGTTGTAAAGTGATGTTGTATTAATTGTGCTAATTAATAAAATCTTTTTTTCTTTTTGAAATCCATCCCGGAGATACCGGGGTGTTAGAGGACTAGGGCCTAGGTGGGTTGAACCTCTCTAAATCGAGGCGTGTTGTTTAATTTCCACACCTTTATTCTTGTCTTTGATTGATCATTCGAAAAAGAGGGCTAATTGCGAAAAATCGGCATAATCTATTCACCCCCCTCTAGATTATCGTAGCCACTTGGACTAACAAGTGGTATCAAAGCCAAACTCTTTGCCTAGCTCGTTCCGAGGAAAGATCCATGGCTACGAACGATAGCTATCTACCAACTGGCGCATCATTCAATAGACCGTCTCTTTGCGACTCCAACAATTATGCATTTTGGAAGGATCGAATGGAATGCTTCTTACAAGGTTGCGGGTTCGATATTTGGAACACAGTTATAAACGGAGTATCCATCCCAATGAAGAAAAAGGAAGACGACACTCAAATTCCCAAAGCTCTCAAGGATTATGATGTTGAAGACAAGAAAATATTCTCCTTAAATGGTAAAGCTCTTAATATTCTTCATTGTTCTCTTACCGCTACGGAGTATAATCGAATTAGAGGTATTCGATCCACTCATGATGTGCGGAAAAAATTAGAAAATATCTATGAAGGCACCAAGAAAGTTAAACAAGCTAGAAAAATAATTCTTGTTAAGGATTTTGAAAATTTCACAATGCTCGAGGGTGAAGGGATTTCAAAAATGGTTGAAAGGCTCGATAACATTGTAAATTCTTTGTGGGCACTCGGAAAAGTCATTTCGGAAGAAGACAAAGTTACCAAAGTTTTAAATGCTCTTCCCGGCTCTTGGTCCGAAAAGGTGACGGCTATCATGGAATCTCAAAATTTAGAAACTCTAAATTTTGATGAGCTTATTGGAAATCTTATCATCTATGAAGCATATGCAAATGAAAGGAGTAATTCAAAAGCATCCACCTCTCAACCGGATTTTATAACAACTTGGGATGAGCTCCTTACAACTTCCAACGATGAAGAAGCCGAGCAATGTCTAATGGGAATCAAAGAAGACAATGAGGTACGCTCTAACCCGTCTACTTCATTTAGTAATGAATTGCATGATGATTATGATGAATTGCAAAATGATTTTGATGAGCTTCAAAATGAATTCCAAAGCTTGCTTTTTAAATATAAGAACTTGAAAAAGGAATTCAACACCATGAATAATGAAAATGATAGTTTACATGCTTCTTATGAGTCTCTTACTAGTGCTCATAATGTTATACTTGATAAGGTTAAAATTCTTGAAGAAGAAAATAGTATTCTAGTTAAGGATATTGATTGCATGAAAAAGGATATGTTGAAGTTTAACTTAAGTACCGATAAAATGACAAAAATTCTTGATGTTCATTGTTGTGATCATTTGAAACTAGGACTTGGTTATAAGCCTAATGTTATTAATGTTAAGAAAAAGAACCAAGTCTCTATGCATGTTCGTCATTATGCTTCTAGAACTACTACTTGTTTCTATTGTGGTAAAATTGGTCACACGACTAATACTTGTCGGGTTAAAAATAGTTCTAATTATTATTGGAGACCTAAAAGTCTCAATGTTAATCCCAAAAGACCCAAACACTTGAGGGTACCACAAGAAAATTTTATGTTAGGTACTCGGCGAAATAAAAATCAAAGGAGTTTTAAATTGGCATATAGACAACAAACGATCGCGCCATATGATCGAACGAAGAGATATTATCAACAAAATTATTTTTCAAGAAGAAGGTATAATCAACAATGGGAAAGATACAACCCTTGGCAATGGCGAAATTGGTAACTCTTATCCTCTTCTTGAAATATGCATTGTCTTTTTATAATTATTGCACATTTTCATGTCTTGAATTTTTTGTATTGATTGTCAAAATTATTTATAAAATTATCTCTTAAAAATGAGGTCTCAATTTTCTATTCTCGGATTTTCAAATTTCAAAAGAGACCTTATATGAATTTTTAATAAGCACTTATGTTATCAAACTTTTGTTGATTCCTTAAATAGCATAGTATGTGCTACTTGTTCAACTTCTATGTTCTTCAATATTGTGTATATTATTCGATATCACTATGCTCTTGTGCAAGATATTTTGTCAAGTTTTTGCAGGAAATATTTTGGTTTTAAGGAACAAATAATCGTAGACTTATCTGTTTGATACATGTTTTTATCTTAATTTTGATGATTTTATTTTATCACCAAAACAATGCTTTTAAAGGTTGTCCAAATACTCCTAAATGATTTAAAATGGTTTTTAATATTTTCCGGAGTATTTCCTCAAGTTTATTTTTGATAATAATGGACAACACTTTTTAATGATTTTATTTCAATGGATTTTTCACTCCTTAACAAGGTTCTAAATGTTGTCTAAATACTCTCGATTGGTTTAAAATGTTTTACTAAATTTTCGGAGTATTTTTGGGTTTTATTTTTGACAAAAATTGGACAACATTTCTGTCTCGTGGTCGGCCGGCCGCCCCTATAGGGGCAACCCGTACTGAAGATGTTTTTAGAAACAGAAAATGAGACGGAAGGAAAAACAAGCAGTCGCCGTCGCATCGGCGTCGCCGTCCGTCGGCCATCGCCGCCAATGATCGGCCGTACACACTGCAAGTTTCGTTTTGAAACAGAACTAAAACCTTGCATTTTTGAAACGAGAGGGACGGTTGAAACAGGGTCGGTCGGCCAAGCCTCGTCGGTCGGGTCGCCTGTTGTAATTTTCAAAGTGTTCTTATTTTCTCTTATTTGCGACCGGTCATCGCCGCTGTGTATTGACAAAAAAAATATGACCGTTTGACAAACAGACACATTTCCTTAAATTGTGGGATTGATTTCTAACAGCTATTTTCTTGATTTTAATTGTATTTTTCTGTAGATTTTCAATCCCCAAGAGGAGCCTATGCTTGATCAATCATCTCCTATAAATAGAGGAAGTTTTGGAGCAACCAATACAACATTTGAGATACAACACAACAAGATACACTTCAAGCAAACACTTGGTCTTTCATTGTTATTATTCTTGTTGTAAAATTGCCTAGCTTATCACTTTCACATCCTTGAGGTCTAGGCTATTCTTGATTACACTTTGCACTCAAATTGTAATATTCATTATTGAGTTGTAATCTTGATTTTTGGTTATCATTCAAACACAAGATATCCTTGTGAGTGTTCTTGTGGTAAGAACACACTTGGATGATCTAGGTGATAGGTGAAGAAGATTGTGGTAATCTTCTTATTGAGGTGTTGAAGAATATGTGAAGAAGATTGTGGTAATCTTCTTATTGAGGTGTTGAAGAATTTGGTATTCTTCAAGGTTGAAGTGTGGTAATCTTCACAAGGTGCCGTTGAAGGAAGATTGTGGTGATCTTCAAAGGGAGATTGTGGTAATCTCCAAAGGTGGTGTTGAAGAAGAGTGTGGTGCTCTTCAAGGTGTTGTAAGTTGAATTTGTATTAATTTTGGTAATTAATAAAATTCTTTTTTTTCGAAATCCATCCCGGATATCTTTGGGGTGGTAGAGGATTAGGCCCTAGGTGGGTTGAACCTCTTTAAATCGACGTGTGTTGTTTACATTCCGCACCTTTATTATTTTGTTTGAGCATTCGATTGTTAAAAGAGGGCGAAATCAAAAGATGGAGATAATCTATTCACCCCCTCTACAGATTATCGTAGCCGCTTGGACTCACAAGTGGTATCGAGCCAAACTCTTTGGCAAGCTCGTTTCACATCGCGAGTGAAGAGAAACGATCGACGGCTACAAATGAAGCTCATCTATCCAAGCACCTCCACCACCAAGCCACCACTATTTGATTCCAAGAATTTTAATTTTTGGAAAGAAAGAATGGAATGCTATCTACAAGGTTGCGGGTTCGACATTTGGAACACCGTCATTAATGGAGAATCCATTCCGACGAAAGATACACCATACACCTCAAAAGGCTTCAAAAAGCTCAATGATGAAGAAAAGAAAATCATCTCCTTAAACGGTAAGGCTTTAAATATTTTGTATTGTTCATTTACTAATTTAGAAAATGAACATATTGTAGGAATAAAGTCCGCACATGAAGTATGGCAAAAATTAGAAGCCATCTATGGAGTATTTGCAAATGAAAGGAGTCAAACAATAGCATCTACTTCTCAAGGTCATACAAGCTCAAATCTAAGGAACAAGCCTCTTACAACTTCCAATTATGAAGAAGTTGAATATTGCCTTATGGGCATCAATGAAGAAAATGAGGTATGTCTTAAGCCCTCTACTTCTTATGATATTGTTATTCAAAATGATTATAGTGATTTGCAAAATGATTATGATGAACTTCAAAATGAATTCCAAAGCCTACTTGTTAAATATAAAAATTTGAAAAAGGAATTCAATGTTTTGAAAAATGATAAGGATAGTCTATTTACTTCCTATGAATCACTATCATGTGCTCACACCACCACACTTGATAAGGTGAGAAACCTTGAGAAAGAAAATAGTACTCTTGTTGAGAATATTGATTGCATGAAAAAAGATTTATTAAAATCCAACTTGAGTACCAATAAAATGTCCAATATTGTTGATATTCATAATTGTGATAAGGAACTTGATCATAAGCCTAATGTTGTTAATCATATGAAAAAGGATCAAGTCACTATGCATATTGGTCATTATGCTCCTAGAATTATTACTTGTTCTTATTGTGGCAAAAAGGGTCATACGGCTAATTCTTGTCGGGCTAGAAATAGCTCTAAATATTGTTGGAGACCTAAAAGTCTCAAAGCTAATCTTAAAGGACCCAAACACATGAGGGTACCACAAAACAATGTGCTATTAGGTACCCGACAAAGCAAAAATCGGAGAAAATTCATGCCACCAAGAAAACATCAAATGAACGTTTCATTTGATCAAAGAAGGAGAAACTATTCTCAACAAAGCCAATTTCCAAGAAGAGCGTATAATCAAAAATGGGAAGAACACAATCCTTGGAAATGGCAAAGACATCATCAACAAGATGATTTTCAAAGAAGAAGAAACCATCAACCATGGGAAGGTAACCAAACTTGGAAATGGAGAAGTCATCATCAACAAAGTAACTTCTCAATGGTTCTATCCTTCATTTCGTCATTTTGGCTATTTTCTTCCAAAATCGAACCCCTTCGCATTTTTCACACAAAATTCACTCAAAATGATTTTCTTCTTATAAAATCTATATTTTTTGAGTTTATATAACTTATATTTCATCCATATCATCCGACTTCTCTGATAAATTGGTAAGAATTTCTCCTTTTACTCTCAATTGGGTTGAACCCTTGAGAATGTGCTTGTATCTTGCTATTTTGATGAAATTCATGCATTAGTATAATGTATATGATGATTTTTGATAGATGAATGTTGTTATATTGCAATTGGTGATGAAATATTTTGGCTTAAATGAAATACAAATGCGTTATATATCTCTTGTTTTATTCGACGCCAAGTGTTTGACAAAATGTTTCTATGAAAAATTCATCACCTACATGATTCTCTTGATTTGAAAAGTCTTATAAGTTTATAGAGATCATGTTTTTACCAATAAAATAAGCTTTTGCAAATCATATGAGCAATTTTCCCCTTTTTATTTGGAATTTAAGCTTCAATGTTCAAAATGCTCGATAAATCGATTAAATTGCGCACTTTGATATAATCGTATGATGTTTTTATCGTGCTCACATTTTTTTTGATGATTCCAAAGGGGGAGAAACAGGAAAAACGCTCATACGCTCAAAGAAGTGAAAATAAGCTCGCAAGAAAAGCTATAAGCTAAGGCTCTTAAAAGCCAAAAGCTGTGAATGATACTTAGTCTATTTGATGTATTATGGACTTTTATGCTTGACTAATGATGTCTTTGTGACAGGGGGAGCTTCTAAGCTCAAATAATTCAAGCTTATTTTGTAAAAGCTAAGCTTTTAGTTTTTAGTTTGTTGCTTTTATACTTGTTCTTGACGTGCATATTGATAGGGAGAGCTTGTGCAAAA
Organism: Rehmannia glutinosa; assembly: GCA_016081115.2. NCBI lineage: Eukaryota > Viridiplantae > Streptophyta > Magnoliopsida > Lamiales > Orobanchaceae > Rehmannia > Rehmannia glutinosa. The sequence goes on from CM071937.1 coordinate 27,902,721, forward strand.
ATATTTTTGAAATATATTTGCTCCTATCCTAGTGTTTATACTCATGACAAATGTTGCTTGTTATGGATTGATGTTTTAGACCGGAAAATGTGTTTTGTTTTTAAAATCGATCTCGTAAAATTGTTTTGGTTTGTAATCATCAAAAAGGGGGAGATTGTTAGATAAATATTTGTATCAAGATTTTGATGATTTTGTTTAAATGAGTTTTTATACCAAAACAATGTTTATAAATGTTGTCCAAATACTCCCAATTGATTTAAAATATTTTTACTAATTTTTTGGAGTATTTTTTGAAGTTTATTTTTGACAAAAATCGGACAACACTTCCATTTGGAGGTCGACCGTCGAGCAAATGGTCGACCTGTATCTGAAAGCACAAACATGAAACAGAAAACAATTATGTGAAAAAAAGAGGGAGAGCGACCGATCCAAGGTAGGGCCGACCGGTCGGACCCCCTGCAACCTGCGTCTGGATCGCACTAATTTCATTTAACGTTCGAAATTTTATACATGGCGACCGGCCGTGCTATGTAATCTTTTGATAGCAAAATTTGTACCGTTGGACATTCTTATCAGCAAGATTTGCTTTTCATTTTTGTACATTATTTCTACATCTTGTGATCTTCTTTTTGTAGACAAAAGTGAAGAAGGAGGAGCCTATGTTTGTGAAGACTCTCCTATAAATAGAAGATTATTTTGAAGACACAAGACAACAACAACACAAGCAAATACACAACAAGAAATCTGCAAATTTCTAAGATTTCATTCAACACTTTTGTTGTATTTATAGCCTAGGTATTTCACTTTCACATCTTGAGGTCTAGGCTTGATTCTTGATTACACTTGCACTCAAAATTGTATTGTTCATTATAGAGTTGCAATCTTGAATTTTTGGGTTCATCATTCAACACAAGATATCCTTGTGAGTGTTCTTGTGGTAAGAACACACTTAGGTGATCTAGGTGTTAGGTGCAAGAAGATTGTGGTAATCTTCTTAATGAAGAGTTTGGTGCTCTTTGAGGTGTTGAAGAATTTGGTATTCATCAAGGTTGAAGATTGTGGTAATCTTCACAAGGTGCCGTTGAAGATTGTGGTAATCATCAAGGGAGATTGAGGTAATCTCCAAAGAGGTGTTGTAAGGTGATGTTGTGTTAATTGTGGTAATTAATAAAATTTTTTTTTTTTTTTTGAAATCAATCCTGGAGATACTGGGGTGGTAGAGGACTAGGCCCTAGGTGGGTTGAACACAGGAGCACGAGCGAGATTATCAAAATAAAGCCGTTCTGGTGACCAAATTTTTTATCTTAAAATTTTAGTTTAAATTAAGAGCCGAAAAATCAATCGTAATACTAATTATTTATTAATAACCAAAGGAAATAATTACTTTACTGTGATGTGGATTTGTATTATATATATATATATATACGTGTGTAAAGAGTGTGTGTGTGTTAAGTTACTAGCGAGACAATATGGCTATCCAGAAAATTCATAAGCGTAATTGAATTTTCAATTCCCCATTTTTAACATAATCCAATCTCCAAAACAATTGTGACAACAACATAGACAAATTTCAATTGCACAAATTACTGTTCGACCCTAAATTTATCCAACACTCATAAATCATAAACAAATAAACAAATTATTGTTCGCATCATAAATCATACTCCCAACTAAATCAATTAAACGAAAGGGCAGACAAGCTAAAAAAATTAAGTGAGAGCTAAAAATTTAAGCAAAATGAAAAATATTAACACAATGGAAAAAATAAAGACATTAACTCAGAATCTGTAAGAAAAGTATTCATAAAAATTGTCTAAGGATTTTCTGAAAGTATTTAGAAGGTTTTAATGCTCATTGTCAACTAAAATTTGTCATTGTCATTTTCAGGAAATGTTCTGAGCTAGGGTTCATATGTACCTCATATTCGAGTGAATTGTTTCTCTTTTTTCACAATGTTGGACTTTATGTTGAAATTTTGTCTTCTTTTTTTTTTTTTTTGTTTGGTGTTGTTTGTGTGAAGGGTAAAAAGTTTAAATACTTAACCATTTTAAAAAAGTTGGGCACCAAATATTTACATACTTAACCAGTAAAAAAAGGTTGGGCCCCTAAATATTTGGGGCCCTAGGCACCGGTTTGTTGGGCATGCCCACAAGTCCGGCCCTGTATGGATTGTATTATATATATATATGTGTGTGTGTGTGTGAGTGTGTGTGTGTTAAGTTACTAATCAAGGATGGACCCAGGGGCAGGCGATGGCGTTGCCCCCTCAACTGCTAATGGTTTTTATAATAAATAGGAATAATTACAAAAATACCTCTCAGATTTGGGTTAATTACAAAAAAAATCCAGACATGTTTCAAAACTACAAAAAACCTCTTCAGGTTTCTTTTTGTCTTAAATTTAAGGGGGTATACTGTAATATATTTGTAAATATCAGAGGATTTTTTGAAATATTTTCGAAAATCACCGGCAAAAATGTAAGATGGAATCAAACCTCAAGGTTTTTTTAATTATCAAAGAACTCTGGGTTTTTTTGTTATTAGCCCAAACCTTAGGGGTGTTTTTGTAATTATCCCTAATAAATATTACGATCTTGCCCTCCTAAAAAACCAAAAAGTACTTCTTTATCTACTAGTTTTAAGAAAAAATAAATTTCGCCCACCTAATCTTCATTTTCTGGCTCCCTGTTACAAGTTTAACGCTATTTTTTCGGTAAGTTTCTTCCACATGACTAGGGGTGGCCAAATGGAATCAAAATCGGATTTCAAAACGGAACCGAGCGAATCCGTGGTCAACGGTTCCTAATCGTGAATCTTGCGTGGTCAACTGTTCCAAAATCGGAACTAGAACCCAGAGGCGATTCGGTTTCTAGGTCTCAAAAACCATGGAACCGGTGATTTTAACCGTCGATGGAACCGTGATCAAACCATTTTTTTTAAGGTTAAAACCAACAATTTTATTTTGGTAAATACATGCTAGAAGAAATATTAAATGTTTATTATGATGTTTTATTTTCGTAACTACATGAGACACGTTTTAGACCAAATGTTATAAGCGAACTATGTGAACTTTGATTCTTCTATACTCTAATAGTATATATAGATAGTTTAATATTATTATTAATATTAAGTATAAAATTTTATTGAATATTAAGTCCAAGTCTTTTTCTTTATTTTCCATCTTTTTTTTAACTAAAATTGATAAACTATTTTAAGGAATAAAAAAATTATCAAAAGATAAACAAAACAGCTAAAAAACCAAAACCGTGGAGGAACTGGATTCTGAACTGGACCGGAATTGTCGGTTCCGGTTTTGGAATCAGAACCGGAATCGTGAGGCAACGGTTCCGATTTTGGTTCCTTCAAAATAGGAACCGGAATCGAGCGATTTTGAACCGAGTAAACAAATTTTGGAAGAAACCGGAACCGGCGGTTTGGAACCAAAACCGGTGGTTCCAACCGTGGCCACCCCTATGACCTTGCTTGTGAGTTCGATCGAAATTGGAGAACCATCTAGCTATATAGTAAGCCTAGTATCCTCTAACTCAAAGTTGCCTAATTTTTGTTTTTTCGATTAAGTTTTAACGCAGTTGTTAACTATATAGACATATTGTTAATCTCTCTAGGTTTAACTGAAAAGTTACTTATTTAACATATCCTAATAGACTTGTTACTTATATCGTTAATAATAATAATCATGTTACAGTAATCATTTTGCTTTCTTTTGTCTAATTAAGTATCATTTAAACTATCGTGTTTGAGTTACTTTGTGAATTTGCCATGTCTTCAAACTTTAGAACAGCAACATTTCTACAAGTTGACAGCTTCTATATAAATATAATGTTTATTGTTTAGGTACCAACTTTTTTAAAACGATTACTTTTGAGTTAATTATTATTAGTGCACACATATATAAACTATATATCCGGTAAAAGTTTAACGAATTTCAAAATTGAAAACTTCGTAAAATTTAAGCATTTCAAAATTGAAAACTTCGCATTTAAGCATTCAGATTTCCAAACTGCATGCTTTAATTTATTTATTAAGAGTTGATCTCCTGTTAGAAGGTCTGACGGATCTAATCCGTTAGATGAAATCCCAACAATATATCCGATTCAACCCAACCCTCCCCCCCCCCCCAAAAAAAAAAAAAAAAAACGCACAAAAGTTACATTATATGTGTTTGACATGCCCTAAGGCCTAACCCATAACCCCACCGAGGCCCAACGGCCAACAATCATCCACAGTAAATTCAGTTGGCGGCAATTGATATATGCATCCTACTTGTCGCACGCAAAAGTAGCGAGAAGGGGAACCATAATAGATTTGAGTTCTGCAAATTTTCTGGTTTTCTTTTAGTATTTTTTTTAATTGTTTATTCTCCATGGCTTATGCTTTGAAATCTGTGAATGTATGGGCAAAGAGTGATAATTAATTCAAAACTTTAAAAGTCATAACATGTTTTAGTTATTTTGTTTTTGGGGATTTTTGATTCTTGTCCAGCCATCTTTTTATTTTATTTTCAGTCTGGTGTAAACTCATTCAACTATTATTTTCCAAAAGTGCATTCATTCATGCCATTCAAGTGTTCGTTGATTTGTCTGAATCAATTCTGACGGATTTCCAAAAGTATTAGTTAAATGATACAAGTATTATTATCAGCTAATACTTTTATGGAGAAATACTAATATATTTTATAAGAAAAACTAATACTTTGCAGGAGCACTACTAAAATACTATCTAGGAAATCACTAATACTTTTTCGAGGGACAACTAATACATTTCGGGAGAAAAATTTAATTATATTCAGTGAAACTACTAAAATACTCTCCAGGGAACTACTAATACTTTTTCGAGGAACTACTAATACTTTTTTGAGGGATTGCTAATACATTTTGGGAGTATATTAAGGATAAATATTAAAATACTCTTTAGGGAACTACTAATACATTTCGGGAGAAAAATTTAATTATATTCAGGGAAACTACTAAAATACTCTCCAGGTGACTATTAGTACTTTTTTGAGGAACTACTAATACTTTTTTGAGGGGCTGCTAATACATTTCGAGAGTATATTAAGGAGAAATACTAAAATACTCTTCAAAGAACTACTAATACATTTCAGAAGAACTGCTAATACATTTTAGAAGGACGACTAATACTTTTCCAAAGGATTGTTAATACCGATGGTCCCTGAAAACTACTAAAACGCCACTGCTAATATTACGGAAATGACACCGGGTCCACGGGCCAGATCCATCTAACAGGTCAGACCCGTTAAATGGTCTGACATGAGTTTTTTTGATTTATTAATTACTCTCCTCACACCCAGTCAAAAAAAAAAAAAAAAAAAAAAAAAAAAATAAAAGAAGCCTAAGAATTTTATTAATCCCAGTTCCAATAATCAATTCCTCATTCAGAAAGTTTCGAAATTGTATATTAAGGTTAAAGCAGTCAGTTCCTCCAAATAGGTTGGAATCATGTTTTCTATGTTATAACTCAGTAATCTAAATTATCTAACTTACATTACTAAAATGGACAGCATGAAATTTCTCGTATGCTTAATTATTTAATTTTTAAGCTTCACGAGTATGTTTAGCATAATTAATTAAACAAATTTATGTAAGCATTTATTTACTTTTATAACTAATAGTTATAATTGACTATTTATCGTCTATTATTGATAGTTAACTGTAATTAGTTTTGGATGAACGATTGTTGATTTCTAGTTAGTTGAAATATATTGTATTATAATTTTGGATAAATTGAAAAAAATAAATAAAAAATGATAAAAGGTGCTACTCACAAAGCCAATAGCTAGATAAATTATCAAAGTAATAGATGACCAGCTAGCCGTTCACATAACTAAATTGGGGCCTATTAAAACCCAAACAAATTAAAGAAAACTCAAAGGAAAAAAACCTTTGCTTGGGAAAAAGAGTATATACCCCAAACAAACATAAAATTAAAGAAAAAAATAATTATTAATTAATGACCATGTTATTGATACCGTTTCAGTTGTATTGTATCTATAGGTAGTCAGTTACAGGTAGTTAGTTAGTTATGAATTCTGTTAATTTGTTACAAATGACAGCTAGCTAGTTAGCCTTTCTCTCCTCTTCTATAAATACTACTCATGTAACTCAGCAACACTCAATTCTGAATAATGAAAAAATACATGCATCTTATATTCTAGTATGGTATCACGAGCCAGAAATTGGCATCTTCAATTCACTATTAATTTTTTTCTCTGCCATGGCGGCTCATTCAATTTCTCTAGTTGTTACTATCATTCCTCACTTTTTGTCGTTGTCTATTCGTCTTGATCGAGAAAATTACACACATTGGAACCTTCAAATTCTATCTACACTAAGGGCATATGGGTTTGAATGAATTTTTCTTGGTGATGAATCTGCTCCAGAAAAATTTTATCCATGGATTTAGGTGGTTCTTCTACTTTAACTCTTAATCCTGCTTGCACTCTATGAGTGCGAAAAGATCAGTTTCTCCTCAGCTGGATTTTATCATCTGTCAGTGAGTCCATGTTGGGACATGTAAGTCGTTGCACCACTACACATGAAGTTTGGAATGTATTCTCCAATTTGTTTCAGTCTCAGTCTAAAGTTAGAGCTTTACAATTGCGATTTATGTTGCAAACGATGAAGAAAGGGGACCTTCAGGTAGATGATTATATTTTGAAGATGAGAACAATAGTTGATGATCTTAATGTTGCAGGAAGTCTTATAACTGATGATGAGCTTTGTATGTATATCTTTGGTGGTGTTGGACCAGAGTATGATCCTATTGTAGTTAATCTTACAACAAGGTCTGATAATCTTCAACTTCAAGATCTGTAGTTTACATTACATACTCATGAGATGCAACTAAATAATCACAGTCAATCTTATACAATTCATCTACAATCAACTGGTCATGTATCTGCAAATGTTGCTGGTTTTCAGAGAGGTTTTAGTCACAGAGGAGGTGGTAGATTTCATCGAGGTAGAGGTCGTGGTGGCAGGTCCTTTAGACCACCGCATGGAAAACCTTCTTGTCAACGAAAAGTTGGTCATGTGGCATTGAAGTGTTTTAAGAGATTTGATCTCAGCTTTACAGGATCTGAAAGTACTCCAACTCCTACTGATCACTCTAATTCGTTTGATACATCATCTCACCCTCAGGCCATGCTTCATTCTAGTCCAACTTCATCTCTATCCACCAGTTGTGATCCTAACTGCTATTTTGATAGTGGTTCCACCACACATATAACAGCAGATCTGGAATATCTTGCACTTAAGGCTAACTACCAAGGCAATGAATAGCGTGTTGTAGGTAATGGTTCTAAATTTCCCATCTCTCACATTGGTTCTAGTTCTCTTCCTTATTCTCATCATTCCACTTCCTTACTTCTGAACAACATTCTATATGTACCTCAAATCACTAAAATTTTTCTCAGTATCTCTCAATTCACTAGAGACAATCATGTTCTAATTGAGTTTCACAATGACTGTTGTTTTGTCAAGGACAAAAGCACATCCCAAATCCTGTTGGCAGGCATCTTAAAGATGGTCTTTATCAACTGGATTTCTCCCATCTTCCACACTTAAGGTTTACAACCTTTCTCTCCCAGTCCAATAAGAGTACAAAGTCTCAGTTACTTTCTAGTTCTCAAACTGTATCTCATCCTGTTCATTCTGCTTTCTATTATAATAATGATGTCAATATGTGGTACAGAAAACTTGGTCATCCTTGTAACTCAGTTTTAGCCACAGTATTGAAGAATATTAATATTACTGCACATGTTTCTAAACTTACCTATTGTGATGCTTGTAAATGTGGTAAACTTCATCAACAACACTTTGCTTCTAAGCCAACCAAAACTACCAGCCCTTTTCAGTTAGTTTACTCAGATATCTGGGGACCTACTCATGTTACTTCAATTGATGGGTTCAAATATTACATCCGTTTTACAGATGACTTTACTAGGTACACTTGGCTCTTTCCCTTAAAAGCAAAATCAGAGGCTCTGTCTGTTTTTCACAGCTTTCTTGCTCTTATTTCAAATCAGTTCAACTCCACAATTAAATGCCTACAAACTGATTGGGGGGTGAATTATGTTCATTTATTTATGTTTTAACTCAGCTTAGGATACAATTTAGACACCCTTGCCCTAATGTTCATCAACAATATGGAAAGGCTGAGAGAACACACTTACACATTGTTGAAATGGGCCTCTCTTTGTTATCTCAGGCCAATCTTCCTCTCAAATTTTGGTGGCATGCCTTTCAAACATCTGGTTTTGTTATAAATAAGCTTCCAACTCATGTTCTTCATCACTCCTCCCCACATCACAAACTTTGTGGAACTTTTCCCGACTATAATGTGCTTAAAGTGTTTGGGTCTGCATGTTTTCCTTACCTACGCCCTTACAACAGTCACAAGTTTCAATTTAGTTCTCACAAGTGCGTTTTTCTCGGCTATAGTCCTGTCCATAAAGGCTACATCTGTTTAAGCCCACTGGCATAATTTATATCGCCTATACTATGGATTTTAATGAGCAATAGTTACCTTATGCCTCCTTATTCCTATCCAACTCCACCCCTGGGACTTCTGTTCCTCCTTCTCCTTCTCATATCCTTCCTAGTTTTCCCATTCTCAGTCCATCTCCCTCTTCTTCCTCTTCTCCTTATTCCTCTTCACCTTCTCACTCTACTTTTTCTGCTATGTATAACTCTGATAGTCTTAATCTTACTGTTAATCTTCCAGCCATGTCTTCTCCTACTCAGTCTCCACCTTCTTCTCCCTCATCTCCTTCTACTGGTGCTTCCATATCCTAGGCTCAGTCCCAGCATCCCATGGTTACTGGGTCCAAGCTTGGCATTTTTAAGCCCAAAATATACACAACCACTTCTTCTCTTCCTAATTTAGAACCTGTTACTGTCAAACAAGCTCTTTCAGACCCTAAGTGGAAAGCTGCAATGCAAAATGAGTTTGATGCTCTCATTAACAATGATACTTGGCAATTGGTTCACTGCTCTTCTAACATGATTGTGATCACAAATAAGTGGATTTTTAGAACCAAATACCTTCCTGATGGTTCTATTGATTGATTCAAAGCCAGATTTGTTGCTCGGGGATTTCAGCAAACAACAGGTGTAGATTACTTTTAAACATTTAGCCCTATTATCAAGGCCTGTACAGTCAGACTAGTGCTCACCTTGGCTGTGACTTATAATTGGAGCATTCAACAAGTTGACATAAATAATGCTTTTCTTAATGGCACTCTTAATGAAATAGTTTACATGTCTCAATCGGAGGGTTTTGTTGATTCTGCACAACCTACTACTATGTGCAAACTTAAAAAGTCTCTTTATGGCTTAAAGCAAACTCCTAGAGCATGATTTACCACCTTGAAGTAGTTTCTTGTCCATCTTGGCTTTCATGTCTCTGTTTCAGATAGTTCTCTGTTTCATAAAAGGGAGAATGGGAACTTACACTTAATCTTGGTATATGTGGATGATATTTTAATCATTGGGGATGATTCTACTGCTATTGCATCTGTGATTCAGCTTCTAAACCAGAAAATTGCTTTAAAAACCTTGGGTGAAATTAATTACTTTTGGGATTGGAAGCTAAGATAACCACTACTGGTCTGTTTCTCTCTCAGACTAAATATACTCATGATTTGCTTCTCAAAACTGATATGCTCCACAACAAGCCTACCTCTACTCCCATATGTACTTCTCAGAAATTGTGCCTTCATGACAGTGCTCCATTTGATCAGCCTACTCTATACCGTATTACCATGGTTGCCCTTCAATATCTTACAGTTACACGGCCAGACATTTCTTTTGCAGTAAACAAGCTCAACCAATTTCTTCATGCCCCCACACACAACCATTGGGTGGCCTGCAAGTACCTTCTTGGATACTTGAAAGGAACTCTCACTTTGGGGATAGTGTTTACACCTATTCAGAGGCTTCTTATTGAGGGATATTGTTGGAAAATTATTTTGAAAATTTTGATGAATGCCATGTAAAACTTAGATTAGAATGTTGGCACCCCATTTTCTTTGTAATTCTCATTGTAATAGATATGAAATTTGAATGAGATGAGTCAAGTCGCCTATCGGGAAATACAAGAAGTCAAGGCGAAGAAGTGAAGTGAAGACTCATCGTGGAACAACCGAGTATGGCCAAGATAAAAGATCGAGAACTCGACTGAAGACGTAACAGCCGAGGGACAGTTGTGTGAAAAGTCAGTTAAGTCAACTCAAGAAGCCAAGTCAGGTTGAAGTGACAGATGAGTCTTTCAATGATTGGAGCAGACTCAAGTCACACGAAAAAAAGGCGTGACAAAAGGAGTTAATCAAAAGAATCATGTTGCCGTAAGTCAAGAACATTACTTAAACAAGTAATACACCCATGTTGTCAGGTCTTAAAGTGTTAAGTCCCAGAAGCGTGCAAAAGGAATAAACCATTGGGAAACACGGCACCTCGTGTCAGAACCTGAAAAGCTGGACATTCATTTAATACGAGGAAAGGTCTACATCTCAAGAATGAAGACCAAGAAAAGACAAGCCAACAAACACAAGTGACTTTTGAAAATCAGCCTATATCTTCAACGGGCATATTTTTGAAAAGTTCACTATAAAAGGCTGAGGAATCTCATTGAGAAAAGGAAACCTGAACCACGAACGAGCAAGCAATATTCAAAATATAACCTGCAAAATATTCTCAAGATATTCAAGAAAAATCCTCAAGCCTAAATATCGAAGGAAATTGATCCAACACAAAGTTGTGAAGGAAAGACAACTTCAAACTGTTGAAGAGGAAACTTTTGAAGAATCAAAAGGGGTCTACTTTCCAAGGAGGATTGTAGGAAGGTTCAAGGTTGAACCAATCTCAAGCTATTGGAGGGATTCGTGATCAAATCCAAGAAACTTGAGAAAGTGAGTGAAGTAACAAAGGCATTTGCCTATGAAGAAGTTTCTGAGTCGGACGAGAAGCCAGCTGTGTGACCAAGGCATCTCTAGACTGAGTCCAATGAGCAAGTCAGCTGTGTGACCAAGGCATCTCTAGACTTGTCTCTAGACTGATAACCACTCTGTGAATTGATCATTACTTAGTGGATTCCTCTAGGAGTTGGAGAAGAGAGGATTAGAAGAATTACCCCATCTTTGAACCTCTATAAAAATTATTTCTGTCATTTACATTTCAGCATATTTACATTTCTGCACATTTATTTTATACCTGCTGATAATTTGCTATCCAACTGATAAATAACTAAGTGCTCAAATCAAGTGTTAAAATAAAGTTAAATCAAATTCAAGGGTATTAAGTCTTCCGCTGAAAAACTCATCACCGCCAAGTTAAGGTTTAGACTAAACAACTGAGTTATTCTATCAATAGCTCTATCGAGTTTGTTGAGTGGCTAACTCTGCTGATTAACTAACTTAGCTGTCCCTCAAGGACTTAGCTGTGTAATTAACTCTGTAATATTTTAAAAGGACTAAAATTGAAAAGTTGGTAAGGTTTATTCAACCCCCCTTTCTAAACCTTACTCACACCCCTTGGGACCTACAAGTGGTATCAGAGCATAATCATATCTAAGCAATTTACAAGCATCTATGCATAGATACAAAGAGAGAACATACAAACACACTTTATTGAATGTACATATGACTTACACATAATTGTTTTTACACGAGTAAAATACACGAAGGGTTAGAAGCAACACTTCATCGCCTTCGCTGCCTCCTTCTTTCCTCTTCAACTCTATCATCATCAGCTCTCTTTCTTTTTCTTTCATCTTGTTTGCTTTTCTTCTTTTCATAGGCTCTCTTGCAAAGATTGTCTTTTCGCTTCCTTTCTTGCCATAGTGATCTTGTCTTCTGTTTTCTTCTTCTATTCTTTTCACATAATCAACATTCTTTCTGGCTACTTCCAGATTCGCTACTTCGTCGTACCCAGCCCAGAAGATCCTTCCCTTCTTGCCTGGATCTACGTATTCAATATTTTTGGGTAGAGTTCTAGGTTGAAAACCTTTTCCTCCACCACTTCTTCCTCCTCTTATGGATATATATTGTACAAGAGTCTTGTTTGCCGGTGACTTGCTGTGGTGTCGCCGCCCTATCGCCTTCCTCGCACAACTTAAGACCATTCTCCGTCATGATCCCAGGTTGGGGCTACAAACATGTTTTTGAAGTAACCTTCGGATTCGAGCGTTATAAATTCTTCCAGCTATGGCAATAAAGGCAAGAAAGGAAGCGAAAAGACGATGCTGCGAAGAGAGCCTATGAAAAGAAGAAAGTAGCTGAAGATGAAAGAAAAAGAAAGAGAGCTGATGAAGATAGAGCTGAAGAGGGAAGTAGGAGGCAGCGAAGGCGATGAAGTGTTGCTGCTAACCCTTCGTGTATTTTACTCGTGTAAAAACATTTATGTGTAAGTCATCTGTACATTCAATAAAGTGTGTTTGTATTTTCTCTGCAAAGAAAAAGGCTACCCCAGCAGCGAAGAAACAGGATGCACCTGCCCCTGCAGCCGAGTCACCTGCCCGAGCAGCCGTGTCTCCTGTCCTGCAGCCGAGGCTGAGAAGGAAGCCCAAATCCCTTCTCTATCCATAAGAAAGAAGAGAACTGCCAAGCCCAGGAAGGTAGCTCCATCCAAGAAAGATGCCCCGACCCCCGCCGCTGGAGAATCAAAAGAAGAAAAAAGAACCAGAAATCCCTCTAGTTAAGACTAAACGAAGAAGGCTAGTCAAGCGTTCAGAGCGTGAAAAAGACAATGAGTCGCTACTCACTGTTGAGAAAGCTTCGAGAGGCTGGCGAGAAAGTGCGGTCTCCAGAAATAACTGATGAAACCGCCAAGTCTGCTGAGGGTGATCAACAGAGGCCTCAAGAAGACCCAGTTGTGGAGAGGACAGCTAAGGAAAAAGAAGCAACTGAGACAACTGAATCTTCACCTGAAAAAGTTGTCTCTTCGCCCGCTATGGACGCTCATTGAAGGCGAAGAGCAGAGAGCATGCTACCTTCCATCCCAGAAAAGGAAGGACATGAAGAGGAGGATGAGGATGATGATGTCATCATGTACTCTTCTGTATATCCGGACATACTGTGCCGTCTACGTGAATGGAGGGCGTGGAAGCTAAGCCACTCAAGGATGCAGTTTGAATACCCTGAGTTCATTGAAGGAAAGGAGGAGCTGTTCAAATTTCTTGAAGTCGACACTGTGCTTGAGGCTTTGGATGAGGATAGTTGCTGAACATTCTACACATCGGCAAGAAAAAGCAAAAGCCGAGTAATCGGCGAGGAGCGAAGCTCACGAAAAAGCCAAGATATGCACACTCACCGGAACTCTAGAACACACTCACTCTCATCTTGATGTGTTCTTAGAGAGTGATGAAGATATGGATCCTGTTGCTGCAACAGAGAAGTCGTACATGCAACAAGCTCTAAGGGAATCTAGGATGATGCATGAGCAATCAATGTTCGAAGGACCAAGAGAGCCCTCACAATCTCTCCTAGATACAGACCCATTGGGAGTAGTGCAACAGATTGCCACAACCATAGCCGCAACTACGTCCCGGTTGTTTTGAGATGATGGGTCCAAGGACTTGCGATGAATCTTTGGAAATTTGGGCACCCAAGTTGAGCCAACCCTCATGAAGGTGTTTTACCACGCCCGCCCCACGGTGAGCACTCAACGGAAGTAGCCGCGAGTGCCAGAAGAGTGACCCCATTATCGTCACTCGGTTGGTGTGCCACCGAGGGGGAAACTCATTCCACTATACCAGGGTCGGAGAATGTTGCGAGATGACTCCACAATGAAGAAAAGAGGCGAAGTGGAAAAAGAAAAGAACCACAGAGATCGACATTGTGAAGCTCGGACGGTTGAGTCTTACCCGGTGAAGTGTCAAGTCAACTACTTTGCGGTGAGAAAGATTCTTTGTTGCGATCGAGGCACTGTGAGGATGGAAATGCCCCGGGAGTTAACACTGGTACTAAAAGCGCAATCCGGGGTTGAGACTCCTATGGATGCCACGTTGAAGACCCTAAGACGATTTGTGTCAGCCGAAGGAAATGTAGAAGACCTCACTTTGTAGTTGAGACTGGCCGGAGGTGTTGAAGGCCCATGGGAGGTTAAGACTTCCCGGGTAAAGCTCAAGAAGTCGAACATCCCTCCTGTTCACATTGTTGAATCCGAGAAGGAGATTAGTGCTCTTCATGACTCCCAGGATAATCCCGACATATCATTTCCGGGATCGAAGACAAAGCGAGTCCACCCTTGCTTTGAACATCAAAAGGACCCGGTGAGGATGTTCTCATGCGGATAGTCAGTCGAGTTTCAAAGTTGCTCGTCAAACATTCAACTTCGATGATGAACCAAGCCCCTAGGTTTCATCATCTTCCGATGACGCTGATGTTGTAGCCGAGGAATAGGTAATTCATTTAAAAAAAAATCTCATCGAGGCGAAGAAGCTGTTAAGACAGGCAGTGAGGCTCGATCACCGCCAACCTACTCAACAAGGCCCGGTGAACCGAGTCTGCAGTGCTCCAGGCTCCCACCAGTGCAGCGTGATCTGACTCCACAAGGATCATCAAAGCGCAAACCGCAATTGCAATCCCTTGTGTGCGAGATATACCTTTGAGCAATTATTTCCCTTTTCACTGAGTACGCAGAGCTAGAGGAGGAGACAGACTAAAGATCAGCAAAAACACGATTCGAGAAGATCGTCATCCCTACCGACTCCATTATGCCCGAGACTTTAATTTTGATGATGAATAGCCACCAACCGAATCAGGTGTGACAACTGAGATTCGTGAGGTCTTCAAGAAAATTTGTGGAGAGATTGAGAAGATCGAATGGCACCAGGCCTCATTTGATATGCGTCTGGACAATAGAGATGCAACCTCACAAGCAGGATTTACGAGGGATTGTGTAGTACGGATCGGGGAGTGGTGTCGGAAGCAGAGTGCAATGCGATCACGAACAAGTTAGATATTTCAAGGCATTGTACAATAAGATCTTGGTTTGGAGTCCGACAATGCGATATGAAGCGAAGATGTAGGCCTATATGGAGAGATTGCATGCCTACCATACAATGAAATGGAGTTACTGCGTGAATTTCATCGAAAAGAAATTCTGCATGTTGAGGAGAACATGAATACAAAATTCAGCTTTCTCATGGCTGAAATGAAACTGGTGGCGGCTGAATCGAAAGCCACTCGCTCAGAATTTCGAACAACACATGCCGCAGCAGACTCCAAGCAGAACTCAACTCTCCGATTTGGACTTCATGCTCGCGGGGAATGTTTTTTGCGGGGTTCCTCTCTCCTTTGATGATGCCAAAAAGGGGGAAGAGGAATACCTGAGGAATTGAAGGAAGAAACAGCTGCGAAGCAAAAGGAAGAAACAGGGAAATTGAAGGAAGAAAAAGTGAGAAGCAAAAGAAAGAAGCAGCTGTTGAGAAGAAGAAGGGAAAAGCTGTTGAAGGGGAAAAGTCAAAGGATTTGACACTAATGATTGCTAAAACCCTCAAAGTCATGTCATGTCACCTCAATACTCAAGCAAACTTCCAAAGAACTTTCTGCGATCGAACACTCTGTTGTGCCCATGTTAGAGAAAATAAAGATTGTAATAGCAGATCAGTTAGAGTTCGATAAAAAGATGGATGCCCGCGTTGAAGCAATGATGAAACAATTCGGTGGTATTCCGGCAGGGAAGGATCAAGATGCCATTCCAGATGACGGAGACGATCCAAGATTGGTGGAAGAATTTAAAACGCTCGAATCCGAAGGTTACTTCAAAAACATGTCTGTAGCCCAAGCCTGGGATCTGTACTGGGAGAAGGGTCTTAAGTTGTGCGAGGAAGCTGATAGGCAGCAGACTACCAGCGGCAAGTCAGCTGGCAAACATAAGACTCTTGTACAATATACACCCAGAGGAGGAGGAAGAAGCGGTGGAGGAAGAGGTTTTCAACCTAGAACTCTAACCAAAAATATTGAATATGTAGATCTAGGCAAGAAAGGAAGGATCTACTGGGATGGGTACAATGAAGTAGCGAATCTGGAATTAGCCAGAAAGAATGTTGATTATGTGAAAAGACAAGATCAGATGGCAAGAAAGGCAAGAAAGGAAGCGAAAAGACGATGATGCGAAGATAGCCTATAAAAAGAAGAAAGCAGCTGATGATGATAGAGCTGAAGAGGAAAGAAGGAGGCAGCGAAGGCGATGAAGTGTTGCTGCTAACCCTTCATGTATTTTACTCGTGTAAAAACATTTATGTGTAAGTCATATGTACATTCAATAAAGTGTGTTTGTATTTTCTCTCTTTGTATCTTAGCATAGATGATTGTAAATTGCTTAGATATGATTATGCTCGATACACTTTGTAAACAAGCGTGTTGGGACTTGGTCCAAACATCCCGCCCGCAATGGGCTTTAAAAGAGAGGCGGCGCGGCCCGCGATTCGAACTCGTGAGCGCTTTGGATTGCGTAGTTAAAGGATAGCTTAAAGGATATGATTTGGACTACCTATACCAACGGATGCATCTTCTTTCTCGGTGCCCATTACATAGAAACTCCGAGGTTAGCGTGCTTGGCCGGGTAGACATGGGATGGGTGACCCCCGAGAAGTTTTCGAGTGCGCGTGAGTGAGGACAAAGCGTCTTTAGAAAAGACTCGTGTTGGTTTGTGGGGGACAGTCATCAATCCAAGTAGCGCTAGAGGTCAACAAGCGGTATCGAGAAGTCACGAGTTGAATTCCCTTGGAAGCACGCTGCGATGGAGGTTGCAGGAGCGGTGGGCGAGATCTTTGGCGCAGTGAGGTAAATGGACCAATCTGAAGGGTAGGTTGTTGTGGCCAGGCGAGGTAAAATTTGGAGTCAAGGTGTAGGTTCTTTGGGTAGACCAGAATCGAAGGGTAGGTTGTCGATGTCCTGAATCGAGGTAAAAATAGGACCGAAGGTGTAGGTTCTTTGGGTGGACAGAAGCGAAGGGTAAGTTGCCGAGTGGCGGGAATCGAGGTAAGCATTGGAACTAAAGTGTAGGTTCTTTGGGCGTCGAAACCGAGAGGCTTGCGTGACGCGACGCTTGGCCCGAAGAAGTTGGCGTTAGAACCGAGGAAGTTTGGCGGCGGCGGAGGTTGCCAAGCACCGAGCCGAGAGATCTTGGCAGGAGTTCGGGAGGGGATTGTTGGGATTTGGTCCAAAGCATCCCGCCCTGCAATGGGCTTTAAAAAGAGCGCGGCGCGCCCGCGGTCGAACTCGTGAGCGATGGATTGCATAGTTAAATGATAGCTTAAAGGATATGATTTGGACTACCTATACCAACAGATGCATCTTCTTTTCGGTGCCCATTACATAGAAACTCCGAGGTTAAGCGTGCTTGGCCTGGAGTAGACATGGGATGGGTGATCCTCGGGAAGTTTTCCGAGTGCTTGGCGTGAGTGAGGACAAAGCGTGCAAGAAAAGACTCGTGTTGGTTTGTGGGGACGATCATCAATCCAAGTAGCGCTAGAGGTCCAACAAAGCGTGTAAAGGACAAGAATGTTATGATCAATAAAATTATTGATTCAACGCATACATTCTTTGTTTCGCATTACTGTATGTATCCGTGTTGTTTACATTTTGTTTAATGTTTTTAAGTTTTGGCATCATCAAAAAGTGGGGAAATTGTTGGGAAATTATTTTGTAGATTTTGATGAATGCCATGTAAAACTTAGATTAGAATGTTGGCACCCCATTTTCCTTGTAATTCTCATTGTAATAGATAAATTTGAATGATTTGAAAGTCAAGTCGGCTATCTTGGGAAATACAAGAAGTCAAGTTGAAGAAGTGAAGTGAAGACTCATTGCAGAACAACCGAGTATGGCCAAGATAGAAGACCGAGAACCCGACTAAAGACGTAATTTGAGGGCGGTGTGTAAAGAGTCGATTAAGTCAACTCAAGAAGCCAAGTCAAGTTGAAGTACGGATGAGTCTTTCAATGATTGGAGCAGACTCAAGTCACCGGGAAAAAACGCAAAATGAGTTAAGCGAAAAAAAGAATCCCTTGCACAGAAGTCGAGAACATTACTTAAACAAGTAATACACACATGCTGCTAGGTCTTAAAGTGCTCAGTCCCAGAAGCGTGCAAAAGGAATAAACCAATGGGAAGCACTGCACCTCGTGTCAAAACCTGAAAAGCTGGACATTCATTTAATACGAGGAAAGGTCTACATCTCAAGAATGAAGACCAAGAAAAGACAAGCCAACGAATACAAGTGACTTTTGAAAATCAGCTTATCTCTTCAACGAGCAGATTTTTGAAAAGTTCACTATAAAAGGCTGAGGAATCTCATTGAGAAAAGAAAATCTGAACCACGAATGAGCAAGCAATATTCGAACTGTAACCTGCAAAATATTCTCAAGATATTCAAGAAAAATCCTCAAACCTAAATATCGAAGGAAATTGATCCAACACAATCTTTGTGAAGAAAAGACAACTTCAAACTGTTGAAGAGGAAACTTTTGAAGAATCAAAAGGGTCTACTTTCCAAGGAGGATTGTAGGAAGGTTCAATGTCGAACCATCTCAAGCTATTGGAGGGCTTCGTTATCATATCCAAGAAACTTGAGAAAGTGAGCTGAAGTAACAAGCGGCCTGTGAAGAAGAAGTCGGCCGGGACGAAGCATTTGTGTGACCAAGGCATCTCGGCATCGAGTCAAGGAGCAAGTCGTTTGTGTGTGATCAAGACTTGTCTCTGGATCGATAACCACTCTGTGAATTGATCATTACTTAGTGGATTCCTCCAGGAGTTGGAGAAGAGAGGATTAGAAGAATTACCCCATCTTCGAACCTCTATAAATTTTTTTTGTGTCATTTACATTTCAAAATATTTACATTTCGCACATTTATTTTATATCTGTTGATAATTTTCTATCCAACTGATAATTAACCAAGTGCTAAAATCAAGTGTTAAAACAAAGTTAAATCAAATTCAAGGGTGTTAAGTCTTCCATTTGAAAAACTCATCACACCAAGTTAAGGTTTAGACTAAACATTTGAGTTATTCTATCAGCGATCTATCAGTCATTTTGAGTGGCTAACTCTGCTGATTAACTAACTTAGTTGTCCCTCAAAGACTTAGCTGTGTAATTAACTCTGTAATATTTTAAAAGGACTAAAATTAAAAAGTTGGTAAGGTTTATTCAATCCCCCCTTCTAAACCTTACTCACACCCCTTGGGACCTACAGATACTCAGATGCAGATTGGGCAAGTAGTTTGGATGACAGGAGATCCACTGGGGGTCATTGTTTAATGCTAGGTGGTAATCTTTTAACTATGAGTTCCAAGAAATAACAGGTGGTTTCCCGTAATTCGGCTAAATCAGAGTATATGTCATTAGCAAATCTAACCACTGAGATGGTCTGGCTTCATTCTCCACTCAATGAAATTGGTGTTAAACTTGAAACACCATCTGTTATTTGGTGTGACAACAACAGTTCAGCAGCTCTTGCAAACAATCCAGTGTTTCATGCTAGAACGAAGCATATTGAAATAGATGTTCACTACATACGGGTAAAGGTGTTGGCTAAGGAGATTGATGTGAGATATATTCCTTCTGAAGAATAACCCGCGGATCTGTTTACAAAACCTTTATCAGTTGCTCGATTCCAATATCTGTGTAAGAAGCTTGCTCTTGGTTATCCACCACCAACTCGGTTTCATGGGTGAGTGTTATAGATACCGTTTCAGTTGTATTGTATCTATAGGTAGTCAGTTACAAGTAGTTAGTTAGTTATGAATTCTGTTAGTTTGTTACAGATGACAGCTAGCTAGTTAGCCTTCATCTCCTCTTCTATAAATACTACTCACGTAACTCTTCATCACTCAATTCTGAATAATGAAGAAATGCATTCATCTTGGATTCTAGTAGACCAAAACGATAATCATTTAAAGCTTCTACAATCTCAAAGGTGTGCTTGATTCTAATACAACTTCCGACAGTCTTAAAGCTATATCGGCTGCCAAAAAGAGATGGTCTGATATTCTTGATGGCAAGGAACAAGACGCACCCACACATCTTTTGCGTTCAAACTCATTAGATTATCAGAATATTTTGCCCTGCTATTGATGTACAAACAAATAACAATACCATTTGAAATATAATGTAATGATATACTTGCTTCACTGAAAAAATGCGCTATGGAAACTTCTTTTTAATTGATACAAATAAATTTGTGTGATATATATACACACATGGAAACTTGTTTTTAATTGATACAAATAAATTCGTGTGATATATACACACACATAAAAACACAAATCTATATAATAGATTATCCAAACTGTCAATCAGCTGGTTGATATATTGGTAAAATAATAACTGATCTAATTGTTCAAACTCCTAAAAAATCTTCACATTACCAGTAACTATATTTATACTGGAGGCCTAAATATTTTTGGAATTGTACATAAACCCTAAGTCTTTTCTAATATAATGGATAAAGTAAGAAAATATTGGTATTTAGTAAGAAATTTTCTTTAATGGTAATTTTTTTTTTATTATTATTATTAAAAAAGAAAAAGAGAAAGCGTTGACATATATAAAGGCAGCCATGAGCCATCCCAGCACTAGTGTGGCAATGAACTTAGCAGGTGGAGAGATGACTAAAACGATTCCAAACAGGTCACCATCTCTCACGTGCTGACCTCAACATTGGTCGGCTCTTTAATTGTTTTTAGCCCTTAATTAATTTCCCATTACAGATGCCATTTGCATTAATTAATCTCAACTTGTCTGTAAACCCAATGGATTATTAAAGGGATAAACGATTTGGTGTGTATCCAATTTCCACCCACCTCAATCCAAATCAATGCAGCTTTCAAGAAAGTTTGAACGTGGGCTCATGTTATTCTAATTTCTTTTTGTTTATTAAAATATGATATTATGAGAGGGACACGCACTCGTATGAGATTCAATTCGTGTTAATTGTCCTTATGACATAAGACTCTACCAATAGAGCACAAGATTAAAAAAAATTATTCTTGGAGATTGAGTTAAAACTTTTTTTTTTCATTTTTATTAAAGAAAAATTGGTATATACATTTTTTTCAGCAAATTGGTGGACAGTTTTAAGAAGATAATTTTATAATTGTGTGAAAATTTAATATAAATTGGGTTATACCAAAGCTGCCGATGAGGTTTAGCCTAATTACAAAAACCTCCTGTTATGATTCAAAATTATAAATATCACCTTAAAGTATTACAAACAATCCTTTGATATTTGTATTTACTTAATAAATACTCACTCTTAAGGGTGCAACTTGTAACATAAAAACTAATGTCAATAGTATTTGTAATTTTAAAAGATAGCTGGGTTTTTTAATTAGACTGAATCTCGAAAGTAATTTTTGTAATTAATCCTAATTTAATTTATTTCTATAGATTTAAAAGGTGGAGCTGTCATCAAGTCGACCCTCGCTTTGCCCGTCTCCCTGAGTGAAATTAGAAATGATCATTCGTATGGATGATAATATAATGCCTACATTTTATTTATACACCAAGTAGCATTAGTAATTAGTTACATATAGAGGTGAAAATAGGCTCGACTATCCAACAGGGCCTATGGCTTACCTACTAAGGATCTTGCTTACCTTGGCCTATTTAACAATTTAGTCAAGCTATGGCCTTTTACAAAGCTTATTTAAATAGTTGAGCCAAATATGGATATTTAAAAAAGCATTTTAAGCTCAAATGCCGGCTTTATTTAAGGTCTATGTATCATATATATACAATATTACATATAGTACATATATAATATATAGAAATAAATAGTATTGTATAGAATACATGCATGTATATATTATATTTTATATACATATTGAAGATATAAATTGTATAAAAATATTAGATATATCTTATACATTAATTTAATATTAGAACACTAATGAGACACTTATTTTGTATTTGAATTTATTATTGTTATGGATTTATTGGATATTGTATTATCATATTTATGTTCTTTAATTTGGAGATGTACCGTAATGAATTCTATTGTAATGTGCATTTTGTTGTTTTCAGTATGGATCTTGTATTGACTATCGTGATATAGTTGTCTATTATTTGTAGTTTACGATTTATTTAAATATGAATCTGATAGACTAAACATGCTTCAAATAGGTCCAGACTTGACCTTTTTACTTAAAAAGGCCAAGCCGAGCCTATGAAAAAAGCCTATTACAGATAATAGGCAAGACTTAGACTTAAACTTAATAAAGCAGACCCAGGCCTTCCAACTCAAAGCCCGACTTGGCTTGGCCCATTTCCAACCCTAGTTACATAAGAGTTCACGTATTTGTGCATGTAGGGTAAAATTTCTCGAGTACATGCAATATTATATGATAGATTCTGAGTCTTATGTGCACGTCACATGAAGGTGATAGTGTTGTTTCAAGTGGTCCAAATTCATATATATATATAGGGGAGGATCAAGTGAGACCATGTCTCTAGGTGTGACACAATGGACTAATCTCAACCATCCTCCAATATTAATCAATGGATATGATTTAAGGGATAAAAATATATTAAAACATTAATGTAATCAACATAAGGGTAGTAGGGTAAAATAACATAACAAGGTAGGAATCAAATCTCTTTCTCTCTCATGCATCTCTCATCTCACGTGTCTCTCTCTCCTCCCTCTCCTCATGTCTCTCTCTCTCTCTCTCTCTCTCTCTCTCTCTCTCTCTCACACACACACACACACACACACACAATTTCACCATTAATGCAAATTTGAAGAACTCGAATGTGAAAAATAAAACAGTGAAGAAGATGCACTTATGTTCGAATCATGATGCATGATGAATCATCGATTGTAGAACAAACTCTACACAACATCATCAATGGTGTAGACATCGATGGAGAACTCGAAAATATCCATTAACATCAACTCTTAAAAAAGCGTAATTTTCACGAATAAGGACGGTGCATAAATACTTATGAAATGATGTATAAATATTTATTAAACAATGCATAGATACTTATGAAACGGTGCATATATCTCAGTAGAATATTACATATTTGAAAATATTCAACAAAAATAAACTAAATATGCATTATCACGGAAACTATCTATGCAGCGTAAAAAAATTAATATGTAGTACAGTATATCCAACTATGCAAGACGTCATAAACTATGCAACAAAATCAACTAACTATGTATTATCTAGAAACTATCTATGCATTGTGGAATAACTAAATATGCAGTACATTATGTAACATCCCATTTTTATAATTTCCAAAAGCAACATCCCATTTTCATAACTAAATATACATTATATTGAACCTATTTATGCAGTGTAGTATAACTACATATGTAACGTTATATTCAATTATGTCTTGTTTTTAAAGTAAGCAGTGCCAACAAAATAACTAAATATGCATTATTTGATGTCTAATTATGCGGTGGAAGAACCCTAACTATGCTGTAAAATAAAAATATTTGGAAAGAAAACAGGTTCCTTAAATTCCGCCACAAAATCCGGCAGTGTCAATTTCAGCCCATAAAATCCGCTGGGACCACTAATTTGAACCATAAAATCCGTTGGGACCACTAATTTGAATTACAAAATTACAATCTTACCCTTAAAATCAGCGAAAATTAGGAAATAATTAAAAAAACTGAATTAATCACATCCCTTCATTTTTTAAAATCAATGGGTGAGATGAGTCCACACTGTCTCACCTAGGAGGGTGGTCTCATTTGAACAAATCCTATATATATATATATATATATATGTAGTGGAAGGTAATGGAATCCATTAGATTAAACGGGTGACAAGTTGATTAAGAGGGTGTTTGGATGAGTTCATAACCTGAACTTCAAAATATCTTTAAATCTATCTAAAAGGTATTTTTTCCCAAAGTTTATAAGCTTATGAGCTTAATGCTATTTTTAAAAAGATGCGATATCCAAATTTATATTTATTTTGTTAAAAATTATCTTATTTTAACAACCTCATTTGATTGACAATTTTAATTACAATAATGTCATTACTCACATCTTGTAACTATAAGATTCACCCATCTTATTTTATCAAATACTTCAAAAAAAAATTATTATATTATAAGTTCTTAAAAAATCTTATAAGATGTAGGATCTTATAAGATCTTCTAAATAAGTTTATCCAAACACCCTCTAAGATAAGCATTGCAAACTTAATAAGCTTATCCAAACACCCTCTAAGATAAGCATTGCAATTAAGTTTGCCTCCCGGAGTGGGAAATAAGCATTGCAATTAAGTTTGCCTCCCCATAGTGGGCAAGGGCGCCCTCCGGGTGGCCACAAGGCGCACTTGGGTGACGGGAGAGGACGCCGCCTAGGGGGCGTGCCAAGCCTCCGACCCGTTTTCCTCCATTATTTTTACTTCCTTTCGGAGTCCCTTCGTTTTCTCCGGAGTTAGTGTTAAGTTGGTATTTACCAACTAATCGAATATTTTAGACTAGGATTTTGTATTCATTTTGGGTGTTTTAGAGTCATTAGAGTCTATTTTATTTTCTTAAGTGTCGTTTAGGATTCAATATAGGTTCTAGTAGTCGGAAAACGATAAAAACGATGAAAAACGTATTTGGAAGGAAGAAATCGCACTTGAAGAAGGAAAAAAAGCAAGTTACCCAGAAAAAATGGGGGTGCCGTAGCGCGGGGGTCGAAATCAAGGCAGGAGCTTACTTCGGGTTGGCGTAGCAGCGCCCCATTTCTGGCGCTGCAGCGCGGGGCGGACATGTGCGATGGGCGCCGCAACGCCGTGCCCTGGCACCGCGGCGCCCTTGGGCGGACAAACAAGAAGTTTTATTCTTTTTTTCTTAGACTTTTGTGGGGTTATAAATAGAAGTCTTGGGGCGTGAAATTAGGGATCTTGGACCCTTGGGCAGCCAACAAAACAACTAGAAGACATAAGAGAAGGCTTGAAAAATCTTGGGAAAGCTTGGGGAAAGAAGATTGAAGGCATCTATCATCTAGAAATAAAGAAGATTTCCTTTACTCTTTACTTCTTTATCTTGTTGCTTTTCTTCTATCTTTTGAGATGTTGTGTTGTATTGCTATGGATTCATTCACTTTCATTATGAGCTAAACTCTTAGATTCTAGAGGTTGATGTAATCTACTTTTGAACTTATATTTTAAGATTGTGGTTTATCAATCTAGATTTCTCAATTTATTTGTGCTATTTGGATTTATTGCTTCTAAGTTACTTAATCAATAATTTAGATTGTTGGGCGTATTTGATTTGACTCTTGAGAAAGGTAATCGAATACCTTGAAATAACATAACCTAGAATTTCATAGAATTGAGAGATCTATGAATCATTTGAAGTCATTTATCAAGATTCATAGGGTTTATTGAGATTTCAATTGTGGATTTTTATGAGATATTAATTTCCTAATTGAAGTTTAAAATCATTTGGTACTCGAGAGAGGAAATGACTAGTGTAGAAATCTTGACTTATAAATTGGTAATATGTTGATAAACCATATTGATAACATAAGGGAAAACTAGATTCATCACACCTCTAGAATTCATTTGATCATTTGGATAGTATCATTTTTACTTATGTATTATTTTCTAAATTGTTATATTTATTCTAGTGTAATAAACTCCATCCATTTTCGAATTTCTAAATAAAGTTAGACTATTATATTATAATACTTAGCAATAATTTGATAATTATTCCCTTTGGAGACGATAATCTTATTTCACTATATTAAAACTTGACACCATACACTTGTGGTAAAGAAATTATCTAACAAGTTCTTGGCGCCGATGCCAGGGAAAAATTTATCTTATTTGCGCTAATATTTTTACTTAGTAGTTTTACTTTAATTTAGATTGGTTCCTATTACAATTGAGTTGTTGCCATTTTTTGGGTTCCTTGTTGATGCGAAAAAACAAAAGTGCTAATTTAATCTTATTTGATCCAGAAATAGAAAGAACACTCCGAAAAATTAGAGTCGCATGACAAATCGAGTTTTCAAAAATGGCAGGAAACGGTGAAGAGGAAAACCACATACCCATTATCGCACCTCCGGAGAGGGCCATTCGAGATTATTTTCGACCTACCAAAAATCAAAATTATTCGGGCATTGTTCGTCAACCTATCAATGTGAATAATTTTGAATTGAAACCTACCCTTAGAAATATGGTGCAACAAAATCAGTTTGGGCGAAGTGCAGTAGACGACCCGAACGCTCATTTTGGCTATATTTCTTGAGATATGCGACACTATCAAAATGAATGGGGTTCTTGATGAAGCTATTCGGTTGAGGCTATTCCCGTTCTCACTTCGTGATAAAGCTAGACAATGGCTTCAAACTTTTCCACCCGGAAGTATCACTAGTTGGGACGATCTCACTGAAAAGTTTATGGCAAAATTCTTCCCACCTAGCAAAACACTCCAACTGAAGAGTGAAATCGCTCAATTTCAACAAATTGACTTTGAACCATTATATGAAGCATGAGAGCGATCCAAGAAATTACTAAGGAGGTGTCCACATCACGAGTAATGCAGATTGGCAGAAAGTTCAATATTTTTACAATGGTATGAATGGTCATTCAAGAACTATTATAGATGCTGCAGCAGGAGGTACATTAGTGGCTAAAACTCCAAGTGAAGCCATGCTTTTGTTAGAAGAAATAGTTTCCAACAGTTACCAATGGCCTTCTGAGAGATCCACACCAAGGAAAATTATCGGTGTTCTTGAACTTGATACTATGTCAGCTTTGGCCTCTCAAATTTCCTCTCTATCAAAGCAACTTGCCACCCTCAGTTCCGGTGGAAAACAAGAAACAGAGGTTGTCATGGATATTAGTCAAAAGACGGTGAATCACGATACTGAGCAAGCAAATTATGTGAATAATCGGGTTTCAATAATAGAGAAATCGGTTGCCAACACATTATCATCCGGGACTTCGCAATCATGAAAATTTCTCATATAGCAATACGAGAAATGTGTTGCAACCACCTCCGGGATTTCAAAATCAAGCAAGTATGAGTACACAGGTGGGACAACAAAAGCCGTCCTTAGAAGAATTACTTGGCACATTTATTGTAGAAACCCTAGCTAGGATGAACAAGACCGATTCAAACATGGACAATTTAAGCTCGAGGGTTACAACAATAGGAAGTCCCCTCAAATATTTGGGGAGACAAGTGGGCCAAATAGCTACGACTATTAATTCACAACAAAAAATTGAAACATTTCCAAGTAACACTGAGGTGAACCCACATGAGCATTGCAAAGCCACTAAACTGAGAAGTAGAACTGAATATGATGAATGATGAGTGTAAAATATATGTGCATTTGAGGGCTTAAAATGATATATAATTGATGCATTTGCACGCATATTCAGTGTGTTTTACTTGGTTTCCCTTGATGGGCGTGATATTGCGTACTCTTGTAAATTTTGCAGAAAATTGAGCTAAATTGGACAAAAGAAGATAGCATGTTTTTAATTATATGTAAAACGACAAGGTACGAGCAAAAATATGAAGGAAAGAAGCATGGACGGTCAAAGAAAAGGGAATTTCCTTCAAAAATGTCAAAAAACGCACTAATGATTCCAAAGACTTTGGCGGGGTTTAGTATTTTGGCCATATCACCTTCTACAAAATTGATATTGAGGTGATTCAAATGCCTATGAAAATATAAGATAATGATCTACAACTTTCATGAAGACCACAAGATCAAATTCCAATTGCACGACCCGTCCGTGTGGGATTACACGGTCGTGCGACGAAACTTGGGCTGAATTGGTCTCCTTTTCCTACTCAAACTCTGCATGTGATCTCTCCAAGCATCTATAAAAGGGACCCAAGGCTATGCACGAAAATTCATCATTCAACATCACTCTCTACATAGAAAACACATCAAATAACACAGGAACGAAGGAATCGAGGAGCTTCGAGAGCAAAAAGCTAGGTCGCGAAGAAACCACAAGGCTTTCGCATCTAGGGAGCACAAGAGCTTCGAGGGCTTGGAGGGAGAATCCATCCTGACTAGAAGGGGTTTATTTCTATGTCTAAGAACTCTTGTCTGTGCTTAAACGATGTCTTAATGTTGATTCGAATTTGTCTACGAGTTTGTAATCAATGTTTGACATATTTTTTGGATCTTAGGGGCATAATCAAAACTGTGGATTTGTATTAAATATGATTATTTGTTTTCTAAATTGCTTCATGCGTTCTATTTTATGAATTCGAGTGCTTATTTATAATTGCTTTTATCTGATCAATAATTTGCATGTCATACTTCTAGTCCATAATATGGGAGGTGATTTCTAGTAAGACAAAAATTGAATTCGACATGAAACATGTGTGAGGCATGTTTGTGGGGAGTTATTCAATTCACAAATCTTTTTGGAGTTATTAATGATTGTAACGATTCGGGAGGACTATAATTGTTCTTAATCAACTATTTACGCACCACCTGGGAGGGGGAGTAAATGATATTAGGAATTTGAACCCATAGAATTGCATGAATTGGTTTTTAAAACTTTATTCGCATTTAATATTGAAGAAGCATGCTGAGATTATATGCCTAAGGTTGCTCCTAAAGGTGTTGAAAATACTTGTGGGGTTCACAAATTTATTTTATTTATTTTCTTTATTTTCGATTTTTAGGGTTAAGTAAACTCAAATTTTCGGTCGCTTCAATAAAATTTGAATATGATGTTATTATAGCCTAAGTGTTTGAGTTTTAATCCCGAGTAATACGGCCTTGCTTACCATTATTCTATAAACTACAATGTACACTTGCAGTTGTATGAACCAAAACAATTTTTGACGAACAATGAACCAAAGATGCTGACTCATGCCACCAATGAACCAAAACCAAGCTCTGAAACACTCCACAACGAAGAGATCATTGACAAGCAATCAGAAATTGAGAAACCAGAGGTAAAACCAATTTCAAATTCTAATAATAAATTACCAAATTCTTTTCCTTTTCCACAGAGGTTTCAGAAGAAAAAGTTGGATTCTCAATTTTCCAAGTTCTTGGAAATATTCAAGAAAATTCACATCAACATTCCTTTTGCCGATGCACTTGAGCAAATGCCAAATTATGCAAAATTCATGAAGGATGTGATGTCTAGAAAAAGAAATTTGGAGGCATTTTAGACAGTCAATCTCACAGAAAAGTGTAGCGCCATCTTGCAAAGAAAGCTACCACAAAATTAAAAGATCCGGGGAGTTTCACTATCCCTTGCACTATTGGTGATTCTTTCTTTAACAAAGCTCTTTGTGATTTGGGAGCTATCATTAATATTATGCCATTATTTGTTTTCAGGAAACTTGGCCTTGGAGAGGTAAAACCGTCCACCATCACATTGCAATTAGCCGATAGATCACTCACCTACCCAAGAGGAGTGATTGAATATGTTTTGATCAAAGTGGATAAATTCATATTTCCGGCGGATTTTGTGGTGTTGGATATGGAGGAAGATCATGAAATTCCCTTGATTCTTGGAAGACCTTTTCTAGCAACGGGATGGGCTTTAATTGACGTGCAACGAGGTGAGTTAAAATTACGGGTAAATGATGATGAGGTTTTGTTTGATATCTATAAAGCAATGAAATTTCAAGAAGAACCTCAAACATGTAATTTTATTGATATGATTGAACAATGTGCTCAAACGGAAGTTATAAAACAAAATTTAAAAGATCCATTAGAACATTATTTGATTCAATCAATAATGAAATATGATGAAGAAGTTTTTAATGACATGGATTTGCTTGAGTATATTCTTTCCTTTGATGCCAAACAAGTTGAAAAAGAAAAACCAAATGAAGCATTAGAAAATGTTAATATTGAAAATATTCCGAAAGGTACTTTAGAACTAAAGGAACTTCCGGAACATCTTCAATATGCATTTTTGGGAAAAGATAAAACTTACCCGGTCATTGTTTCTGCTTCGTTGTCTTCACCCGAATTGGAAAAGTTGCTGCATGTTCTTCGTGAGCATAAATCGACTTTGGGTTGGTATATCTCTGATTTGAAAGGTGTAAGTCATTCCATTGTAATGCACAAAATTTTAATGGAAGAATCTTATAAACCATCCATTGAACACCAAAGACGACTTAACCCCGCAATGAAAGAGGTAGTGAGAGATGAGGTTTTCAAATGGCTAAAGGTAGGTATTATGTATGCCATTTCTGATAGTTCATGGGTGAGTCAGGTACAGGTTGTTCCTAAAAAAGGAGGTATGGCAGTAGTGAAAAATGATAACAATGAATTAATTTCTACACGAACTATCACAGGTTGGCGAGTATGTATTGATTACACAAAATTGAACAAGGCTACTTGTAAAGATCATTTTCCCTCCTCTTTATTGAAGTGCAGTACTACTTGTTTTCTTGATGGCTATTCAGGGTACAATCAAATCGCCATTGCCCCTGAGGATCAAGAAAATACTACTTTTACATGTCCATATGGTACTTTTGCTTTTCGCAGGCCATTTGGATTATGTAATGCACCTGCTACTTTTTAGAGGTGTATGATGGCAATTTTTCATGGTATAGTAGAGGAAATCATGGAGATATTTATGGATGATTTTTCTGTTTTTGGATCTTCTTTTGACCATTGTTTGCATAACTTATCTCTTGTTTTGCAACGTTGTGAGAAAACAAATCTTGTACTTAATTGGGAAAAATGTCACTTTATGGTCAAAGAAGGGATTGTGCTTGGGCATCGTATTTCTTGTACAGGTTTGGAAGTTGACAGGGCGAAGGTTGTAGCTATTGAAAAGCTACCCCCACCTTCAAATGTGAAAGGAAAAAGAAGCTTTTAGGGCATGCAGGATTTTACAGAAGATTCATAAAAGATTTTTGAAAAATTGTTAAACCTCTTTGTAATCTCCTTGAAAAAGATGCTATCTTTTTCTTTGATGAGTCATGTTTGCAGGCATTTGAATAGATAAAAAGGGAACTTGTTACAGCTCCTATTATGGTAGTGCCTGATTGGACCCAACCATTTGAGCTCATGTGCGATGCAAGTGATTGTGCAGTGGGTGCCGTTCTTGGTCAAAGGTGAGATAAAATTTTCAAGGCTATTTACTATGCGAGCCGGACCATGGACAATGCCCAACAAAACTACACCATCACAGAAAAAGAGATGTTGGCGGTAGTTTTTGCATTCGATAAATTTCGAGCTTACTTGGTGGGTACTAAGGTGATTGTTTATATGGATCATGCGGCAATTCGATATCTTTTCTCAGAGAAGGACGTAAAACCTCACTTAATTCGATGGATTTTGCTCTTGCAAGAATTTGATATTGAAATTCATGATAAAAAAGAGAGGGAGAATGTGGTTGCCGATCCTTTATCCCGCCTTGAGCAACCTCACAAGGTAATTGAAAGCCCAATAAAAGAATCATTTCCGATGAACAAATCATGCGTGCCAAAAACATCACTACCTTGGTACGCAGATTTTGTTAATTACTTCACAGGGGGGAGTTATTCCAGGACTTGACTTCACACCAAAAGAAAAAATTCTACATGATGTTAAGTCATTTTTGTGGGATGATTCATTGTTGTTTAAAATATGCGTTGATTCTATCATTCGCCGTTGTGTTCCCAAGGAAGAGATTGGAGAAATTCTTTAGCATTGTCATTCCTCATCTTACGAGGGACATTTTGGGCCAACTCGAACAGTTGCAAAAGTACTACAATCTGTTTTTATTGGCCAACTTTATTCAAAGATTGTTATGCTTTTATAAAGACTTGTGATCGATGCGGCGGGTTGGTAACATTTCATGGCGTCATGAGCTTCCTCTCGAAAAATATAATGGAGGTGGAATTGTTTGATGTATGGGGTATCGATTTTATGGGGCCTTTTAAAACTTCTTATGGAAATCAGACATTTTGCTCATGATTGACTATGTCTCCAAGTGGGTGGAGGCGATTGCTACACCAATGAATGATGCCAAGGTAGTACTAAAATTCTTACACAAGCATATTTTCACTCGGTTTGGTACTCCTCGAGCTATTGTAAGTGATGAAGGTACGCATTTTTGTAATAAATTATTTAATAACCTTCTCGCTAAATTTGGTGTGCGTCATAAGATTGCGCTTGGTTACCACCCTCAATCTAATGGTCAAGCGAAAATTTCCAATCGTGAAGTTAAACAAATTCTTGAGAAAAGAGTGGGTTTTAATCGAAAAGATTGGGCACAAAAGCTCGATGATGCTTTATGGGCTTATCGCACGACACACCCATTGGTATGTCACCATATCATTTGGTGTTTGGTAGAGTGGGCCATTTTCCGGTTGAAGTTGAGCATCGTGCTTATTGGGCAATAAAGAAATTGAATTTTGACTTAAAAGAGGCCGGTGAAAACCGATTACTTCAATTGAACAAAATGGAATAATTTTGTCATGAATCATATGAAAATGCAAAAATTATAAAAAAAAAATGGCATGATCAAATGATTTTGCGATGCGTGAATTCTTACCTGGCCAACATGTGTTATTGTTCAATTCTAGATTGAAACTATTTCCAGGTACGCTTAAATCACGATGGTCCAGACTGTTTGTAATTGAACAGGTATCTCCCTATGGGGTCGTGACGTTACGAGGTAAAGATGGAGATTCATTCCAAGTGAACGGGCAACATTTGAAACATTACTTCGGGGATGAACCAAGGAAGATTTTACATCTTCCACTTGGGGACACAAATTCTTGAGCCCGAGTAATTAGTCCGGCTAACGACTATAAATTTAGCGCTTCTAGGGAGACAACCCAGTGATTTTTCGTGTGACTATAAATTTTGTCGCACCCATCCTAGGAGGCAATCTATCGCTTCTAGGGAGGCAACCCAAGTGATTTTTCGTGTGTTTTAGTTCTAGTTTGTGATTTTATTTTATTTGACCTTTCTATTTATTTTTATTTAAATTTTTAAAAAAACAAAAATAGAATAAATCGAAAAAAAAGTGGCGCTGCAGTGCCGGATTGGTTGCGCTGTAGTGTCGGGCCCCAAAACCGAGTAGTAGCAAATTTCTACTTGGCGCTGCACTAGAGACCGACCTAAAGCCCTTAAAGGGCTTAACATGTCTTGTATTTCTAAGACACAACACAACACTCTCTCGCCCCTCTCTCATATTCTGTATACAAACACACACCAATCTTCAATCTTGCATCATCCAAGGAACAATTGAACACCTTGATCATCATCTTCATTTTCTCAATCCACTAGGTAAGTTGGTTCAATTGTACACCCTTTTCCCCAAGTTTGTAACCCTTATGTGAAAAATGCATCAATATATCCTCTCAATTTCGAATTTGATGATAATTGTTTGATGAATTGTTGGAATATATGATTGCTTTGTGCTAGAATTAGGTTGGTATTGATTATTAGGGATGAATTAATCTTTGAATTTGGTGTTCATCTCTTGTTTATCACTATGCCCACAAGGTGTTTGTCAAAATGTGTCAATGAAAATTTTTACACCTATGCATTTCATTCTTGTTTTCATTGTTCACTATGTGCAATTTAATCATGAATTCCCAACATGGATGCATATTTTTGGGCCAATGTGAGCTTTCTTCCACTTGTTGTCTTATTTTATTTAATTTTCCCATGGCATTTTAAGATCATTTAGATGGGGAAACGAAAACCACAAGCAAGGGAAAGAACAAGGCTAGTACATCCATTTGAATTTGATCGCCACCGTTTCATTAGCTTGGAGGCACAAGATCTTTTCTATGATAGATTAAGCACAAAGTGCATAAGCTGTTGAGCGGGGGTTGCAAAATGGGTTCAAGATGGTGATCTCGCAAATATGATCATCCAAAGACGCTCGGAAAAAGCTTTGTGCTCAACCCCAACCATATGCACCAAATGTGGTTTGGGAATTCTATGCAAATGCAAATTTCACAATTGACAATCTGAAGAGATTCATGTACATGGCGATGACGTGTCGATTGATCCATCAACAATTCGACAATATTATGGATTACCCGAGGTGGATCACTCGCCTTATACCAAGTTCATTACTCACCACCAGATTTAGAGATGATTTGTTGTGTCTTTGTCGCCAGAAGCACGCAATTGCAACCCACCAAGGTCTCGGTATTGCCTTTTCTCGTACTAAGTCGAGTCGTTATGGGCGTGCTTGGTTTCACTTCATATGGCACAACTTAATGCCAACCAAGCATATCCGTGATGTCACGAAGAATCGAGCTTATCCGCTATATGCCATTATTATCGACATCGTTTGATCCGTGATGATTATTGCACAATCCCTCCACTACACCATCCGACACTATAAATCAAGGGGATTGGCCATGCCGCTTTGATTTGTGGTCGTGGTAAAAAGGGGAAAATCACGTGGGATAAGAATGAACTATTGGAGCGGTCAAAGGGCCTATCGATTCCGCCATTATCACTTCTTACTACGAGTGGGCCGATGGTGTACCCGACCAAAGGTTTAGGATACATCCTTGATCCGGATTTTGTCCTCCCACCTATGAGCCCGCCGCCGGGCCCAATCACATAGCGTCGATGCCCCATCCGGTTCGATGGTGGGTCATTCTTATTCGCCAGTTCACATGACGACCCTTTTCCTTCACGCTTAGTTCGAGAGGTACAAGAATTGAAGAGGGCCCATCGTCGCTTGGGCAATTGCATTTTAGCAGGCAGGGATGGTAAGAGCGCCACGCAGCACCGGGAGGAGTATGAAAATGAGCACAATAGATTTCGCCCATATTTACTGACCGACGTATGTACGCGATTCAGATTTCCACCACCACCACACCGGCCCTATTGCCCACCTTCCACTACACGACTCCGATGAGGAGTCCCAGGCCTTTCAAACCTACCATGAAAGTCTCTCTCACTCCTCCATTGGGGACAATGTTTATTCTAAGTTTGGGGGTGTAGCAATTTGTATTTGTCTATTTTTGTTTATTGAGTCGAGTAAAAAAACAAAATGAGTCGAGTTGTCTATTGAACTGTAGAACTGCATGACTAAGTAAAATTTGTCGATTATGAGTTGAACGGTCAAAAGAGCATGCTTTTGAGTGGTGATCTATGTTTTGTTCCATTAATTTCATCTTCATGCATATTCTGTTAATTTATTTGGAAATGATTTATGAAGTTGAGTGTTACTTATATGATCCCACCGGATTGTAGAACTTGTCTGATCACTAGTCGAGGCAAAATCCTAGGTGAAGTAACATTAATGAAATGATTTAGGCCATCTTTGAATAAGCTAGAGCCAAAAATGCCAACCTTTATATTATATATTTTCACTAGTGTCCCCTTTGAGCTTGTTAAACCCGTTGTTTGGCAACCAATCTTATACCTAGAACTTAAATGTGAAAATCTTAATTACCCATCACTCATACACAAAGTATTGAAGAATGTGGAAGGTTGAGGATGGTAAGATAAGTAGGGTATGTGTTACTTGCATGAAGTTGCCGAGAAAAAGAAAATATGAAACCCCATGTGTAAAAATATGCAAAAGAATATGTTTGGGGGTTTCGAAAAAAAAATGGAGGCTCATAAAGGGATCTTCTCAATTCAAAACGATTCGAGAATTCATCAAAAATGAAGGTAGCTATTTTGTTTGGCGATTGGTGATTTGAAGTGATAATTGTGTGTTTGGGTGAGTGAGCCACTTAATCCTATATTTTCCTACCTTACCTTAAGCCCACATTACAAGCTTTGAAAGTCCTATTAATCCTTGTGTTACATTAGCTTACATTAGTGGAGATTAGTGTGGATGACAAGCTTATGGAATCCAACTTCCTTTAAACATCTCTTCTTGATATTTAGAAAGTGGATCATTTTGACAATACTTGATTGCGTGAATCTATTTGAATAAAGTAAACGGAGTTGGCATGAACATTCCACACTTTTGATCACAATGTTAAAACGCATGCTTGATTGGTAGTGAAACGGGTATTGAGACAAATGATTTTGCTTGTGAAGTTTTGATGAGAATCCATGGACAAAAGATGGTTGAATAATTGAAAATGAGAATACACGTACCAATTGGTCCGGTGACGATTGGCTAGGGCAAGGAAGTTCAAGGATTCACTAAATGGGGTGATTCAAGTCTTAATTGATTATCTTTATAACGAGGCCATCACAAACCTCCTTATTTCTTTTCTATTGCAATTTCGGATTATTATATGATGATTTTTGAACTTTCCATATATAGAAAAGATTAGTAAGTGCTTTACCGAAGGAGGAAGATGATCGGGTGGTCCAAAGTTGATTAGCGTCGTCAGCGGTCCGTAGTCCACCTCAGGACCGAGCAACTAAAGGATGCCAAGAATACAAGCCACCTAGCTTCTTGAAGACCTCATAATCAAGTGCTCGATGGTGTTGTATTCATTTATCATAGTTA
Organism: Rehmannia glutinosa; assembly: GCA_016081115.2. Classification (NCBI taxonomy): domain Eukaryota; kingdom Viridiplantae; phylum Streptophyta; class Magnoliopsida; order Lamiales; family Orobanchaceae; genus Rehmannia; species Rehmannia glutinosa. The sequence continues at coordinate 27,939,117 of CM071937.1, forward strand.
GTTGTAGTTTAGTTTTTATTTTGAGTCAAGTTAGTGTTTTGGAGGCCAAATAAACCTTTAAGGCCGCGTTTTGAGTTGTTATTTGAGTCTAAGGACGGCGATTGGGGATAAAAGATTTGAAGAAATCGAAGGAGGCAAAAGTCGCCTTTGAAAAGCACTTTGCTCCATAGCCCTGGCCATGCCAATTAAGTTACTCGGCCGTGTTCGGATCTTTTGTCGTGAACACGGCCTGGCTTCCGATTTCACATGCACCGTGTGGGAAGATGTGCATCGTGGGTTCATGGAAAGCACGGCCTAGCCGTGCTTGGGAACACGGCCGTGTTCGAAATTTCAAAGGGGTAAAGAGAGAAGTCAATGGAGAACTACCAAATCCAATTACTTTGATTTCTTTGTGGAGAAGGCCACGGTTTTTGGTGAGTCACCTTTTAAAAAAAGATCGGTGAAAAGAAAGGTCGTTTTTAGGGTACATACCGGGTTCCATTGTTTTAAAAAAATCGATTCGCGAACACGGCTTGGCCGTCTTCCTGGCATGGCCGTGTCGGGGCCGGAGTTTATGGATGGCGACATAAACACGGCCGGTCAGTCGTGTTTCTACCGCACGGATGTGCTTTTTTCCTTTAATCTTATCTTATTTTTCGAGATTTTTATGTTTTTTTGTTTCCTTTCAGAACCCTATGGAGACATTTTAAAGTTGTTTTCTTGGTAGGTTCGGGTTTGGACCCTTTATAAGGAGAACACTTGTTATCTTTCTTAGTCATTTATCAATACAATTAATCTTTTACTCTCAAATTGAGTGTTTCTCCAAGTGCTTCAAGATTTACATTTCTTCTTGCAATTATCGACTTATCGGCAATAATCCATAATTGCTTGTGGCGTATTCGCATACCAAGGTTCTTGCTTCGCTAAGCAACGAAGGTCGAGGTTTCCCACCAAATTAACCAAACTAGTTAAGATTTCGGGTTAACAACATATTGTTGTTGGGTCGTATGCACAATTGTTGTTGCGGTTCACGTCGGTTGAAGTAATCGAGCCATCTAGCAAGGTTAAGTCTATCCTTGTTCTTTAATTTTTGTTATTTTCCAGAATTTCTCATAAACCCTAGTTCTTGAAGGGTACAAAAAAAACGAATAGCACAAAAACAAATGTTTGGCGGGTAAAGAATCGTAAACCGCATGCAAAAAAAAAAAAACGAAAAATTTCTGGAAAGTCAAAAAATTTCAACTCTAGTCTTCATTTTCATCCTTGACGATCCGTTGATTGGCTTGGTAATTTTCTTGGTGTGTTGTGGCGTACTTGCGACTGTCAGATTGGTTTATAATCGCGACAAGTGCGGGTACTTGGGGATTGTGAGTTGAGTGATACACGTGAGGGAGTGATTTAAACATGACTGAGGAAAAACGACAACCGGGAGATTTAGGTAACAAGTTAGATATGGAGGTGATTGCAGACATGTTAAAGAAATTAATGTTGGAGACATATGGGAATCCCAAAGAGGCACCGCGAATCGAGGAGCCTGCTACTAGGGTACGGAGGCCTAGGAGGTTCGAATTAGAAGAGTGGGCAGACGAGATTGATGATTTTGATTCCAAAAGGGAGCAAAATTATAATCCAAGTAGAGGTCGGCGCGGAGATAGGGGTGATCGGGGACTTGAGGATAGCAATTTGAGTAACATCAAAATGCAAATCCCCTCGTTCCAAGGAAAGAGTGATCCGGATGCCTATTTAGATTGGGAGAGGAAAATTGAGAATGTGTTCGACTGCCAAAATTATTCCGAACTGAAAAAGGTAAAATTGGCATCAACTGAGTTCTCAGATTACGCAAGTGTGTGGTGGGATCAACTAATGGTCTCAAGAGGAGAAATGGCGAGCGACATGTTAAAGTTTCTACATGGGAGGAGATGAGGAGTTTGATGAGACATCGTTTTGTTACAAATCACTATTATAGGGGCGTCTATCAAAAGTTGCAGAGGTTGACTCAGGGTTCGAAGAGTGTGGAGGACTACCACAAGGAGATGGAGATGCTTATGGCAAGGGCAAATATCGATGAGGACCTGGAGGTGACTATGGCCAGGTTCATCGCTGGTTTGAACACGCCCATTGCGGATGCCGTCGACCTACATCACTGTGTCAATCTCGAGGAGATGGTGCATATGGTGGTGAAAGTGGAGCAACAACTCAAGAGGAGGTGTTTCAACTGGCAAGCACCAAACTCTAACTCCAATGCATGGAAGTCAAACGCCAACAAAAAGGAGGAGCAGAGTTCGATGGTGGCGGATCAAAGGGGGAGGGGGCCCGAGCCTAAACCCGCTGGTAAAATAGAACCCTCTACTGCTCGCACAAAGGATATTAAATGTTTTAAATGTCATGGGTTTGGGCATATAACTAGTCAATGTCCAAATAAGAGGGCGTTGGTGTTGCATGAGAATGGAGAGATGGAGTCGGAGAGTGAGGGAGAGCAGGATTGTAGTGATATGCCGGAGTTGGAGGATATTCCAGAGATGATAGAGGCGGCGAGGGGTGAAGCGTTATCCTTGGTGTCTCGGAGGGCGCTGAGCATCCAACCTAAGTCAGATGAGAGAGTCCAGCGAGAAAACATCTTTTCATACAATGTGTTTTGTCAATGGAAAGATGTGTAGTGTCATCATAGATGGGGGAGTTGCACTAATGTAGCAAGTGCAAAGATGGTGGATAGGTTAGAAATCCCAATGATGAAACACCCACAACCGTATAAGTTGCAGTGGTTGAGCAACTGTGGGGAGATGCGGATAAGTAGGCAGGCGAAGGTAGCATTTCAAATAGGGGGATATAAGGATGAGGTGTTGTGCGATGTGGTTCCGATGCAGGCGGGGCACATCCTGTTGGGGAGGCTGTGGCAATTTGATAGGAGGGTTCAACATGACGGCTACACTAATCAGTATACTCTTGTTTATAATCAGAGGCGTATTGTACTTCTTCCTCTAACTCAAAAGAGATCTATGAGGATCAAGTGAAATCGAGAGAGAGAGAGAGGTGAAAGAAAAAGAGAGTTCGGCTAGTGAGCATAAAAATCAAAATAAAGCCGAGAAAAAGGAGAACTTGAGAGAAAACAATAGTGAGGGCCCGGCTAAGGGTAGAAGTGAGGTTCGAGAGATAGCCGGGAAAAAGGAGAGCAATAATTTTGAGAGGGTAGGAAAACAAAAAGGGGGGTGGGACGGCCATGAGGTAAGAAACGAGGGAAAAATAAATTTGATGGAAAAAATGAGTGACCTTAGGAAAGCCACCACGAGTGGTAGTTCGATGATACTCTTGGTGTACAAGGGCACTTATTTATATCCGACAATTTAACCCGATTTGCCTAGTTCTATCTTGTCTTTGTTGCAGGAGTTCGAGGATGTATTTCCAGACGAGATGCCGGACGGACTACCACCTATTCGAGGGATTGAGCATCAGATTGATTTCATTCCGGTTGCATCACTGCCTAACCGGCCGGCGTACAGAACTAATCCGGAGGAGACAAAAGAGTTGCAGCGGCAAGTTGATGAGTTGCTAAGTAAGAAACTCATCCGGGAAAGCATGAGTACTTGTGCGGTTCCGGTGTTACTAGTTCTGAAGAAGGATGGGTCTTGGAGGATGTGTGTGGATTGTCGGGCTATTAATAACATCACTATCAAGTACCGGCACCCCATACCTCGCTTGGATGATATGTTAGACGAACTCCATGGTTCTAACATCTTTTCCAAGATCGATTTGAGGAGCGGGTACCATCAGATTCGGATGCGGGAAGGGGATGAGTGGAAAGCGGCTTTTAAGACGAAGCATGGTTTGTATGAGTGGTTAGTCATGCCATTTGGGCTAACCAACGCGCCTAGCACATTCATGAGACTTATGAACCATGTTTTGAGAGCTTTCATTGGTAAGTTAGTTATGGTTTACTTTGATGATATTCTCATTTAAATCATTTCACGAACACTTGGATCACTTGAGGGCCGTCTTGGAGGTGTTGAGGAAGGAAAAGTTGTATGCAAACGTCAAGAAGTGCACCTTTTGTTCGGAGCAGTTGATATTCTTGGGGTTTGTAGTAAGTTCAAAGGGAATTACAGTGGATGAGGAGAAGATTAAAGCTATCCAGGACTGGCCTAGACCCACATCGGCCAGTCAAGTGCGTAGCGTTCATGGCCTTGTGAGCTTTTATCGGAGGTTTGTGCGGGATTTCAGTACTATCGCAGCACCATTGACGGAAACTATTAAAAAGAGTGTTGCGTTTCAGTGGGGCGAGGCCCAAGACAAGGAATTTGAGTTGTTGAAGGAAAGGCTAACACATACGCCTTTGCTAGCACTGCCGGATTTTACCAAAGTCTTTGAGATCGAGTGTGACGCGTCGGGGGTTGGGATCGGCGCCATGCTAATGCAAGAGGGGCATCCGATCGCGTTCTTCAGCGAAAAACTGAGTGGTGCGGCCTTGAACTACCCGACGTACGACAAGGAGTTGTATGCTTTGGTTCGCGCCTTAAAAACGTGGCAGCACTATTTATGGCCAAAGGAGTTCATCATCCACACCGATCACGAGTCCCTAAAGTATCTCAAGGGGCAGCAAAAGTTGAACAAGCGACATGCACGGTGGCTCGAATTCATCGAGACGTTTCCATACATCATCCGGTACAAACAAGGTAAAACTAATATTGTGGCAGACGCACTGTCTCGGAGGTACACTCTTCTCTCTACTTTAGATGCTAAAATCCTTGGGTTTGAACATATTAAAGAGTTGTATTTGCATGACCTTGATTTTTCTGAGCCATTTGGTGCGTGCGAAAAGGGGGCCGAGGGTAAGTTTTATAGGCATGATGGTTTTCTATTTCGGGAGGATAAATTGTGCATTCTGAATGTTCTTTGAGAGACTTACTAGTGAGAGAGAACCGCATGGTGGGGTGTTATGAGACATTTTGGAGTAGCTAAAACTTTAGCCGTCTTGCAAGAGCACTTTTATTGGCCACATATGAAGCGAGATGTTGAGCGCATTTGTGGTAGGTGCATTACTTGTAGGCAAGCTAAATCCTGGGTTCAAAACCAGGGACTTTACACGCCCCTACCCATTTCGATGACACCGTGGGTTGATATTTCTATGGACTTTGTTTTAGGACTTCCAAGAACTAAACATAGGTCCGATTCTATATTTGTTGTCGTAGATCGTTTTTCAAAGATGACACATTTCATTCCATGTCATAAAATTGATAATGCATCTTTGATTGCCGATTTATTCTTTAAAGAAGTTGTGAGGTTGAATGGCATGCCTAGAACCATTGTGTCAGATAGAGACTCTAAGTTCTTAATTTACTTTTGGAAGACCTTGTGGGGGAAGTTGGGAACTAAATTGTTATTTTCTACTACTTGTCATCCCCAAACTGACGGTCAAACTGAAGTAGTGAATAGAACATTGTCTATGTTGTTAATGGCTATTATTAAAAAGAATATTAAAACTTGGGAAGATTTCTTACCACATGTTGAGTTTGCTTATAATCGTGATGTGCATTCTGCATCAAAGTTTTCACCATTGAACTTGTTTATGGTTTTAATCCACTAACCCCATTGGATTTATCACCTTTACCTGTTTCTGAGCATGTTAACTTAGATGGGTAGAAGAAAGCTGATTTTGTGAAACAGTTACATGAGAAAGCGAGACTCAACATTGAACGGCGGACAGAGCAATACACGGCGCAAGCTAACAAACATCGCAAGAAGATGGTGTTCGAACCGGGCAACTGGGTTTGGGTACACATGCGGCCTGAACGATTTCCAGAAGGTCGAAAGTTCAAGTTGCAGCCGCGGGGAGATGGTCCATTCCAAGTACTCGAGCAGATCAATGACAATGCTTACAAAATTGATTTACTGGGCGACTATGGGGTCAGTGCTTCTTTCAATGTTGCGGATCTTAGTCCATTTGATGTCAATTCGGATTTGAGGACAAATCCTTCTCAAGAGGAGGGGAATGATGAGAATCTATGGACAAAAGACCCAGTAACCGTACCAATTGGTCCGGTGACGAGGGCGAGGGAAAAGAAGTTCAAGGATGCACTAAATGGGCTGATTCAAGTCTTTCAGAATGAGGCCGAGAGTGCACTACCGAAGGAGGAAGATGATCGAGTGGTCTGTTGATTAGCATCGTCAATGGTCGAGTCCACCTCGGATCGAGCAACTAAAGAATGCCAAGAATACAAGCCACCTAGCTTCTTGAAGACCTCATAATCAAGTGTTCGATGGTGTTGTATTCATTTATCATAGTTATTTGTAGTTTAGTTTTTATTTTGAGTCATGTTAGTATTTTGGAGGCCAAATAAACCTTTAAGGTCGCGTTTTGAGTTGTTATTTCGAGTCTAGGACGAGCAGGGGATAAAAGACTAAAGAAATCGAAGGAGGCAAAAGTCGTGAAAAGCACGACCTGGCCGTGCTTAAGTTACACGGCCGTGTTCGGATCTTTCATCACGAACACGGCCTGGCCGTGCTTCTAGGCACGGCCGTGTGGGAAGATGTGCATTGTGGGTTCTGGAAAGCACGACCTAAGCCGCGCTTGGGAACACGGCCGTGTTCGGAAATGTCTTCGCGAACACGTCTTGGCCGTGCTTCCTGGCACGGCCGTGTGGGGGCTGGAGTCTGGGCGACGTGCGAAACACGGCCTGGCCGTGTTTCTCTGGCACGGGCGTGCTTTTTACCCAGATTTGAAATTTTTATGTTTGTTTGTTTGCTTTTCAGTTTTAATGTTGTTTTCTTGGTAGGTTAGGGTTTGGACCCTTTATAAGGGAGAACACTTGTTATCTTTCAGATTTATCAATACAATTAATCTTTTACTCTCAAATTGAGTGTTTCTCTAAGTGCTTCAAGATTTACGTTTCTTGTTGCAATTATCGACTTATTAGACAATAATCCATAATTGCTTGTGGCATCTTCGCATACCGAGGTTCTTGCTTCGCTAAGCAACATGGTCGAGGTTTCCCACCAAATTAACCAAACTAGTGAAGATTCTGGGTTAACAACATATTGTTGTTGGGTGGTATGCACAATTGTTGTTGCGGTTCACATCAAGTTTTGCAGTTAGTGTGTTCGTATTAGTTGTTTTTATTTTTGTGTCTTGTATATTTCATTTTCTTCAAGAGTTTGTAATTGCTTGAGGACAAACAATAGTTTAAGTTTGGGGGTATTTATTAAGTTGGTATTTTACCAACTAACTGAGTATTTTAGACTAGGATTTTATATTAATTTTGGGTGTTTTAGAGTCATTAGAGTCTATTTTATTTTCTTAGGTGTCGTTTAGGAGTCAATACAGGTTCTGGTAGTCGAAAAACGATAAAAATGATGAAAAACGCATTTGGAAGGAAGAAATCGCACTTGAAGAAGGAAAAAAATGCAAGTTACCCAGCAAAAATGGGGGCGCCGCAGCGCTGGGGTCAAAATCAAGGCAGGAGCTTACATTGGGTTGGCGCTGCAGTGCCCGATCCTTGGCGCCGCAGCACCGAGGAGAAGCGAGATGGAGCTGCAACATCCCATTTTTGGCGCTGCAGCGCCGGGTGGACATGTGCGATGGGTGCCGCAGCGCCGTGCCTTGGCGCTGCGGCGCCCCTGGGCGGATAAAACAAGAAGTTTTATTCCTTTTTCTTGGACTTTTGTGGGGGTATAAATAAAAGTCTTGGGGTGTGAAATTAGGGATCGAGCAGCCAACAAAACAGCTAGAAGACATAAGAGAAGGCTTGGAAAATCTTGGGAAAGCTTGGGGAAAGAAGATTGAAGGCATCTATTATCTAGAAATGGAGAAGATTTCCTTTACTCTTTACTTCTTTATCTTGTTGCTTTTCTTCTATCTTTTGAGATGTGTTGTATTGCTTTGGATTCATTCACTTTCATTATGAGCTAAACTCTTAGATTCTAGAGATTGATGTAATCTATGTTTGAACTTATGTTTTAAGATTATGGTTTATCAATCCAGATTTCTTAATTTATTTGTTCTATTTGGATTTATTGCTTCTAAGTTACTTGATCAATAATTTAGATTGTTGGTGTATTTGATTTGACTCTTGATAAAGATAATTGAATACATGACCTTGAAATAGCATAACCTAGGATTTCATAGAATGAGAGATTTATGAATCCTTTGAAGTCATTTATCAAGAATCATAGTGTTTATTGAGGTTTCAATTGTGGATTTTTATAGAGATATTGATTTCCTAATTGAAGTCTAAAATCATTTGGCACTCGAGAGAGGAAATGATTAGTGTAGAAATATTGACTTACAAATTGTAATTTGTGATTGATAAACCATATTGATAACAGAAGGGAAAAATAGATCATCACACCTCTAGAATTCATTTGATCATTTGGATAATATCATTTTTACTTGTGTATTATTTTCTAAATTGTTATATTTATTCTAGTGTAATAAACTCCATCCATTTTCGAATTTCTAAATAAGTTATACTATTATATTATAATACTTAGCAGTAATTTGATAATTATTCCCTATGGAGACGATAATCTTATTTTCACTATATTAAACTTGACATCGTACATTTGCGGTAAAGAAATTATCTAACAGTTAGTCTAGATTTTGATTTCTTCTCCGCGAGGACTTGTTCATGTACCCTTCTTTTTGGAAGCTTCAACTCTTCCAGTGTGGACGGATATACTTGTGCTTTGCTTCATTCCTTTCGGAGCTTGAAGGGAACACCTTTCTCCAGCTTGGATGAAGCATCCTCCTGGAGGTATCTACGAATTCTCTTTTCCTTGAAATACTTTGTTTGCCCTGTGGGGCTGGATGATTCCTCTATTTTCCTTATGTATACTAACTTCCCTTGGTGATGTTTTACTTGTGATATATCTGTATGACTTCTTGCAGGAGATTAGATTTCATATTACATTTTAACATCACGGGGTGCCCTTTCTGGAGTCGGAGAAGGGCGCCCACTTTGGTGTTTCCCAAGTTATTGCTTTATTTTCTACATCTTTCTCCACATGTGTTAGCATTTTTGCCTTCTTTTTCTTGCACATTTTCATTGTGGAGAAGAATTCACCGGGACTCTTGCAAAGAGGCCCCACCTCTAGGGTCTTAGCAGGAGGAAAATGATTTTTTATTAGGACCTCCTTGTGAGGAGGTCCCTGCCATCCGGGGTTTTAGCCGGAAGAGGTCATCCCACATGGGGTCTTAGTCGGGTGAGGCCATCCCCTCCGGAGTCTTAGGCGGAGGAGGTCGATTACTAGTGATACGTGTAAAGTATACGTGCATTTAGGGGCATAAAATGATATATAATTGGTACATTTGCATGTATATTTAGTGTGTTTTACTTGGTTTCCTTAGAAGGGCATGATACTACGTATTCTTGTAACTTTTTATAAGAAACAGAGCTTAATTGAGAAGATACAGTTGGAAGGCCTGGATAAGATTGACGAGTGTAAAGAGAAAATCGAAAAGACAAAGAATCCGGACAAAAAAAGTCACACGGTCTAACCGTGTGGGACCACACAGCCGTGTGACCTGCTCGTGTGAAAATACATGTCCATGTGAAGTGTTCGGGGAAAAACAGGGACAAAACCAAGCCGCACGGCCGGACCGTGTGAGACCCACACGGCCGTGTGAAAGCCACACAAGCCATGCGACTAACTATGGCGGATTTTGTGTCATTTTCCCACTCAAACTCTACAAGTGTTCTCTCTAAGCACCTATCTAAAGGACCCAAGGATTGCACGAAAATTGATACATCCATACATTATACAACACACCAAAACACACAGAAACACAAGATCAAAGGTCTTCTGAGAGAGGAGGGCTAGGTTATGAAGAACACCACAAGGCCTTTCACATATACGGAAGCACAAGAGTTTCGAAGGCATGGAAGGAGGATCCATCCTGACAAGAAGTGGTTTTCTTTCTTAGTTTAGATCTCTTGTCTGTACTTAAATGATGTCACAACGTTGATTTCAAGTTTGCCTATGAATTTGTTATCAATGTTTGGCTAATCTTTAGTATCTTAGAGCATAATCAAAACTATGGATTCATGTTAAATCTTGATTAATTATTTTCTTAATTGATTCATGTATTCTATTTTATGAATTCGAGTGCTTATTCTTAATTTCTTATTATTTGGCCAATAATTTGCATGTCATATTTGTTAGTGTGAAATTCGGAAGAGGAGTTTTAACAAAGACGAAAATTTTCAGACATAAACGGGTGTATTGAGTCGGGAGACTTACAACTATTTGTGGGGAGTCATTCAATTCATAGATGTTTTGGGAGTTCATAATAGTTGTATCGAGTCGGAGACCTACAATTGTTATTAACTCTTTGTTTATGCGCCGCTCGGGGAGGGGAATAGACTAACTTAGGAATTGAAACCATAGAATTATATGAATTAGTTTTGCTAAAAATTGATTGAATTTAATATTGAAGAAGCATGTTGAGATTATGTGCCTAGAGTTGCTTTCGTAGTTGTTGAAAACACTTGTGGGGTTCAAAAATTTATTTCTTTTTAATTTTATTTTTCGATTTTGATAAAACTCTTGATATTCGGTCGCTTCAACAAAGGAATACGATGTTATTATAAAGCCTAAGTCTTTCGTAGTCAATCTCAGGAATACGACCTTGCTTGCCATTATTCTATAAGCTACACTGTACACTTGTAGTATAGAGATCCAAATATTTTTGGCGAACAAGTTTTTGGCGCCATTGCAGGGGATTAAAACATTCTACTTAGATATCGTAATAAGTAGTTCAATCTTAATTGAAGTATTTTGTAATTTTTCTTATTACTTTCGATTATTTTGTAAGAATTTTTTTTGATTTTTTTTAAATTATTTTATTTTTTCGGTTCTAACATTATGTTTGTTAAGTGCAAATATGATCACACGTTCCAGATCTATCCAGCCAATACTCATTGATTTAGAAATCGAGAAGACAAATCAAAACAACTAAGGAAACATCTAAAGCAATGGAGGATGGGACTAATCGAATCTTTGGGAATATCGAAATTATGAGGAGTACCCACCGGGACGGATGCACAAGACCGAATTATGGAAAGGTCGAGAAGTGCAGTTAGGGACTACTTCCAGCCAGAAGTTAGTCAGACTTATGGGGGGGTATGGCATGTCTGCCGATCAATGCAAATAATTTTGAACTAAACCATGCATTGATCCAGAAGGTTTCACAAAATCAGTTTGGGGTTGAGCCGTTGAGGGTCCAAACGCGCATTTGACGCAATTCTTAGAAATCTGCTATACTGATAAGATGAATGATGTTTCGGAGGATACCATTCCATTCCGCCTTTTTGCATTCTCTCTGCGTGATAAGGCTAAGGGATGGTTGTGCTCTCTGACACCACCAACATCGACAATGAACTAAGTCAACGGTTATTAGTCAAATAATTTCCCCCTAGTAAGATGCCGCAATTGAAATCTGAAATCGCCCAGTTTAGGCAGTTAGATTCAGAGCCATTATATGAGGCATGGGATAGATTCCGAGAATTACTAAGGAAATGCCCTCAACATGGATATCCCGACTACCAACATGTTCAGTATTTTTATAATGATATAAGTGGCAACACAAGAACTATTATAGATGTTGCATTTGGGGTGCCTTTGCTAGGGAAATATCCAGCACGAGGCACTAGAATGTTAGAGGAGATGTAAAATAATAGTTACCAATGGGCATCCAGGGACCTAATGTCCGGGCGTGTGGTAGAGGTTCGAGGATGAGAAAGTCGCGCCATGCTCATAGAACTAATATCCGTGCAAAACATGAAAGCGGATGCGCGTCGCCAAGTGATCGCAAGAGATCCTGCTATTGTTGAAGAAGAGGCAAACTTTGTGGGACAATGAAGAAACTTCAACAACAATTATAGAAATAATCAGACACCCAATTACTATCATCCGGGGCTGCGAAACCATGAAAATTTTTTGCAGCCACCTCCAAGATTTAATGTGGGTAATCAAGGCAAAGCGGAGTCAAGTGATAAGAAAGCATTCGTAGAAGAGATGATATCCTCGTTTATCGGAGAAACTAGGGCAAGACTGAACAAAGATGAAGCAAAGATAGACAGGATTGAAGAACAGGTCACTCAGTTGAACACGAATGTAAATGTAAGATTGAAATCTCTAGAAACACAAGTAGCCTAGATTACAACTGCAGTGGGAGGCCAATATCAAAAGGGAAAATTCCCAAGCGACATGGAACTGAATCCGAGAGAACAATGCAATGACATTCATCTGATGGATGGTACAGATTACGAGAGCTCATAGATTTCAAACGAGATGGTTCAACGACAGTGATTGTAGAAATCTGAAGTCTGGCTGAAGACATAAAACTTAGCGCTTTGTCGGAGGCAACCCAATTTATTTCCTATTTATTTCTATTTTTGATCGCCTTCAATTTATTTAAATATTAATTTGATTTTTAGTGTTAACCTAAATTTTAGTTGTGTTTGGTTTTGTGATTTGTTGTGTAGGAGGCATCACGGCAAACTCCCGGTTAAAAAAAGATCGAAAATTAAATCACACGGCCATGTGACATAGCAAACCGGATTTCACCACACGGCCGTGTGGAGTTGAACAACAGCGAATGGACGGGCCCAGGGCCACACAGACGGGCTGTGCGAGCCCTGTTTGGCCAGTACATATGGGATTTTTCCCCTATTTCTCTCCCAAAACTCAATTTTCTCCCACTTTCTCCCACCTAAACCTTACAACTCGAAAATCTTTTCCCAAAATACTCAAACTCTTCTCCAAATCTCTTCCTAATTTACTATAAATCTCACCCCAAAAACACAAATTCTTCAACTTCTCAAGAAACCCATCACCTAACTCTTTAAAGTTTTCAACTTTTTCATGTTTTTCACCAAGTTTTGGGGATTTTCAAATTTTCAAATTTCAGATTTTTATACTTCATAAACTTGGTTTTCATGGCTTCTAGGGGAGGAAGAGGAACATGAAAGAACACAAGAAGAAGAAGGGAATCGACTCCGGAGCCCGAACTTGAGCCACAACCGGAATACGCGGCCGACGAACTGGAAGATTCGATTGTCATCTTGCGAGATAAATACACCAGGCTAGATGGGCAGTACTTTATTACTAGCCATGTATAAATACAAGGTACCCCAGTGAACCTACTCTTGCTAATTTGGGTTTATTGGAAGATTTTTGGGCTATGTGTGGTCGGGTGGATTGGCATGATTATTAAACGGGCATTGGGCTATTTATTCAATTTATACGCTAGACTTCTTATGTAGTTTTGAATTAGTAGTTCGAAAATGGAATTTGATGGGACTGATTCCGATTAGCGAATGAGCCGAAAGAGTTGTCAATTGATGATTTAAATGCAATATGTAGAACTCCAGCTATGAGGTAGAGGAGAATAAGGATTTTGATACAGATAGATTTTGGAGGGAGATAACTGGTAAACGAATCTATATTCCGGGTACTTCAAAGGCATCTAGCATTCGAAACCCCGTATTTTGCTATGTACAAGAACATTAGCAGAAACAATATATGTGAGGGAGGAAAGCAAAGTGTCCTTGCGAGTAGATGGGCTATTCATTATCTGGTGTATGGCATCGGGGATGGAGGTTGTGCCTAATGTCGGGGCTATGATAGCCTGGCAATTTGATGGAGTGAGAAAATCTGATAGGGGATGATGAATTTGTGTTGGTGGGATGATTACTGTTAGGAAAATTTATGTTTAGATTTTGATGATACTATGTAAAACTTAGAATAGGAATTTGGCACTCCATTTTCTTTGTAATTCAACTTATAATAAATAGGTCTATTTGGGCTGAGTTGGAGTCAACTATGTTGAAGATTACAAGAGTCGACTGAAGATTGAAGAGAAGACCCAGCTGTGTGTCAGCTGTGTGAAGCCAAGTGAAGGGCCAGTCAAGTGACAAAAAAGTTGTCTCAGTCAGCTCATTCCATAATGATTGGAACCGAATGTCAAAGGGGTTTGCGGTGACAAGACTTGAAGAAAGTCGATAGAGATCCGTTGTCAACACAAGCCAAGGTTTCTTTGAAATAGGCATGTGTCGTGTCACAAAGGCTGCCAGCAATAAAGCTATTTTGCTAAAAGGGTGCAAAAAGCAAGGAACCAATGGGATGTACCTGAAAATCAGAGAGACCAAGGAAAGGTTGCGTGCATTAAACTCATGGTATAATCCTCATTAATCTTTGCAAGGACAAGACATGCCAACAACCTATGAGTGGGATTTGAAATATATGTCTATCTCTTCAACAGACATATTTTCGAGTCCTCACTATAAAAGGCTGAGGAAGCAATTGAGAGAAAGAGGCACCGAATTCATTACAATCAATCAAGCATACAAGCAAACCTGCAAATACTTTCAAGCTTTCAAAGATATTCCTCAAGCCTAAAATCGAAGGAACTCAATCCAACACATTCAGTGAAGGAAAGAATACTTCATCAAGTTGAAGAGGAAATTGCTTGAAAAACAAAAGGGGTCTACTCTCCAAGGTTGAAGGTAGAGTAGGAAGGTTTAAGTTCGAACCAGAAGCTTAAGGATTGTTGGAAGGTTGTGTGATCAATTTCAAGAGTTCGAGGGAGCTGAAGTATCAAGACAACTGTTTTATGAAGAAGTTGAGTCCTAGGAGCAGTCAGCTGTGTGATCAAGGTTGTCTCGGATTGTTCACTACTTTATAACCAGATTTGTTACTTAGTGGATTCCTCCAGGAGTTGGAAAAGAGTGGATTAGAGGAATTACCCATCCTCGAACCACTATAAACTTGCTTGTGTCATCGTTACTTATAGCACTTTACTTTCTTGCATATTATTGATATCTACTGTTAAGTTAAATCTGCTAAACTCAACTGATAATAACCTTTGCTAAAAAAAAGTGTTGAAAACAAGTTTGAAACATCAAGGGTGATAAGTCTTCCGCTGAACAAAACCAAAATCAATCAGAATTTAAGTGTTAGCGATCTTAGCTAAGTTATACTATCAACGGCTCAGTCAGTCCTTGAGTGGGTAACTTTTCAAGTAAGCCAACCTAGATGTCGCTCAAGGACTTAGTTGATTTGAGTTAACTCTGAGAATATTTAAAAAGACTAAATCAAAAATTTGGTAAGGTTTATTCAACCCTCCATCTAAACCTTACTACTCACCCCTTGGGATCTACAATTACTCATATTGCCGAATATTTTAATGTTATCTTTGAGGGTTAGCCCATGGGCCAAAGCTAATTGATTTAACTGTTTTTATTTTCCATTTTTATTTTATTTTTATTTTTAGCACGTTTAATTGCTTTTTTGTGTGATTTTTAATCAAGATTTTTGAAAGAGTAAAACGCTCTCGTATGATTTTACTATGAGCATTTAATTTTATGAGATGACATATTTTTGTGAATAATGCTATGAATGGTTAAGAAGATGTCATTTATTTGTTTGGCAATAATTAAAAAAATTGGGTATGTGAGGATGTTTCGAAAAATAAGTCTGTGAGCTTTTGTGCCTTTAATTGTTTTTATCGTATGCAGTCTTATTTGTTTTTTGAGTGTGCCATTCTTGATTGCTAGAACTCTAGAACTAGCTCGTTAATCTTCATTGAAGCCATGTGTGTGTGCAATTTTTGAAAATAATTTAAGGCCATCTTTGTTTTAGCCTACTTAGCCTAAAAAGCCTACCTATGAACTCATGATTCCCTAGTTAGCCACTTTTGAGCCATAAATTTTTATTGTTATCCACATTTTGATCTCTTTAAATTGAAAAATAATTTTTATCCCTAAAAATACTTGATCTTATAGAAGATGAATTGTTTGGGGGAGATGTGGTGAAAATTGTGAAAAAAAGGGAAAGTTGGCAAAAGAATGTGGGATTAGCAAGTCTAGGTAAATGAAAGAATAATGAAGCTCGAAAAAGAAAGAAAAATCTCTGAAAAAGAAAAAGAGATCGAGCAAAGAAGGAAAGAAAATTTCTGAAAATTTTGATAAATTGAGAGCTTGAGGCTAAAGAAAAAAAGCAAAAGAAGGCAAAAAGACCCAAGAATGAAAAACGAGAAAAGGGTGGAGCTGAGTTGAAAAACAATATATCTTGAAAAAAAATGAGTTTAATAATAAAATTGAGGTGGTGAATTGAAAGTCTGTGTACTTAATGTTTATTTGCTCAAGTCATTCCACTTAATCCAAATATTCCCTACACTTACCAAAGAGCCTATATTACAACCAAATAAAAGCCCTTTTTGATTCTTAAATTGTGCACACTAAACTGGTAGAGATGTTAGACGATTTGCAAGTCTATGGTAGTTCTGCATTCACTTAATTAATTTTGAGTGTAAACACATACCATACACTTTGAGAGTTGAGTGATACACTACTTGTGAGTCGCGATGTCAAGTACCCAAGAGAGTATTAATTATGTTGAACTTATGATTGATGACTTCTTGATAATGAATTGCATGGTTTACTTAAATAAGAAGTCAAATGAGATAAAATGTTTATAGTGTTCTTGTGTGTTCTTTGTACCCCGTGATATTATTTTTCTTAATTTGCTCGAGGACGAGCAATGATTTAAGTTTAGGGGGTTTTCATAGGTGTAAAATATACGTGTATTTAGGGGCTTAAAATGATATATAATTAGTACATTTGCATGCATTTTTAGTGTGTTTTACTTGGTTTCCTTAGAAAGGCATGATACTGGCGTATTCTTGTAACTTTTTACAGGAAACTGAGCTTAATTGAGAAGATATCAGTTGGAAAGAGAAGATCAAAAAGACAAAGAAATGATATGCCAAATGTCCAACGAGTGCCAAATGTCCAACGAGTGCAAAGAGAAGATCAAAAAGACAAAGAAATCGGATAAAAACCAGTCACACGATTGGACCGTGTAGGACCACACAGCCATGTGACCTACCCGTGTGAAGATGCATGTCCGTGTGAAGTGTTTGTGAGAAAATAGGGAAGAAACCAAGCCGCACGGCCGGACCGTTGAGACCCACATGGCTGTGTGGAGTGACCGGATGAAAGCCACACGGGCCATGCGACTAACTATGGCGGATTATTGTGTCCTTTTCCCACTCAAACTCTATAACTGATCTCTCCAAGCACCTATATAAAGGACCCAAGGGCTGCACGAAAATTGATACATCCATACAATATATAACACACCAAAATACACAGAAACACAAGATCAAAGGTCTTCTGAGAGATGAGGGCTAGGTTACGAAGAACACCACAAGGCCTTTCACATCTATGGAAGCACAAGAGCTTCGAAGGCTTGGAAGGAGGATCCATCCTGACAAGAAGGGATTTTCTTTCTTAGTTTAGATCTCTTGTATGTACTTAAACGATGTCACAATGTTGATTTCAAGTTTGCCTATGAATTTGTTATCAATGTTTGGCTAATCTTTCGGATCTTAAGGCATAATCAAAGTTGTGGATTCATGTTAAATCTTGATTAATTATTTTCTTAATTGATTCATGTGTTCTATTTTATGAATTCAAGTGCTTATTCTTAATTACTTATTATTTGGCCAATAATTTGCATGTTATATTTGTTAGTGCGAAATTCGGAAGAGGAGTTCTAATAAAGACGGAAATCAAATTTTGACATAATCAGGTGTATCGAGTTGGGAGACGTACAATTGTTTGTGGGGGTCATTCAATTCATAGATCTTTTGGGAGTTAATAATAGTTGTATCGAGTCGGGAAACCTACAATTGTTATTAATCTACTATTTATACTCCGCCGGGCAGGGGGAATAGACTAACTTAGGAATTGAACTCATATAATTACATGAATTGGTTTTGCTAAACATAGATTGGATTTAATATTGAAGAAACATGTTGAGATTATGTGCCTAGGGTTGTTTTATTTATGAAATATTTAAAACTCCATTTCTCCGAACCATCCCGTAGTCCCATTACAGTCGAATCTCCGTCCCGAACCATACCAGACTTTTGGGACTGTTTGGGATGGATATTTTTTATGGTTCAATTCTGGAGATTTAATTTTAGGATCTCCGAACTTTGGAATGGTTTTGGAGATTTTTAAATCTCCGGACACGGACCGTACTGTGCACACCCCTAAACCCTAGACTTCCAACTCAGATGACTTAAAGAATCAGTCAAGTGGGTAAACCATATGAATGCCTAAGTCAACTAGATAAGTTCCATTCCACCAAGTCCAAGGAAGATTTTCATTAAAGAAGGTGAAGTACAATGTTTGACCATAAAGATGTTAGAAATTTAATGAAGGCAAGAGAGTTTTAACCAATAGATGAACATCTGCAGTCTGCCAATTTCAGAGATATGCAGAAGGCAGAAGAATACAAGGGGGGTTCAACATCAAGCTGCAAAGAAATGATATGCCAAATGTCCAACGGTAGGATTTGAATTTGCCTATCTCTTCAATGGACAAAATTCAAATCCATACTATAAAAAAGCTGAGGAAAAATCAGAGAGATACACAACACAAGAAAAATAGTAATATGTGAAAAATCAAGCAAGCAAAAATCTGCAAAGAAAACATTCTGGAAATTCCTCAAGCTTCATTCAAGACACCTTATACTACACACATTGGGAAGATTAAGGCCATTAGTCAACAGTTGAAAAGGAAATTTGTGAAAACGAACTCAAAGTCTACATCGCCTTGAAGTGAAGAGTGTAGTGAGGTTCTTGTCGATGGACTTGTTTAGTGTCGGTTTTGCCTGTATTTTGGCCATGATTTGGCTATAATGAGTTGATAGACATGCATTACCTTAGTAATATGGGTCGTGTTCTCAATATGTGGAAAAGAAATTATGCTTTGCTTGTTTTGCAGGAAAATCACTATTTTTGTAGCACTTTTGTGCCAATTGGGAGCATTGCAGCTATGAGAACCTTTGTGAATCGTGAAAATATATGTGGAACAATGAGTACACGAAGTAAGGAGTTGATACAAGAAAAATTGGTTGAATCAAAGCAAAAAATGACCATACACGGGCAACCCGTGCGTGTAAGCAAGGGTCGTGCATGGTCTGAAAAATTGATATTTGGTTCGGCATGACACACGGGCAGCCCGTGCGTGTAAGCACGGCCCGTGCGTCTGTGCAGGAATTGACAATTTCAAGTCGTATTAACTTAGGTTTGGCCCGGGAGTGTTATAAATTGAAAGGAGGCGGCCCCAAACAAAAGGAACAATGATTTTTGCCCTAGAAAAGAGAGAAAAGAGCAACCTTCTACCGGAGGATTCGAGAGATTGATCAAGGTCGCAACCACACGCTTGAGGATTGAAGATTGATCGAGAGATCATCAATATCCCTGAGTTTGCTTATTCCATTGTATCTTTTACTTTCATCTAGTTAGATATGAACATGAACAATTTGTCTATGAATTGTTTATTTCCCATGTCCGGCTAAACACCTTGTGATTCCGGGTTTTAGGATTAGGTTGATGGATACTTTTGTTTAATGTTTAATTGAAATTGAAGTTATTATTTCAAACCCTAAGCGAGTACTCTGTTTTATTTCTTGTTTTATCAAATGACCATTGGTTTAACTTTTTGATGTATTGATTCATAACTCGAGAGACGAGTTTCAATACTAGATCTTGAGTACTTGACATGAATATTTTGCATGATTAAGAAGTATGTAAATATTTGTGAGGATAAATGATCTTTTTATGCTTTTGGGAGTTGGTTATCTTATGTTGAGTAGAGATGATAGCATAGATAATCCAATCAACGTTTTTATTGTGTCTCGAGAGAGAGGGTAAAATAGTTTTGTGATTGTCTTATAGGGAAGAATAATAATAACTTTGGTTTTGATTAATAGGATAACAAGAGGGATAGTAACTGGAACCATAACCCGGGAATCCATTCATCCACTTGATCTTTCAATCAAACTCTTTAATTTGTCTTTTTTATGATAAAATCTTGTTTTAGTTTACAAACCAACAATCAACTTTTGATCGTCTAAAGAAAAATAATTATAGTATAATGTCAATACTTAGTACATGAATTTATTAGTCTCTGTGCGATCGACCTTGCTAACCCTATCTATTAACTACGCCGTTCACTTGTCGTGAAGCTAAAAATAATACGAACAAGTTTTTGGCGCCATTGTTGGGGACTAATTAAATTTATAGTACTAATATTGCGATAAATAGAATTATTTTTTATTTTTAATTTAGACATTTTTTTCTTTCTTTTTATTTTATTTAATTCCACTCCTACATTGTTTGATTTGTTTCATTGAGTTGGTTCAGGTAGTGCATGAACACCCGCTCTAAGTGAAGGAAATTAACACCGTTCATACCGGAAGTTGAAGCTTTCACAAGGCGAACTAGGGGAGTTCCTCAATATCCGATGCAGGGAGTCAACTATGTCAATAACTGGAATTTCTACAATTACTAGAATAATATTACTCCTACGCATTATCATCCGGATTTGAGGAATCACGAAAACTTTTCATATGCTAACACAAAGAATGTGATTCAACCACCATCAAACTTTAGTGTAACGAATGGATTTATTAATGCAGAGGCAAAGCCATGCATGAAGGACGTTCTTGCTTCGTTTATGAGTCAGACGAGTTTGTTTATGAGTGAAGCAAGGAACCGGTTCAATAAACATGAGGCTAAGCTGGACAAAATTGAGGCATATGTCACACAGTTAGCTGACACCTTGGGCACGCAAATGAAAAATCTTGGAACCCAGATTGGTCAATTAGCCACGATCGTTGTTGGAGAACATCAAAAAGGCAAGTTTCTGAGAAACACTGAAGTCAATCCGAAGGAACAATGTAATGCCATACATCTGAGGGGTGGTATAGAGTACAGGGGCCGAAGATTGTGGAAAAGCAAGAAAGTTTGGAACCACGTACGGACCATCCATCTAGGCACGGTCAGTCCGTGCGTGTTGCCGTAGAAGAGCAAAAGCATGACGATACATGCACGAGCCATGCGTTTACGCATGATCAGCCCGTGCGTGATGCCTTGAGAAAGCTAGAATAGAACGAGATGAACACGGGCCCTGCATACGCACACATGTAGCTCGTGCGTGACCCAGATTAGTATGTTCCGACACCAAGACTCAAATCCTTGTCTAGGAACCCCAAGTCTGCATTACTAGGTGAAAACAATGCAAATATGGCACTTGACCGAGACCCAAAGCAGTCAATAGATTCATTTATAGGGGATACTAGTTTATGCAAGTTGATATATTGGGGAGAAGTGCATGAGGATGTTACGGAGATCGCTCATCCGTGGATCACAATGTCGGGTAGATGTTGGGGTCACTACCCATCACCGTCTTCCTAGTAAGTCAGGTTGTCTCCATATTTCTTTTGCATTGAAATTCTATCTTCCCTTGCGTGCTATATAATTCCATCAAGTTTGGGGGGGAGAAAGCGTATTTTGATATGAGAGTGTCGAGAATAAAAAAACATGAAAAAAAACTGCATTCATATAGTTGCATGTAGATCATTTAGGTTGCATTGTATTAGAAGCACGTTTATAGTTTTAGCATATTTATTGCTTTAGTAGGTCTTTAGGGAGTGAGTAAACTATTTTTGTGGTCTGTGGGTGTTGCGACTTGTGGGATTATTTGAAAAAACAATTTGTGCTGTTTTGAATTGGGTGTTGAGTGCGAATTGAACATGATGAGAATAGATGATATGGAGCATGTGGATATTGAGAACATGGAAAAAGGGGGTATGAAAAGTTGATGAAAACGAGGGGTGATTTGAGTAGCATATTGGGTTTAAATGAAGATCGTTGATTCGAATGAAAGATGTGCTTACCATCTATACGCTTGAGTTTGAGTCACTTTTCCTATATTTCCTACCCTAACCAAAGAACCTTCATTACAACCAAAAGAAAAAGTCCTTTTTGATTCATGAATTGCATACATTCTAGTGGCGGAGATGTGAGACGATTTGCAAGCTTATGGTAATTTTTCAACATTGATATGATTTGAGCGTAAACATGTCCCTTATACAATTGAGAGGAGAGCATATACTTGATCAGTGAGAGATACGTGATTCAAAGCATTTGTCATGGTTTTAATTGACATGTGTTCTATGTTATATGTTTGAGGCTTGGTTGATTTATTGCTTGATGTTTATGGATAAGCAACATGAGTTTCGCTGTGTTGTTCTTGATTACTGCTTTTCATTCCTCCCAGTTGTGTTTTGTCTTGTTTATAAAGCGTTGACCGGGACTGTCAACAATTTAAGTTTGGGGGTTTGATTAGTGTGAGTTTTGCATGTATTTTGGGCATGATTTTGGCTATAATGAGTTGATAAACATGCATTACCTTAGTAATATGGGTTGTGTTCTCAATATGTGGAAAAGATATTACGTGTTGCTCATTTTGCAGGAAAATCACTATTTTTGTAGAACTTTTGTGGCAATTGGGAGCATTGCAGCTATGAGAACCTTTGTGAATCGTGAAAATATATGTGGAACAATGAGTACACGAAGTAAGGAGTTGATACGAGAAAAATTGGCTGAATAGGAGCTGAAAATGATCACACACAGGCAACCCATGCATGGTCTGAAAAGTTGATATTTGGTTTGGCATGACACATGGGCAGCCCGTGCGTGTAAGCACGGCTCATGCCTCTGTGCGGGAATTGATAGTTTCAAGCGTTATTA
Source organism: Rehmannia glutinosa (assembly GCA_016081115.2). Lineage (NCBI taxonomy): Eukaryota > Viridiplantae > Streptophyta > Magnoliopsida > Lamiales > Orobanchaceae > Rehmannia > Rehmannia glutinosa. The sequence continues at coordinate 27,961,699 of CM071937.1, forward strand.
ACTTAGGTTTGGCCCGGGAGTGTTATAAATTGAGTGGAGGCGGCCCCAAACAAAAGGAACACTGATTTTTGCCCTAGAAAAGAGAGAAAAGAGCAACCTTTTACCGGAGGATTCGAGAGATTGATCGAGGTCGTAATCACACGCTTGAGGATTGAAGATTGATCGAGAGACATCAATATCCTTGAGTTTGCTTATTCGATTGTATCTTTTACTTTCATCTAGTTAGATATGAACATGAACAATTTGTCTATGAATTGTTTATTTCCCATGTCCGGTTAAACACCTTGTGATTCTGGGTTTGGGATTAGGTTAATGGATAATTTTGTTTAATGTTTAATTGAAATTGAAGTTATTATTTCAAACCCTATTCGAGTACTCTATTTTATTTCTTGTTTTATCAAATGGCCATTGGTTTAACTTGTTTGATGTATTGATTCATAATTCGAGAGATGAGTTTCAATACTAGATATTGAGTACTTGACATGAATATTTTGCATGATTGAGAAGTATGTGAATATTTGTGAGGATAAATGATCTTTTTATGCTTTTGGGAGTTGGTTATCTTATGTTGAGTAGAGGTGCTACCATAGATAATCCAATCAACGTTTTTATTGTGTCTCGAGAGAGAGGGCAAAATACTTTTATGATTCTCTTATAAGGAAGAATAATAGTAACTTTGGTTTTGATTAATCGGATAACAAGAGGGATATTAACTAAAACCATAACCTTAGAATCCATTCATCCTTTTGATCTTTCAATCAAACTCTTTACTTTGTCTTTTTATGATAAAATCTTGTTTTAGTTTACAAACCAACAATCAATTTTTGATCGTCTAAATAAAAATAATTATAGTACAATCTCGATACTTAGTACATGAATTTATTTGTCTCTGTGGGATCGACCTTGCTACTATTAACTACGCCATTCACTTGCGGTGAAACTAAAAATAAGGCGAACAAGTTTTGGACTAAAGTCGCAAAAGGGTTGTGTGATCAAATCTTGCATCATCGGTGAGTTGAAGTAGCTAGAAGAGCCTAGTGAAGAGTCGATGAGTGCAGACATTGTGCTATGTGATCAAAGTTACTAAGACTGTTTGTAAAACTTTGTATCTAAAGTGGCTTGATACCTTGTGGATTCCTCGTAAAGCGGGAGAAGAGTGGACATCGAGGAATTATCCCATTCTTGAACCTCAATAAATACTTTGTGTTATTTATTTTCTATATTTTATATTCCTATCATTCATATTGTCATTAACTTGCTTAAATAACTCTCTAAAAACACTAAGTGTTGATTTCTAAAACTCAACAGAGTGCAAGACTTCTGTTGTTACTAAAAGAGAATGGATTTTGTATAAGTTGCTATTTTGTTGAGTTACTCCATCAACAACCCTGTCAAGAGATCTCGGAGTGGTTAACTCTCGATTTAAGCGTCGAATGACTTCATTGTTTTCTAAAATCTTATTTGAAAAATTAAAACATTGTAAAGTCTATTCAACCCCCTTCTAGACATTACCTTGACACCCCTTGGGACCTACATAAACCTCTTAATGTTAGGAAACAAGATAATACCTTTCAAGATTCCCCTTAAACAATCAAAAGTTGGCCAAACAATCAATCAACAAGTAAAACAATTTATTCAGTAAAGTAGATCAATTAATCAATACTCATGCTTGTTTGTTTGAATTAAATCATCCTAATCATAGAACAACGAAATTAGTTCATGCTTGGAGATGGGATCATCATCTCAGTTGAAGGAAAGAAAATAATCATAAACATAATCATGCAAAAATAATAATCACCCAACAATTGAAATCAGACAACAGAGATGAAAAAATCTTACTCTTTGATTAAGAAGCAAAATAACTTCGAGGGGAAGAACCCAAGCAATCCCAATGATGAAAAACAAGAGAAAAATACTAAACACTAAAGTCTAGAAGTACTATGAATGAAGGTGTGTCGAAAATAGGGGCTCCCCAAGTCCTATTCATTAATACCTTGGATGAAAGTCTAGGATTTTGGATTCATCTCATCAAACTTGCAAGCAGAATATCAATTAATTGATCATGCGGTTAACAAATATAAAAAATATGTAAAGACTAGGTCTAGATCTGTTAACTCACGTATTCACAGATTGGGGCTATCCCACATAATTTGATATTTTCATTAAGCCCAGAGTTAGATAATAAATCTCTGATTCATATCTAACCCCCTGAATAATTTAGTCCAGGAATAATATCTTCGATCGATCTCAATTATCCCTTTAAACTATCAAAAGTTGGCCAAACAATAAATCAACAAGTAAAACAATTTATTGAGGAAAGCAGATCAATTAATCAATACTCATGCTTGTTTGTTTAAATCAAATCATCCTAATCCTAGAACAAGGAAATTAGTTTATGCTTGGAGATGGGATTATAATCTCAATTGAAGGAAGGAAAACAATCATAAACATAATCATGCAAAAATAATAGTCACCCAACAATTGATAGCTATATAATGCATTTTTTTCGCAAAGGTGGCAATTTTGTGTACACACAAATCAAAATAGGGTTTTAACTTAATTCACATCAGTTAAATCTCGTACTTCAATCCCCACAACTCGGACTATTGTTTAACTTTGTCACCTAATTCGATTTCACCACAAAGGCTAATTCACGACTTAGTCAAATCCTACGTATCAAGTTCACAAAGTCGTTTCATATTTGAAACTCAAATTAATACATCTATTTCAAGTTGACTAAACAAAGACTATTATTAAACTTGGGATAATCACTAGGCAAAGTAAAAATATAGCCACATGTAATCATCATATTTTATCAATGACTAATCGTCCCTCCCCCCCACACTTAAATCACGCAATGACCTCAATGCGTAAAAAGAGAAAGAAAAAGATATGTCCCTAAAAAATGCAAAGATCGATAAATGGCACCATAGTCATATCCGCCTACAAATCTACAAAAGCCATATGAAGAGGACAAAATAATAACACCACGCACATGCAAACTCACACGAAGGAAAAAAATATTTGGATTGCCTACCAAGAAGCACTCTTTTAACGTCATTAGCTTGACGATATCAACTAAGAAAATCATGGCGGGTCATCGAGCAAAACCTTTTTGATGACCTTGGCATTTTTATCTGGTTGAATTTCATTATGTTCCTGCCATAAAATATCTTTCGCAGCAGAATCGATAAACAATAAAATTATCATGTAAGACACAAGCAGGACTATGAGCTATATCAAAAATTTAAAACGTTACAATTTTTCCCGAGATATTCATACTTAGTTTTCTATTTTTGACATCTATCATATTATTAATGATGGCCATGAACAGTCTACCCAACAATATACTGTGATCTTTTATATTACCTTTATCCTTCCCCATATCCAAGACAACAAAATTTATAAGAATTTTAAGACTATCTATCTACTTGGACCAAAATATCGTCAACAATGCCATTAGGATACCTAAGAGATCTATCAGCAAGTTGCAAACATAAGTTGGTGGACTTCAATTTTCCTAAATTTAATTGTTTAAATATAGAGTAAGGCATAAGGCTAATTCCAACTCCGAGATCAAGCATACCTTCGACTTTCTACCATTCCCAAAAGCAATATTAATGATGAAACTACCTGGATCTTGTTGCCTTGGGAGTGGATTTATGGATGGATTATGACATTTGTAAGGATTGTCAGTTTTATGTAAGGACGATCCCTTACTTGTCTCTTCATTCGTGCTTTCTTCACTTTCATCATCCTTATTTTTAATTTTAGCAAAACCAATTTCAAGATCAGTGATAGCTTGAGCTTGCTCTAGTTGACTAGGCAACGTGTCCTTTTTGACTAGATGTCGAGCTATCTCACCAACTTGTGTAGCCAATTGGCCGACTTGAGTCTCAATTCTCTTAAGAGAGGTCTCCATGGATTCGAACCGTCTGTTATTCCACTCTTGCGTTTGCTGATTAACTTGAATAAAAGAATTCAAGCTCTCTTCTAATATGGGATGTGGTGGTTGCTCTTGATTAGTCGCCATACCTGGTGCTTGTATGGACAACACTAGAAAAACAGATCAAATTCACCTAACGGATAAATCTAAACTAGAAACAAACAAAAAGAATCCTAATCTAGAAACACGGAAAATAAACACAATAATTATTAAGCCTAAAACCTTAAGTAAAGTAGAACGGCGCCAAAATTTTATTCGGGCGCTAAACACCTAAAATAAATTTAGCAATCCTCACAAGAGAACGAGATCAATCGTAGGATAGCAAGTTGACCACAAGTCGTCTCTCACGGAAGACTTAGCCGACAAAAAATTATTATGTTTCACAAATAACAAAAATTAAATCCTAAACACTCCAACTAAATTTATGATTTTAATAAACTAAAGGAAAACAAGTAAAAAGACCAATTAAAACTAAACCCAATTAAACTTGTAGTAAAAATATGGATGAAACTCTAGGATTTTGGATTCATCTCATCAAACTTGCAAGCAGAATATCAATTAATTGATCATGCGGTTAACAAATATAAAAAACATGTAAAGACTATGTCTAGATCTGATAACTCACGTATTCACAGATTGGGGCTATCCCACATAATTTGCAATTTTCATTAGGCACAGGGTTAGATAATACATCTCTAATTCATATTTAACCCCCTAAATAATTTAGTCCAGTAATAATATCTTTTATCGATCTCAATTATCCCCTTAAACTATCAAACGTTGGTCAAACAAACAATCAATCAACAAGTAAAACAATTTATTGAGGAAAGCATATCAATTAATCAATACTCATGCTTGTTTGTTTGAATCAAATCTTCCTAATCCTAGAACAAGGAAATTTGTTCATGCTTGGAGATGGGATTATAATCTCAATTGAAGGAAGGGAAACAACCATAAACATAATCATGCAAAAATAATAGTCACCCAACAATTGATAGCTATATAATGCATTTTTTACCCACAAGGCTAGCAATTTTGTGTACACACAAATCAAAATAGGGTTTTAACTTAATTCACATCAATTAAATCTCGTACTTCAATCCCCACAACTCGGACTATTGTTTAACCGTCACCTAATTCGTTCACCACAAAGGCTAATTAACGACTTAGTCAAATCCTACGTATCAAGTTCACAAAGTCATTTCAAATTTGAAACTCAAATTAATACATCTATTTCAAGTTGACTAAACAACACTATTATTAAACTTGGGATAATCACTAGGCAAAGTAAAAATATAGCCACATGCAATCATCATATTTTATTGATGACTAATTGTCACTCCCCCTAACTTAAATCACGCAATGACTTCAATGCCTAAAAAGAGAAAGAAAAAGATACGTCTCTAAAAAATGCGAAGATCGATAAATGGCACCATAGTCATATCCGCCTACAAATCTGCAAAAGTCATATGAAGAGGACAAAATAATAACACCACACACATGCAAACTCACACGAAGGAAAAAAAATATTTGGATTACCTCCCAAGAAGCACACTTTTAACATCATTAGCTTGACGATATCAACTAAGAAAATCACGGCAGGTCATCGAGGAAAACCTTTTTGACGACCTTGGCATTTTTATCTGGTTGAATTTCATTATGTTCCTGCCATAAAATATCTTACACAGCAGAATCGACAAACAATAAAATTATCATGTAAGGCACAAGCAGGACTATGAGCTATATCAAAAATTGAAAACGTTACAGTTTTTCCCAAGATATTCATACTTAGTTTTCTATTTTTGACATCTATCATAGTATTAATGGTGGCCATGAATGGTCTACCCAAAAGTACTGTGTGATCTTTTATATTACCTTTATCCTTCCCCATATCCAAGACAACAAAATTCATGAGAATTTTAAGACCATCTATCTAATTGGACCAAAATATCGTCAACAATGCCATTAGGATACCTGAGAGATCTATCAGCAAGTTGCAAACATAAGCTGTTGGACTTCAATTTTCCTAAATTTAATTGTTTAAATATAGAGTAAGGCAAAAGGCTAATTCCAACTCCGAGATCAAGCATACCTTCGAATTTCTTACCATTCCCAAAAGCTATATTAATGATGAATCTACCTAGATCATTTTGCCTTGGGAGTGGATTTAGGGATGGATTAGGATATTTGTAAGGATTGTCAGTTTTCTGTAAGGACAACCCCTTACTTGTCTCCTCATTCGTGCTTTCTTCACTTTCATCATCCATATTTTTAATTTAAGCAAAACCAATTTCAAGATCAGTGACAGCTTGAGCTTGCTCTGGTTGACTAGGCAACGTGTCCTTTTTGACGAGATATCGAGCTATCTCACCAACTTGTGTAGCTAATTGGCCGACTTGAGTCTCAATTCTCTTAAGAGAGGTCTCCATGGATTCAAACCGTCTGTTATTCCACTCTTGTTTGCTGACTAACTTGAATAAAAGAATTCAAGCTCTCTTCTAATATGGGTCGTGGTGGTTGCTCTTGATTAGTCGCCACACCTAGTGCTTGTATGGACAACACTAGAAAAATAGATCAAATGCACCTAACGAATCAATCTAAACTGGAAACAAACAAAAAGAATCATAATCTAGAAATAGGGAAAATAAACACAATAATTATTAAGCCTAAAACCTTCCCCGGAAACGGCGCCAAAATTTTGTTCGACCGCTAAACACCTAAAATAAATCTAGCAATCTTCGCAAGAGAACGAGATCAATCGTAGGGTAGCAAGTTGACCACAAGTCGTCTCTCACGGAAGACTTAGCCGACAAATAATTATTATGTTTCACAAATAACAGAAATTAAATCCTAAACACTCTAACCAAATTTGTGATTTTAATAAACTAAAAGAAAACAAGTAAAAAGACCAATTAAAACTAAACACAATTAAACTTGTAGAAAAAATATGGATGAAAGTCTAGGATTTTGGATTCATCTCATCAAACTTGCAAGCAGAATATCAATTAAATGATCATGCGGTTAACAAATATAAAAAACATGTAAAGACTAGGTCTAGATCTGATAACTCACGTATTCACAGATTGGGGCTATCCCACATAATTTGCTATTTTCATTAAGCCCAGGGTTAGATAATACATCTCTGATTCATATATAACCCCCTGAATAATTTAGTCCAGGAATAATATCTTGGATCGATCTCAATTATCCTCTTAAACTATCAAAAGTTGGCCAAACAATCAATCAACAAGTAAAACAATTTATTGAGGAAAGCAGATCAATTAATCAATACTCATGCTTGTTTGTTTGAATCAAATAATCCTAATCCTAGAACAAGGAAATTAGTTCATGTTTGGAGATGGGATCATAATCTCAATTGAAGGAAGGAAAACAATCATAAACATAATCATGCAAAAATAATAGTCACCCAACAATTGATAGCTATATAATGCATTTTTTTCCCGCAAGCCTAGCAATTTTGTGTACACACAAATCAAAAAAGGGTTTTAACTTAATTCACATCAATTAAATCTCGTAATTCAATCCCCACAACTCGGACTATTGTTTAACTGTCACCTAATTCGTTCACCACAAAGGCTAATTCACGACTTAGTCAAATCCTACGTATCAAGTTCACAAAGTCATTTCATATTTGAAACTCAAATTAATACATCTATTTCAAGGTGACTAAACAACAATATTATTAAACTTGGGATAATCACTAGGCAAAGTAAAAACATAGCCACATGCAATCATCATATTTTATCAACAACTAATCGCCCCCCCTCACACTTAAATCACGCAATGACCTCAATGCCTAAAAAGAGAAAGAAAAAGATATGTCCCTAAAAAATGCGAAGATCGATAAATGGCACCATAGTCATATCCGCCTACAAATCTGCAAAAGCCATATGAAGAGGACAAAATAATAACACCACGCACATGCAAACTCACACGAAGGAAAAAAAATATTTGGATTGCCTCCCAAGAAGCACTCTTTTAACGTCATTAGCTTGACGATATCAACTAAGAAAATCATGGCGGGTCATCGAGGAAAACCTTTTTGACGACCTTGACATTTTTATCTGGTTGGATTTCATTATGTTCTCGCCATAAAATATCTTTCACAAAGCAGGATCGTTAAACAATAAAATTATCATGTAAGGCACAAGCAGGACTAAGAGCTATATCAAAAATTGAAAACGTTACAGTTTTTCCCAAGATATTCATACTTAGTTTTCTATTTTTGACATCTATCATAGTATTAATGGTGGCCATGAATGGTCTACCCAACAGTACAGTGTGATATTTTATATTACCTTTATCCTTCCCCATATCCAAGACAACAAAATTCATGAGAATTTTAAGACCATCTATCTACTTGGACCAAAATATCGTCAACAATGCCATTAGGATACCTAAGAGATCTATCAGCAAGTTGCAAACATAAGCTGGTGGACTTCAATTTTCCTAAATTTAATTGTTTAAATATAGAGTAAGGCATAAGGCTAATTCCAACTCCGAGATCAAGCATACCTTCGACTTTCTTACCATTCCCAAAAGCAATATTAATGATGAAACTACCTAGATCTTGTTTCCTTGGGAGTGGAATTAGGGATGGATTAGGATATTTGTAAGGATTGTCAGTTTTCTGTAAGGACGATCCCTTACATGTCTCCTCATTCGTGCTTTCTTCACTTTCATCATCCTTATTTTTAATTTTAGCAAAACCAATTTCAAGATCGTGATGACTTAAGCTTGCTCGTTGACTAGGCAACGTGTCCTTTTTGACGAGATGTCGAGCTATCTCACCAACTTGTGTAGCCAATTGGCCGACTTAAGTCTCAATTCTCTTAAGAGAGGTCTCCATGGATTCAAACCGTCTATTATTCCACTTGTTTCTTTGACTGAACTTGAATAAAAGAATTCAAGCTCTCTTCTAATATGGGTCGTGGTGGTTGCTCTTGATTAGTCGCCATACCTGGTGCTTGTATGGACAACACTAGAAAAACAGATCAAATGCACCTAACGGATAAATCTAAACTGGAAACAAACAAAAAGAATCCTAATCTAGAATCACGGAAAATAAACACAATAATTATTATGCCTAAAGCCTTCCCCGGCAATGGGGCCAAAATTTTGTTCGACCGCTAAACATCTAAAATAAATCTAGCAATCCTCGCAAGAGAACGAGATCAATCGTAGGGTAGCAAGTTGACCACAAGTCGTCTCTCACGGAAGACTTAGCCGACAGATAATTATTATGTTTCACAAATAACATAAATTAAATCCTAAACACTCTAACCAAATTTGTGATTTTAATAAACTAAAGGAAAACAAGTAAAAAGACCAATTAAAACTAAACACAATTAAACTTGTAGAAAAAATATGGATAAAAGTCTAGGATTTTGGATTCATCGCATCAAACTTGCAAGCAGAATATCAATTAATTGATCATGCGGTTAACAAATATAACAAACATGTAAAGACCAGGTCTAGATCTGATAACTCATGTATTCACAGATTAGGGCTATCCTAACATAATTTGCTATTTTCATTAAGCCCAGGGTTAGATAATACATCGATGATTCATATCTAACCCCCTGAATAAATTTAGTCCAAGAATAATATCTTCGATCGATCTCAATTATCCCCTTAAACAATCAAAAGTTGGCCAAACAATAAATCAACAAGTAAAACAATTTATTCAGGAAAGCAGATTCAATTAATCAATACTCATGCTTGTTTGTTTGAATCAAATCATCCTAATCCTAGAACAAGGAAATTAGTTCATGCTTGGAGATGGGATCATAATCTCAATTGAAGGAAAGAAAACAATCATAAACATAATCATGCAACAATAATAGTCACCCAACCATTGAAATCCGACAAAAGAAATGAAGAAATCTTACTCTTTGATTAAGAAGCAAAATAGCTTCAAGGGGAAGAACCTAATCATTCCAAATGATGAAAAGGAAGAGAAAAATACCATAAAACTAAAGTTTAGAAGTGCTATGAATGAAGGTGTTGCAAAAATAGAGGCTCCCCAAGTCCTATTTATAAGCCTAGAGTCCTATACAAGGTGGAAGAGCCAAAAATTCGAAAAACAAATCAAACATTTCGTGTTCTGCAAGTCACGGCGCGCGACCGCGCGCCAAACCGCACGCGTGCCCCTTGCGCGCAATCGCGTGGCCTATAAATGTCATGTTCTTTTTATGAATTGTAGCTCTATCTCTTCGCCTTTCATAGCCACTTGAATCACCTAAATATCAATTTTCTAGAGAGAGTTATGGCCAAAATACCAAGACGTGTCATATCTGAGATTGTGACATATTATTTTGCCTTGTACATGATTTTAACCCATCTAAACGTCTTCATTTGTATTTAGTAGATAAACATCGTAGAACTTTGAATTATCTTTGTATCGGTGCATGAATCATGTCAATTGGGCTTCAGGTGTAACGTTACGTCCAAAATACTATGATCGCGCAATTGCGCAAAATGACTTTTTAACGTTTTTTGCTCCAAGACTTGTTTTTTCCACCAAAACCTGAAAAATCAATAAAATAACACAACATAACACTAAAACATGCAAATGCAAATAAAACAAGCCAAAAATATGTATAAATCATCACACAAAACACACACAAAAACATGCAAAACAAGTCCTAACATATCATTACTATATCAATATCAAATCCTAGTTCTTCTAGATACAAGATTGACCTAAACTTACCAAACAAGGTATATTCTAACCTAGATATTTACAATACAAATCTTTTCTTATCAATTCAAATCTAGTTAATTATCGAATAATTTTAGAAAGGTAAAATACACGATCCAACCAAGTCAAAACTCGTCCAAGGGGTAGGACACGTGAAAACGTAAACCCTAACAATCTCTCCCTTTTTTGCCTTTCTAGACAAAACCAATCAAATATATCATAATGGTATCAAATTACAATTAAATTTCGTAGAACTCCCAGTGAGTTAAAAATGACTATATTTTGAATGTTAGTTAGAATGTGACGATGAATGTCATGACATTTCCTATAACACCTACATGTTAGCAGAAAATAGTACAACACAAATATCATGTAGGTATCAGAGTAAATCAGAGAAAAAAACAAACACATGTCATGTTGCAATCCAAACATTAAACAATTCATCAGAACATAAAAAAAAGTAATTATCGAGATATTATAAGTACAAATATCAACAATTTAAAGCTCTCATGGATCTTTAGTTGTAATACCCGCATCACGAACATTTGTTCCACTTGTGTTTACACCAATATCTCCAGCAACTCCCTATTCATGTATGCTCAACCATGCACTAGTTTCTCCCCATTTTTATCAAGAAAGTGTGGAGATAAGAAATGTTCCTTGAATGCAACAAAATATCCCAACTTGTTTTGAGCACTAGCAATTGTTTGTTGAGCAGTGGTGATAGACTATTGAGCAAAAACAGTTTGCTACTCAACAAAAGTAATATGTCCTTGAATGGAGCAGATCTGGAACAAAAATGTTAGAAGAGATGTCAACAGAGATGTTAGGAGCATCTTGCATAACATCGGAATGACATCTTTCTCGGGTGCCTCATTATCTCGAAAAATGTAAAGGAATGTCAAGAACCCATATCTTCATATTTAGTAGCTTATGAGAGACGTTGATCGTTTTAGTTTCCACATAACCTTTCAGTAGATTATCAAACCCTTGAGAACATAGAATCATATAGATGACACTAGGAAATGGCAATGGCCATAAGGTGGATTTAGTCTCAGCATACCTCAGAACTTGATCAAACACAAGTTGCCCAAAACTAAAAGGTAGTCTCATACCAACTTGGTAAATAACCCTAGCTTGCTCCCTTGTAACACTTGAAGTATGAGAAGAATGAACCCAATTCAAAACCATCATCTTATAGAGCATGCCATAAAGATAGGTCAAAATAGAAGATGAAAGCTTAGGTGCAAAGGCCATTGTGTAACCTTATTTCCAGTCAATACTTTAGTCACCTCATCCTTTTTTTTCGAAACGATAAAATTTCATAAACTCGGGAAAAGATTACAACCGCAAACCAAAGGGGCTGAAATCTTCATGGAGACAAGGAATCCTCCACATAACATCAAGAGTACCATTCAAGATTTCCTAGAAAGAAATAGAAAATCGGACACCAATACCAAAAGCTGGTGACAAAATCTATAAGCAGTATGCAAAGATACATAAATAGATAGCCCAAATCATCAGACCAACGAACACCCATCACACAGCACAAAACCAGCCACCAAGGGAAGAATCGAGTAGCAAACATCTTCACAAAATTTGGATCTAAACTCCCCAATCCCAAAGAACAAAGAATCGATGTAAACAAATCCCCCAACACAGCAAGAACTAACAGAAAAAAAAAAAAAAACAAAGGCACTGATAAACATATCCTACCTTGTAGCACTCCACCCACAAACCAAAAACAGAAACATCAGGAAGCTGAAGGAACCTGAATAGCTTTGAATTCAGGCCATTCATCCATCGCTGCTTTAATGATCTCAACTTCAGATTTTTTGATTTTCTCAAACACCTACATATTTCTAGTCTTCCACAACCACCAAAGAATATATGTTGTGAGTTGAATTCTATCTGCAGAGGATGGTTTAAAATCCAAACAACAAATTTTACCCCACCAAGCAACAAAGGAGTTGTTTCCTCAAAAAAAGCCTATCCCAACTCACAGGAGCTAATTTCCATATCCTCTGAGCCCTAGGACATGTAAACAACAAATGTTCTAAAGTTTCCTCACAATCCCCACATCCACTACAAATAATATCCACCTCCATCCCTCTTTTGTTAAGGCAACAATTAGTAGGAAGAATGCCAGAAAAGCATTTCCATATGAAGTGCTTAACTTTACCTTTGACTTGCAATTTCCAACTTTTGTCCTTAATGATCTTTAGATTCTGATTACTCTAGCTACTCTCCCCCCCCAGCCATGTTTCTGGCCTTATCTAGAACCAATTGATTGTATGAGGATTCGATAGAGTATAATCGCTTCTTATCTGGCGGCCAGTACCACTTGTCCTTTTTTTTATCACAACTCATTCCTTTAATCATTAAGATCAACTCGAATCCTCTTCTTGAGAGAGAAGGTCTTGCATACAAGCTCTTCATTCCAATAATTCCATTCTCGATAAGCAGTCAAAGAACTTTCACTAAACCATTATCCATCACATTCGGTTTACAAGGTTTAAAATTGGATGCCCCTAATCCAAGGGTCCTCCCAAATTCTAATAGCTCTCCCATTACCCACTTCAAATCTAAGCCCCCTCTTCAAAGTGTCTAATGTTTCAAACCAACTTCTCCACAACCATGACACTAGAACCCAATTTAGCATCAATTAAGTTTCCCCCGGGAAATACTTAGCCTTCAAGACTTTGCTAACAAGCAAGTTTGGACATGAGATAATTCTCCAAAGTTTCTTCACAATGAGAGCCTCATTAAATAACACCAAATCATGGAACCCCAACCCCCCCTTCTTTAGGCACAGTCAATTTGTTCCAAGCCCTCCAATGGATATTATTTTTCCCACACCATCATCCCCCCACCAGAAATTGGAGAAGAGACTGCTTATTTTCTTACAGATCCCAATAGGCAAAACAAAGCAGTACATAACATAGACACGTAGCCCATCCGGAACCGCTTTAAGAAACACTTCTTGTAGGTCCCAAGGGGTGTAAGTAAGGTTTAGAAGGGGGGGTTGAATAAACCTTATCAACTTTTCGATTTTAGTCCTTTTAAAATTATTACAGAGTTAATACACAGCTAAGTCCTTGAGAAACAGCTAAGTTAGTTAATCGGAAGAGTTAGCCACTCAACGTAGTCGATAGAGTGTTGATAGAATAACTCGATTGTTTAGTCTAAACCTTAACTTGGTTGTGATGAGTTTTTCAGCGGAAGACTTAACACCCTTGAATTTGATTTAACTTTGTTTTAACAAATGATTTTAGCACTTAGAGTATGCAGAAATATAAATATGCTGAAATGTAAATGACACAAGTAATTTTTATAGAGGTTCGAAGATGGGGTAATTCTTCTGATCCTCTCTTCTCCAACTCCTGGAGGAATCCACTAAGTAATGATCAATTCACAAAGTGGTTATCGTCTAGAGACAAGTTTTATCACGCACCGACTTGCTCCTTGGACTCAATCTTGAGATGCCTTGGTCACACGGTTGGCTTCTCGTCCGACTCAACTTCTTCATAGCAATAATTTTGCTTTGCTTGCTACTTGACTCACTTTCTCAAGCTTCTTGGATTTGATCACAAAGCCCTCCAATAACTTGAGATTGGTTCGACCTTGAACCTTCCTACAATCCTCCTTGGAAAGTAGACCCCTTTTGTTTCTTCAAAAGTTTCCTCTTCAACAGATTGAAGTTGTCTTTCCTTCACAGCATTGTGTTGGATAGATTTCCTTCGAGATTTAGGTTTGAGGATTTTGCTTGAATATCTTGAGAATATTTTGCAGGTTGCAGTTTTAATAATGTTTGTTCGTTAGTGGTTCAGGTAATCAAGGTAACCCTTTCTCAAAGAAGTTCCTCGGCCTTTTATTGTGAACTTTCAAAAATCTGCCCGTTGAAGAGATAGGCTGATTTTCAAAAGTCACTTGTGTTCGTTGGCTTGTCTTTTCTTGGTCTTCAGTCTTGAGATGTAGACCTTTCCTTGTATTAAATGAATGTCCATTTTTCGAGTTCTAACACGAGCAGTGCTTCCCATTGGTTTATTCCTTTTGCACACTTCTGGGATTGAGGACTTTAAGACATGGAAGTATTACTTATTTAAGTAAAGTTCTTGACTTTTGTGCAACGGATTCTTTTTAGTTAACTCCTCTTTGCAGCTGCCTTTTCCCCAGGTGACTTGAGTCTGCTCCAATCATTGAAAGACTCATCTGTCACTTCAACTTCTGACATGGCTTCTCTAGTTGACTTAACTAACTCTTCACACAGCTGTCCCTCAGCTGTTACATCTTCAGTCGAGTCCTTGGTCTTCTGTCTTGGCCATACTTAGTTGTTCCGCAGTGGAGTCTTCACTTCACTTCTTCAGTTGACTTCTTGTATTCCCAGGCATAGCTGACTTGACTAGTTCATTCAAATTTCTATCTATTACAATGAGAATTACAAGGAAAATGGGGTGCCAACATTCTAATCTAAGTTTTACATGGCATTCATCAAAATCTACAAAATAATTTCCCAATAATTTCCCCCTTTTTGATGATGCCAAAACTTAAAAACATTAAACAAAATGTAAACAACACAGATACATACAGACAATGCAGTAACAAAGAATGTCTGCGTAGAATCAATCATTTTATTAATCATAGCATTCTTGTCATTTACACAACTGTTTACAAGGTGTATCAGAGCATAATCATATCCAAGCAAACTTCAAGAATCTATGCTAAGATACAACAATAGAGAGAAAATACAGCAATACTTTATTGAATGTACAGATGACTTACACACATATGTATTTACAAAAGTAAAATTCACGAAGGGGTTAGCAGCAACACTTCATCGCCTTCGTTGCCTCCTTCTTTCCTCTTCAGCTCTGTCATCATCAGCTCTCTTTCTTTTCTTTTCATCTTCAGCTGCTTTCTTCTTTTCATAGGCTCTCTTCGCAGCATCGTCTTTTCTTTTTCTTTCTTCCCTTTCTTGCCACAGCTGATCTTGTCTTTTATCTTCCTCCTCGATTCTCTTCATGTATTCAGCATTCTTCCTAGCCACTTCCCAATTAGCTACTTCATCATACCCAGCCCAGTAAATCCTTCCCTTCTTGCCTGGATCTACATATTCAATGTTTTTGGGTAGAGGTCTAGGTTGAAAACCTCTTCCTCCACCACTTCTTCCTCCTCCTCTGGGTGTATATTGTACGGGGTTCTTCTTCTTACCAGCTGAATGGTTCTTTGGTAGTTTGCTACCTAATGACTTCTTCTTCGCACTGACTTGGACCCTTTCTCCCAAGACAAATCCCAGGCTTGGGCTATAGACATGTTTTTGAAGTAACCTTCGGATTTGAGAATTTTAAATTCTTCAACGAATCTTGGCTCGTCTCCATCATCTGGAATGGAATTTGTGTCCTTTCTGCCGGAATGCCACCGTAAGTTTTCAGTACTTCTAGAACACGGGCATCCATCTTTCTTTCAACCTCCTTCATCCCTGCTTCCACAATCTTTCTTTTCTCAGACATAGGCACAGCAGAGTGTTGGAGCGGCAGAGTCACTGGAAGTTTACTGATTATCGATGTTGTGACATGACCTTGTTGAGGGGTTTCGGCAAGCATTAAGGTCACATCCTTTGACCTTTCCCCCTCAACAACTTTTCCTTTCTCCTTCTTCTTCTCAACAGTTGTCTGCTCCTTCTCCTTCTTCTTCTCAACAGCTGTCTCTTCTTGCAACTTCCTCAAGTATTCCTCTTCCCCCTTTTTGGCATCATCGAAGGAGAGAGGAATCCCTAGAAACATCCCAACGAGCATGAAATCCAGTCGGCTGAGAGTTGAGTTCTGCTTGGAGTCTGCTGCGGCATGTGCTGTGCAAAATTCTGAGCGAGTGGCTTTCGATTCAGCTGCCACCAATTTCATTTCAGCCATGAGAAGGCTGAATTTCGTATTCATGTTCTCCTCAACACGCAGAATTTCTTTTCGATGAAATTCACGCAGAAGCTCCATTTCAGTTGTGTGAGAGGCATGCATTCTATCAATATTGGCATGTATCCTCTGCTTCATATCAGCATTGTTAGCACTCCAAACCAGCATCTTGTTGTACAATGCCTTGAAATATCAAACTTGTTCGTATCGCATTGTACTCTGTTGCTGACACCATTCCCTAATCCGTACCACAATCCCTCATAAGTCTGCTGTGAGGGTGGCATCTCTATTGTCCAGACGCATATTTAGTGAGGCCTGGTGTCGTTCGATCTTCTCAATCTCTCCACAAATTTTCTTGAAGACTTCACGGATCTCAGCTTTCACTTCGGATTCAGCTGGCGGCCATGCAGCATCAAAATCAAAGTCTGTTGGAACATGGAGTTAGTGGGAATTACTGGATCTTCTCGGATGTTGAAACATCGCTACTCTTAAGTTGTCTCTTCTTCAAGGTCGGGCAGCTCAAATGAGAAAGGGAATATTTCCTCAAATGCATCATCTCGTACATATGGTATCGATAGTACAGTTGTACGTGCCTTTGATGATCCGGGTTGAGTCGATTTTGAGCTTTGGGAGCCTGCGCAGATGACTCGGTCTCAGCTGGGCCTGGTTGAGTGGATTGGACAGCTGACTGAGCCGCAGCTGTCTTAACAGCTTCTTCGGCCTCAGTGGATTCTGCTAAATGAATTTCCTTGTCCTCAGCTGCATCATCAGCGTCATCGGAGTATGATGAAGCCTGGGGGCTTGGTTCATCATCAAAGTTGAACTTTTGACGAGCAGCTTTAAAAGTTGCCTGACCCGTCTGTGGAAGAACATCCTCAGCTAAGTCCTCTTGATGAGCAACAGGAGTGGACTCAGCTTCGTCTTCAGATCCCAGAAAGGATATATCAGGGTTGTCCTGGGAATCATGAAGGGCACTAATCTCCTTTTCAGATTCAGCAATGATGACAGGAGGGATGCTCTTATCTTCTTGAGTTTTACCCAGGGAAGTCTCAACCTCCCTTCGGCCTTCAATACCTCCAGCAGTCTCTTTGTGAGAGGTCTTCTACAATCCCTTCGAGACGCAGCTATCTTAGGGTCTTCGTGGCATCCGAAGGAGTCTCAACCCCTTGGATTGCACTTTCAGTGCCCAGAGTGTTAACTCCTGGGGCATTTCCAACCTATGCCTCGACTGCACCAGTAGCGTCCTCAGCCTGCAATGCAGTTGGAACTTCAGCTGAGACAGACTCAACTGTCTTAGCTTCGTCAATGCCAGTCTGCTGTGGTTCTCTTTTCTTTTCCACTTCGCCTCCTTTCTGCAATGTGGAGTCATCGCAAAGATCCTCCGACTTTCTTTGTAGTGGAGTGATTTTCCCCTCGGCACACCGGTGAGTAATCGATGGTGGGGTCACTCTTCTCTAGACTCCCGGCTGCTTCCATTGAGTGCTCAGTCGTTGGGGCAAGTGGTAAAACACCTCAATAGGGGTTGGCTCAATTTGGGTGCCCAGATTCCCGGTTTTATCACCAAGTCCCCTAGACCCATTTTCCGAAATAGTGGGGACGTAGCTGCAGCTATGGTTGTGGCAATCTGCTGCACTACGCCCAATGGGTCTATCTCCAGGAGAGATTTAGAGGACTCTCCTGGTCCTTCCATCATCTGCCTCTCATGCATCAATCTGGATTCCTTTAGAGCTTGCTCCATGTCTGACTTCTCTGTTGAAGCAACGGGATCCCTATCCTCATCACTCTCCGAGAACACATCTATATGAGGGTGAGTGTGTTCCAGAGTTCCAGTAAGAGGACATATATTGGCTTTCTCGAGTGCTTCTGCTTCCTCAGCTGCTCTGGCCTTTTCTTTCTCCTTGTAGATGTGCAGAATATTCAGGCAGTTATCCTCATCAAGAGCCTGAAGAACAGTGTTGAATTCGAGAAATTGCAGCAACTCCTCTTCTTACTCGATAAATTCAGGGTGTTTAAACTGCTCCCTGGAGTGGCTTAGTTTCCACGCTCTCCATTCACGCAGACGGCGCTGAATGTCTAGATACACTAGAGAAACCACAATCACATCATCATCTCCATCATCTTCCTGTCCCTCCGTTTCAGGGATGGAAGGTAGCATACTCTGTTGTTCTTCGCCTTCAGCAGCATCTATTGCATGTGGAGAGACAACCTTTTCGACAGGAGATTCAGTTGTCTCAGCTGCTTCTTTGGTAAGTCTCTGTTGATCACCTTCAGCAGACTTGGCGGTTTCATCAATTATTTCAGGAGACTGCACTTCCTCAGCAGTCTCAGAAGTTTTCCCCAGCTGAGTGGCAGACTCAGCTGTCTTTTCAAGCTCTGAAAGCTTAGAGATTCTTCTTCTTCTCTTGGTTCTCACCAGAGGAATTTCTGGTTCAGATTTCTCTTCTTCAGGTTCCTTGGCGGCTGGGGCCGGAGCATCTTTCTTAGATGGAGTTGCCTTTCTATGCTTGGTAGTCCTCTTCTTTCTTATGGCTGGAGAAGGTATTTGGGCTTCCTTCTCCGCCTCGGCTGCGGGGGCAGGAGACACGGCTGCTCGGGCAGGTGACTCGGTTGTAGGGGCAGGAGCGTCCATTTTCTTTGTTGCAGGGACAACTTTCTTCTTAGCAGCTGCAGGGGCAGCTCTCTTCTTCGGAAGGGAGAAGACAGTTGTGTTCTCGGGTTTAGCTAATTCCCCCTCACTAGTATCCGCCCTCTTCGCATGGGCTCTTTTCTGGGCTCCTGAAAGATTAACCCTGAACATATTCTTATTTACATGGAAGGGCTTTCCATGTTGAAGGGGAATGCCCTTCACTTCCATCAGATGGCCAGTGACTAGGCCATATCCGAGTGATCCTCCAAAGGATCCATCTTCCTTGTACGATTTGTTCCCGACGTTCGGGCGAGTCTGTTGTATACGAACTCAGCCCAGTTGACTTTCTTTCCTTCCATGATCGCAGCCATGACGATCAGCTTTGTCTTTGACAGTTGATTGAAACTGCCAAACTTCATATCTACACATTTTGCAACGACGTCCATCAACTTGTGATAGTCTTCTTTCAGCAGCTTCTTCTCAGCTGTGTAGATAACTTTCGTAGCACACTCCGGTTTGGCTACTTCTTTCCATGCAGCAGCCAAGTTGACATCAGCTTCACCTATCTCTGTCATGCCCTCCGACGGCAATAAGCAGTGCTCTGCAAGGTCCTTAGCAGTAATCAAGATGTCCTTGCAGTGGACGGAGGACTTGATACCTTCATCCTGCACCTCTGCATTTGCATAGAATTGTGCCACCTCTTCAGCGTAGGTCAGCGAGTATTCCATTGTTAGAAAAGGCCTGCTTTTCCGCATATCAGCTATCTTCTTCACTAGGGTTTCATCGGAACCCTGCTTTATCATTCCTTCGAAATCCACAGTCGATCCAGAGTGGATTTGCTTCGATAACTTAACAAAATCGAGTTTTCGTGTCACTTTTAGAGAGTTTTACCGAATAAAACTTGATAAACCTGCTTGTGAATTCGTAGGATTTTTGAGAGAAAAGAACTTGCTTGCTTCTGCTTTGAAGATGAATAGTTTTGAGTGCGAGAGAGAGAAAATTGAAAAATGAGTATATAAGGGTTATGAAAGGACGTGTTTTTGATTTTTGAAATTTGATCAAGTTCAACGACTCAGATTTACCACGCCGAACCGCATTTAATTCCTCGCATTTAATGCGACAGCATTTATATCCAATCATATGCTTATCAGGCGCCTTTTCTGCACTCCCATCATTATTATCGACGTCATCCTTAAAAACATTCCCGCTCATTAAAAACGACTGCGTTTTTATCACTTAGCTCATAAATGACTCTCCTTTCATTAAGCGACTCAGCCGTCAGCTAACTCGATACAACGGACTTTTCGATATGGCTGTTTCACTTGGCTGATGTGAAAACCTTGTTCATTTCCCACTTTCTATTTTTCATCTCTTCTGATTCAGTCTTCTGAGTATTAACTCAACTCAATTAACCCTTGCTCATGCTTAAGCTCTTCAAATCTTGTTTCACATAAGGGCTTGGTGAAAATGTCAGCTAACTGTTTATCAGTTGAGATATATTCCAAAACGATATCTTTCTTTTCCACATGATCTCTTATGAAATGATATCTGACATCAATGTGCTTTGTTCTTGAATGCAACACAGGATTCTGAGTAATTGCAATAGCACTTGTGTTGTCACGCATAATTGGAATTTCTTTTTCTTCAATTTCATAATCTCTCAGCTGTTGTCTCATCTATAAGACTTGGGAACAACAGCTGCCCATAGCTATATACTCTGCTTCCGCTGTGGATGTGGCTATTGAGTTTTGTTTCTTGCTAAACCATGAAACTAACCTGTTTCCAAGCATTTGACATGTACCCGAAGTACTCTTTCTGTCAACTCTGCATCCAGCATAGTCAGAATCTGAATAACCAATTAGCTTGAATCCACCTTTCTTTGCATACCATAAGCCAACTTCTTGGCATCCCTTCAAATATTTTAGGATTCTCTTAGCTGCAGTGATATGGCTTTCCTTAGGTGTAGATTGGAATCATGAACATACACCTACTGCAAAGGTGATGTCTGGCCTGCTTGCTGTTAAGTAGAGCAGTGAACCAATAAGTGCTCTGTATCTTGTTTGATCTACGAGGCTTACCATCCTGCATCCATGTCCATTTTGACTGATGTATTCATTGGTATTTTTACAGAAGACTTCTCCTCCATAACAAACTTCTTCATTAAATCTCTGGTGTATTTTGTTTGACTTATGAAGGTTCCATCCTTCAGCTGCTTAACTTCAAGTCCTAGGAAGAAGGTTAGCTCTCCCATCATGCTCATTTCAAATTTACCTTGCATGAGGTTTGAGAACTTATCACACAGCTCTTTGTTTGTGGATCCAAAAATGATATCATCCACATATATCTGAACAAGAAGTATACTCTCTCCATCTTGAATTCTAAAGAGTGTTCTGTCTACTTTCCCTTTGGTAAATCCATTATCAGTTAGAAATTGAGACAATGTATGCTATTGGTGCTTGCTTCAGTCCATATAGAGCTTTCTTGAGCTTGTACACTTTATCTCCAAGAGTCTTCTGCTCAAATCCTGGAGATTGCTCAACATAGACTTCTTCTTCCAAAAGTCCATTTAAAAATGCGCTTTTCACATCCATTTGATATACAATGAAGTTCTTGTGTGCAAAGATAGGCAAGAAACATCCTTATTGCTTCTAATCTTGCAACAGGAGCAAATGTTTCATCAAAATCTATTTCTTCTTCTTGGCAATACCCTTTGGCTACCAACCTTGCTTTGTTCCTTACCACAGAACCTTCCTCATTCATCTTGTTTCTGAAAACCCATTTTGTGCCAATAACATTCTTATGGGTTGGTCCTTGCACCAATTCCCATACCTTGTTCCTTTCAAACTGATTCAACTCTTCTTGCATGGCTTGAATCCAATGTGTGTCATCCAATGCTTGGGATACATCTTTTGGCTCTATTTGGGAAATAAAACAAGTGAACATTACTTCTTGTTGAGCTTTGGATCTGGTTCTTACACCATCTCTCACATCTCCAATGACTAGTTCTGGTGGATGGTTTCTCAGCCATCTCACATCAGGTTGAAGTAAATCAGTTGGGTTCAGCCGTCTTGCAGTTGTGTTATTTTGAGCAGCTCTTTCATCATCATTCAGTTGCAGATTTTCCAGCTGTCTTTGAGATTCAGCTATCTCATCTTCATCTTGGTTGATTACTCTTGCTTGACTTCAACATAAGGACTCTTTCGCATAGTTGGTGATTGACTTATCGCCTAACTCTTCAATGTCTTCTCCATTCACATTGGGCTCATCAAAAACCAGGATGAATAGACTCTTTCGTGACCATATTCCTCTTATTCAACACTCTATAGGCTTTGCTCTCACGGTGAGTATCCCAAAAGATACCTTCATCGCCTTTAGCATCAAAAGCCTTTAGATTATCCTTGCCATTGTTATGAATGAAGCATTTACATCCAAATATTCTGAAGTACCCAACATTTGGCTTTCTCCCTGTCCAGATTTCATAGGGAGTCTTTGTCAGCTGTCTATTAATCATGCATCTATTCTGAGTATAGCATGCAGTGTTGATGGCTTCACCCCAAAATCTTTTAGCGATCCGGCAAACTAACATGGTCCTTACAACTTTCTTGAGAGTTCTGTTCCTTCTTACAGCTACTCCATTCTGCTGTGGAGTTCTTGCTGCAGATACCTCATGAGCAATGCCATTTTCAATACAGTACTGAGTTATTATCCCATTGACAAACTTTGTTCCTCTATCAGACCTTATCTTTATAATGGTTTGGCTCTTTTCATTTTGAACTCTTTTCATCAGCTGAGGTAGTTTCTGTAGGGTTTCTTTCTTTTTGCACATGAAGATTGTCCATGTATATCTTTAATAGTCATCTACCACCACTAAGGTGTATTTCTCCCCACTTATGATGGCTGGTTCAATAGGACCAAATAAATCTATATGCAACAAATGTAATATCCTTGTTGAAGAAGGACTAAGCTTCTCTTTGAATGAAGATTTGAACCGCTTTCCCATCCGCATGCATCACAAACACTTTTTCTTCTTGTACACCGAGTCCGCAATCCTTCCACACGATGACTCCTTACAAGCTTGTTGATTGTCTTGAATTTCATATGACTCAGCTTCTTATGTCACACCTAACCTCGGTTCGGTTGTGCTTTTGCTAACACTGCTGGGTGCTTGGTGTGGCAAAGAGACGCAGTCTACCACATACAAGTTCTTCTCGCCTGGATCCTTGCAAAGACTATTTCATTTGATTCAAGATCTTTAATCGGCACACTCCCATATGAATCCAACATTATAGCCTTTGTCACAAAGTTGACTTATGCTGAGCAAGTTAAAGTTGAGTCCCTCAACATAAGCAACATCTGTGATCTCTAATCCATTCTTCTTAATGGATCCAGTGCCTTTTATTTCCCCTGGAGCTTCATTTCCTCCAAATATGACTTTTGCACCTCTAATCTCCTTTGAACCTGCAATCAAGGAAATTAGTTTTTAGGTACCCATGCTTATCTGGGTCCTGAGGGGTTAGTGCTATAGATGATCCAACCAACCTATAGCCTAATGACTTGATTCTAAGAGGTTGCCATCTATCTGTGTCATAATCATAACTTACTTTGGCAAATTGCTTGTGGGCTTTAGGTTCATACAGCTGTCTCTTTTATCTGTATGTCTATGTGTGTTTTAGCAATTCCCTTCTTCGGGTAGTTGTAATGTTTTTTAGTATAGTGCTTGGGTGCAAATGTGTGCTGATAATAGCCCTTTTGCCTTTGGAATAACCTTTGCTGAGTTCTAGGTCTTTGCCATTTAGGCTTGTATTCCATTGGTCTTTGCTGATATGTCACATTATTCCAATTAGCTTGACTTGGGTAATTTCTACCATTCCCATCATATGTGTTTCTTTGATAAAACTTCTGGGGTTTTTGGTAGCTCTATTTATTCTTCACAGAGTACTTCCTATTTGGAGTTTTTGAGGAACTCACTGGATTTCTTCTCGTTGTCCTATCGTATACTCAATCGGTTGTTTTCATTTTCCTTTATATCCAAGGCCAGTTTGTTTGTGATTGTGCTTTGGAGTGAATGTGGGTGCAGATTTGGTGTCTTGGATTTTTGAGATGCTTCATTACTTGAAGATCCTTTTTCCAAAATCACTCACAGGAGCTTGACTAACTCCTTTGCATATGCAGGGCAACCCGTCTATATGTTGCCGTTCCCAAGCCCGGATAAAGGAGGAGGGTTGCGTTAGGTCGGCTGACCCAGCGTAAAACTCTTGTCATTTCCTTATGGTATGGATCATATAAGACATCGTGATAAGGCTAGGATGCTCCCCGTAAGGAGTGCGCGCCGCAGGTCCGACTGCGGTGTCTTGGCAAGGACCGCTACACCTCCATAAGGGCTTGGGTGTAGTGAAAAATACACAAGAGCCCTCACACACTAATAAGAGGAACACAAATGATAATAAGAAAATTAGAAAGTATAGAATTGGCAGTTGGAACATAGGTACTTTGACAGGTAAAACTATAGAGCTCGTAGATATTATGAAAAGACGAAACATAGATATTATGTGTATCCAAGAGACTAAATGGGTAGGCGAGAAGGCTAAGACACTAGATACTACAGGTTATAAGCTTTGGTATAGTGGAAAGGATAGAACTAGGAATGGGGTGGGTATCATTGTAGATCCTCTCTTCATAGATCAAGTAGTAGGAGTAACTAGAAAAGGAGATAGAATCATATCCCTTAAAATTGTAGTAGGTAACGAACTTATAAATATTGTTAGTATATATGCACCTCAAGTAGGATTAGATGATGCTACTAAGGCTAAATTTTGGGAAGATTTAGAAATTCTAATGCAATCAATCCTCAAAATGAAAAAGTCATCATAGGTGGAGACTTAAATGGACATGTTGGGAAGGATAATGAAGATTATGAAAGGGTCCATGGAGGATATGGCTTTAGCTCGCGTAACAATGAGGGTAGAACCATCCTAGACTTTGCGATTTGCTTATGATTTTATTATAGGTAATACCTTCTTTAAAAAGAGAGACGAACATTTAATCACATTTAAAAGTGGTCCTAACAAATCACAAATTGACTACTTTCTAACGGAAAAAAAACGAAAAATATGCAAAAATTGCAAAGTAATACCGGAGAAAGCCTCACCACCCAACATAGACTACTAGTTTTGGATATCAAACTTATTAACATACACTTAAAGAGAAAGAAAATTAACATACCGAGAATTAAGTGGTGGAACTTAAAGAATATAGAAAAAAGAGATAGTTTTGTCAAATCTCTAGTAGAAACCATTGATTGGAAAGTGGAAGACAAAGCCGATGAAACATGGAACTATGTAACTACTCAAATGAAAAAGATCGCAAAAGAAACATTAGGGGTGTCAAATGGTAATAAATGGAATAAAGAGTCATGGTGGTGGAATCAAGAAATCCAAGAAAAGGTAAAGGAAAAACGAAGTAGTTATAAAGTATTGTATTCTCAGAAAAACGAAGAAAACCTTAAAAGATATAAAGACGCCAAAAAAGAAGT
Source organism: Rehmannia glutinosa (assembly GCA_016081115.2). Lineage (NCBI taxonomy): Eukaryota > Viridiplantae > Streptophyta > Magnoliopsida > Lamiales > Orobanchaceae > Rehmannia > Rehmannia glutinosa. The sequence continues at coordinate 27,987,433 of CM071937.1, forward strand.
AAGAAGAGCAATATATGAAGCAAAAACCAAGGCATATGAAGATTTCTATAAGAAACTAGATACTAAAGAAGGAGAGAAAGATATATATAAAATAGCAAAATTTAGAGAAAAACAAACAAGAGATCTAACCCAAATTAAATGCATAAAAGATGAAAATGAAAACATTTTAGTGAAAGACGAGGACATAAAAGATCGATGGAAGAGGTATTTCAATAATCTTTTAATGAACCGAAGAGGAATGAAGTCACATTAGGGAACTAGGCCAATCTGAATCGAATAGAAACCGTACCTTTTATCGTAGAATTCAACTTCATGAAATGAAAAAGCACTAAACAAAATGAAAATCGCAAAGCAAAGTTGGCCTAGATGATATACCAATTGAAGCGTGGAAATGTTTAGGTGGAGTTGGAATTGCATGGCTTACTAAATTATTTAATGTTATTCTAAAAACTAAGAAAATGCCGATGAATGGAGAAAAAGTATATTGATACCTATATATAAAAACAAAGGGGATATACAAAATTGTGCAAATTACAGGGGAATTAAATTAATAAGTCATACAATGAAACTATGGGAAAGAGTTATAGAAGCAAGAATAAGAAATGAAACTAGTATATTAGATAATCAATTTGGCTTCATGCCAGGAAGATCCACAATTGAAGCTATACACTTAATTAGACGATTATGTGAACAATATAATGAGAGAAAACAAGATTTACATATGATTTTTATTGATCTTGAAAAGGCATACGATAGAGTCAACCGTGATATAATGTGGCGCGTATTGGAAAAAAGAGGAATAAAAATAGCCTACATAGATGCCATAAAAGATATGTATGATGGTATAACAACATGCATTAGGACACCAACAGGAATATCTAGTGAATTCCCAAACACTATAGGTTTGCATCAGGGATCTGCTCTAAGCCCGTACCTTTTTATCCTAATAATTGATGAAATCACTAAACACTTACAAAAATCCATCCCTGAATGTATGTTATTTGCGGACGATATAATCTTAATTGATGAAACAAGGGAAGGAGTAAATGCAAAATTGGAAGTTTGGAGAGAAGCACTCGAATCAAAAGGTTTTACTATAAGTAGGGCTAAAACAGAATACATGGAATGCCACTTTAGTAAAAACAACAGGAACAATGAGACGAAAGTTAAAATTGATGGACATGAAGTGAGTATAACAAAGAGTTTTAAATACTTAGGATCTATAATTGAAGAGAACGGAGAAATCAATAAAGATGTCACACATAGGATCCGGCGGGTTGGAATAAATGGAGCAAAGTGCATCTTCTATCCTTTGTGACCGTAAAATACCATTAAAATTGAAAGGAAAATTTTATAAAACGGCCATAAGGCCCGCAATGCTTTATGGAGCAGAATGTTGGGCGACTAAATATGAACACGAATAAAAAATAAGGGCGTGAGAGATGAGAATGCTAAGATGGATGTGCGGACACACGATTAGATAGAATAAGAAATGAACACATTAGAAACAAAGTGGGAGTAGCACCAATAGACGAGAAAATTAGAGAAACACGATTAAGATGGTTTGGACATGTTTATAGGAGACCTTTAGATGCACGTGCGACGTTTAGAAGGTAGAGAATCACTCACACAAATCAAAAGAGGAAGAGGTAGGCCTAAAAAGACTTGGAAAGAAGCTATTAAACATGACATGTTATACCTAGAAATAAACGAAAATATGGCTTATGACCGTAAACGATGGCGCGATATGATCCGTATAGCCGACCCCACGAGGGATTAAGGCTTAGTTTGTTGTTGTTGTTGTTGTTGTTGTACTCTAGAGCTTGACTGTGCACAAAGGAATTGAATCATATGTGTCTTATCTCCACACTCGTTTTGGCTCATAATAAGGCCATCCAATGATTTAGATGCCTTTGTAAATGATGCAAACACATTTTTGAGATCATTTTCCCTCTTTTCTATAGCAGTTATCTCTGCTATTAGTTTAGCATTTTCAGCCTTCAGCTCTTTGTTCTCATCAGCTATGTGACTCAGAGTGCTCAGCTCCTTAGTCAGCTGTGAGTTTTGGCTTTTGAGATGGTTGTTTCCCTCATTTAATAGTGTGTGTGAGGATTTAATGTGCTCAAAGTCTTTCATCATTTTGCCTAATGAATTATAAAGATCAGTGGGTGATGAATTGTGTGTGTGTCACAATCACTATCAGATGAGTTAGAGTGTACCTCATCTTCTTGGTCTGGTTGATCTTGTTCTTTAGCCATTAGACAGATCATTGCTTCTTCTTCAGAATCACTTGAGTAGTCAGCTTCACTTCTCTCGAGTCTCCGCTTCTTTAGACTTAGCTCTAGCCCAACATAGCTTTTTTCTTTTCTGTCTTCTTTGTCTCAAGACTTTTCTTTCTTCTTCATTCATGTATTTATTGACTATCAGTATATGGACAATCAATAGCGAAGTGTCTGGTTGTCTGCAGTTCAACACAGTTCTCGGCTCTTTGGTCATTTCTTTCGGTCCTTGAATTATCGCTACGATATTCAACCTTTGATGTTCGACTCTCTTGGGTGGCCTATTTTCCCTTGACTTGGAGGGAGCTGAATGTCTCCTGGAAGATTCACCCTTGTTTCTTTTATAGTTCTTGTTGAAGATCTTGTTGAATCTTTTAACCATCAGGGCAATCTCCTCCTGGTCAATGGCTTCCTTGACCTCAGCTCTCTTCCCATCCTTAACTATAAGTGCAGCTGTTTTGGGTACAGGTGTCTCCTCTTGATCTTTTCTTCTCAGCTCAAGCTCATAGGCTTTGAGGTCTGAGAATAGCTCATGATTGGATGTTGTTGTGAGGTTCATTGAATGTCTCAGGGCCATGACCTTCATTTCCCATTCAGCTGGGAGGCTTCTCAGAATCTTCATACATATTTCCTTTTGTGTATATTCTTTCCCAAGTGCCGATAGTTCATTTGTGATTTTGTGAATCTAGCATCCGGTGATCAAGGTTTCACTGCAAGCATTTTAAAATTTTCAAATTTCTGTACAAAGAATAGACAATTTGTTTTCTTTAATTTGCTCAGATCCTTCACAAATTAAAGTTAATTTATCCCATTTGTTTTGCGGTTTGGCAAGATTTGACTTTGTTGAACATTGTTTTGTCCAAGGTTTTGTAAAGTATGTCCTTGGCTACATTGTCCAAGTTGTATCTTTTTTGTCCTCGTTTGTCCACTCGGTCCTTGGTTTCTCAACCATGGCTAGTCTTGCCTCGGCCTTCTGACTCTTCTTCTCCTTCACCGTTTGCTCTCCCATCTGGTGTGTTCACTTTCGGATTTGCGTGGCCCATCCTCTATTACTATCCACATTTCATCATGTAAAGCAGATAGATGAGCCTGCATACGAATTTTCCAGTCATCAAATTCCTCAATAGTGAACATAGGAATGCGTGTCAAATTTGCTTCCATGATGATAACTTTGCTGAATAAACAGAGTTTTGAAAGAACAAGTGTTAAAAATTTCTTTGAAAGATTGGAGATCTAGTTCAGTAACCAATGCGGAAGGCTCAATAAACCAATCGCTCTGATACCACTTGTAGGTCCCAAGGGGTGTAAGTAAGGTTTAGAAGGGGGGTTGAATAAACCTTACCAACTTTTCGATTTTAGTCCTTTTAAAATTATTACAGAGTTAATAAACAGCTAAGTCCTTGAGGGACAGCTAAGTTAGTTAATCAGCAGAGTTAGCCACTCAACAGACTCGATAGAGATGTTGATAGAATAACTCAGCTGTTTAGTCTAAACCTTAACTTGGTTGTGATGAGTTTTTCAGCGGAAGACTTAACACCCTTGAATTTGATTTAACTTCGTCTTAACACTTGATTTTAGCACTTAGTAATTTATCAGTTGGATAGCAAATTATCAGCAGATGTGAAATGAGTATGCAGAAATATAAATATGTTGAAATGTAAATGACACAAGTAATTTTTATAGAGGTTCGAAGATGGGGTAGTTCTTCTAATCTCTTCTCTACGACTCCGGAGAAATCCACTAAGTAATGATCAATTCACAAAGTGGTTATCAGTCTAGAGACAACTCTTGATCACGCAGCCGACTTGCTCATTGGAGTCAGTCTTGAGATGCCTTGGTCACACAGCTGGCTTTTCATCCGACTCGGCTTCTTCACAGGCGTTTGCGCTTGCTCTTGACTCACTTTCTCAAGCTTCTTGGATTTGTATCACTAATCCCTCCAATTACTTGAGATTGGTTAGACCTTGAACCTTCCTACAATCCTCCTTGGAAAGTAGACCCCTTTTGATTCTTCAAAAGTTTCCTCTTCAATGATTGAAGTTGTCTTTCCTTCATGACTTTGTGTTGGATCGATTTCCTTCGAGATTTAGGCTTGAGGATTTTGCTTGAATATCTTGAGAATATTTTGCGGGTTACGATTTTAATAATGCTTGTTCGTTCGTGGTTCGTGTAATCAAGGTAACCCTTTCTCGAAGAAGTTCCTCGATCTTTTATAGTGATCTTTCAAAAATCGCCCGTTAAAGAGATAGGCTGATTTTCAAAAGTCACTTGTGTTCGTTGGCTTGTCTTTTCTTGGTCTTGATCTTGAGATGTAGACCTTTCCTCGTATTAAATGAATGTCCGGCTTTTGAGGTTCGACACGATGTGCGTGTTTTCCATTGGTTTATTCCTTTTGCACGCTTCTCGGGATCGAGCACTTTAAGACATGGCAAGCATGGAAGTATTACTTATTTAAGTAAAGTTCTTGACTTACGTAACGGATTCTTTTAGTTAACTCCTCTTTGCAAATTTGCCTTTTCCCCAGGTGACTTGAGTCTGCTCCAATCATTGAAAGACTCATCTGTCACTTCAACTTGTGACATGGCTTCTCAAGTTGACTTAACTAACTCTTCACACATTGTCCCTCGGTTGTTACATCTTGATCGAGTCCTTGGTCTTGTCTTGGCCATACTCGGTTGTTCCGATCGGAGTCTTCACTTCACTTCTTGATTGACTTCTTGTATTCCCGGGCATAGCCGATTTGACTCGGCTCATTATTCCCTATCTATTACAATGAGAATTACAAGGAAAATGGGGTGTCAACATTCTAATCTAAGTTTTACATGACATTCATCAAAATGTACAAAATAATTTCCCAACATTTCTTTACCAAACTAAGGGAGAAATATATTCTTCCAATTCACTAACCTATCATGCTCAACGTCAATGACATATTGAAATACCTCTTTTTTGGATCTCCCAATCCCCAAAGGTAAGCCCAGGTATCTACTAGAAGATTGAGAAATAATACCACCCAAGCTTTGATACATTTTAGCTTGAACCCCCAATCACATTTTTACTAAAGAAAATAGATTATTTATCCATATTAACCAATTGACCAGAAAAGTTTATGTAATCTTGTAGAATATCAAGGACCACTTTAGTCTGGGTAATATTTGTTTCACAAAATAAAATAGAATCATCAGCAAAAAGCAAGTGGGTAATACAAGGACCTTTAGGAGTGACTCTAAGACCCATCAAACATTTCAAATCAATAGCTTTTCTAATGAGGCTAGAGAATAACTCGGACACAATCAAGAAGAGACAATGAGAGATGGGATCTCCTGCCTGCGTGCCCTCGGTAGGAATAACATATCCCTTCACATTTCCATTTATATAAAAGAAAAAAAAAAAAAGAAGATGAGACACAAGACATGACCCACTTAACAAAAGGCAATGAAAATCCCATTTTCAGCATGATCATATTAAGACAATTCCACTCCACTCTATCATAAGCTTTGGCCATATCCAGTTTAACAGCCATGAACCATGATTTTCCAGACCTATGCCTATAGAGGTAATGAAACGCTTCCTGAGCTAAAAATACATTATCCAAAATTTGCCTATCATGAATGAAAACAGACTAATTTTCACAAATACATTGGGAAAGATAGGGTTTAATCCTATTAGCCAGGATTTTAGATATTATTTTGTAGCAAACATTGAACAAGCTAATAGGATGGAACTGGGACATAGATGAAGGATTAACGACATGATTGGTATGTGGGAATGGGGTAGGAATGGAATGAGCATCCCTTGTTTCATTCCCATTCACATACTTGGTATGCTTTAGTAATGGGAATACTCATTCCCACGGGAATCCCTATTCCCAAAAGTAAGGTATTAACCATTCCTCCTCTCCCCCATGGGTTTAGCTATTCCCAATCATCAAGAATTACTCAAATTTTATTTTTAATAAAATTATCTTTCTATAAATGACTAAAAATGTTGGATATAATCTATATTTTCGAAAAGTAGTGTAATAAATAAAAAATTTATAATTTAAATATGAGTTATATTTAATATTTTAATAAATCATGTCAATTTCTATCAATATTCAATAGTTAAATCAAAATTTTGATATAGAATTCTTTTGTTGATTTTCTATATTTTCTTATAAAATAAGAGATAATTATAAAAATACCCCTGAGGTTTGGGATAATTACATAAAAACCCAGAGATTTTTTAAAATTATAAAAAATCCTCGAGGTTTGATTTTGACTTACATTTCCCCCATTCATAAGCAAAAAAAATATCAAAACCCCGATATTTATAAAAATACTATAATTACCCCCTTAAATTTAACACATAATTAAACTTGATGGGCTTTTTTTGTAATTTTAGAATATCTCTGGATTTTTTTGTAATTAGCCCAAATCTCAGGGGTGTTTTTGTAATTATCCCTAAAAATATTATATAAAATATTTTTGATATCATAGATATAAATCTATATATATATATATATATTATTTAGCACACATTAAAATAACCTTATACCAATTTATAAATAACATATTTAATAAAATTTTATTTAAGAGAATTTGATACTTTAAAATTATTTTTCTAAATTACTATCATTCATTTATAATTACCAATCAATATATTTAAATCAAGTAAAAAATCGTCATCCATTCATTTCTCCATTCCTTGTATATACCAATCATAGGAATAGTAATACTACGTCATTCCATTCCTAATGTTATTCCATTCCTAAATTCATTCCATTCCAACCTAATTCCATTCATTCATACCAATCATGCCGTAAGACATTTAGGGATCAAGGTAACAAGAGATTGATTAACAACTTTCAATAATTTGCCATGCACGAAGAAGTTCAAAACTGCATCACAAATTTTGCTTTTTAATGATGTCCCAAAATTGTTGGAAAAAGAGAGGAGACATACCATCGAGGCCCCGGAACCTTATTAGGATGCATATCAATCAAAGCTCGTTTAATCTTTTTCTTTTCCATAGGTGCCACCAAATCTCTACTCCAATCAGCTGTAATTGTGTGAGGGATTCCATTCAATAAGCTATCAACACCCCTCGATCCCTCTGTAGAAAAAATGAGCTTATAAAACTCAGTAATTGTGTTCTCAATGTCCTCCTCTTTATCATAGATTTTAGCCTTAGAATTGCTCAATCTCACAATACAGTTCTTTTTCCTCCTTTGCATTGTAAATGTATGGAAAAACTTCGTATTTTTGTCCCCCTCCTTTAACCATTGAAGATTTCTGTCTCCAAGAGATCTCTTCTAACTTATACTCTTCATTCAACTGCTTTTTAGTACTATTCCACTCATTCAAGTTCCTCAAACCCCCTTGCTATCTCATTTGCTCCAAACTTTGGTTCACCAATCCATGTTTCTTTTGGAAGATGTCCTGAAATTTCTGTTCCAACTGAGAAGTTTCACCCTACATTCTCTAATTCTGGCCATTAACTGAAACTGGGAATTACCACTTTGAGTTTCCTACCAAGCCTCACGGACCACATCATCAACCCCTTCTCTATTAAGCCATCTCTTGTCAAAAAAGAACCTTTTCTTAAGGTTCTTAATTTCTGTATTAGAATCCAGAGTAATCAAATGGTGATCAGATGAGCTTTTAAATTCGGAATTCACAGCAGCATTAGTATATTTAACCTGCCACTAAAACGAACCAAATAATCTATCTAATTTTTTTCCACAAACCCTTCACCCACTCTGTTATTAGCCCAGGTAAAGTCCAGCCTCACTGATCATGGTTCCTGCATGCCCATATCCCCAATAAAAGATTTAAATCTGTAAAAGCTTGAATCGGTTCTAAGCCAACCTCCCTTCTTCTCATTCCGACTACACACATCATTAAAGTCACCTCCCATACACCAACATCATCCCATCTCCAGATAGCATTCCTCAAGTAGTTCCATTGATTTTCTCTCTCCAAGTAATTAAGGCTAGCATAGATGAAGATAATCCATTCAAAATCATTATTATCATTCGAGCAGTATTCCACTTCCAGGCAAAAATTACTGGTAATGACCTGTTTAACCTTCAAAAAATCTTTCCAAAAATACAAAAGACCACCATTTCTACCAATGGGATCAACACACCACCATTTTTCCTCCAAACATAACTTTTTGCACATAGTCCCCATAAAAGCTTTTTTTTTTGTGGTTTCACTTAGAAAAACAAAATCCTGATGGTGGAATTTATTCAATTCCTTCACCTGGGATATTGTAGAGGGTCCTCTCAAACCTCTACAGTTCCACACACATACTGTCATTGATCACTTTGGGACCAATTAGGGTTGGCTTCCTCCACTATTTTATCAGAAAATTCTGTTTATTTGGATTATTTGGCAATATGATCCTCCCCCCCTACCACCTTCATATCTTGTTCTGGCTCATAATCATTCAGACTCCTCCCTCTTTTCACACTTTTTTTTTATCTTTGTATGAGGATTTCTTTTCTCTCTCTTGGGAGTCGTGAGAGTCCTCTCTTTGGGGTTTTTGGTTTGTCTTGCAGTGGTTTTTTGAATTTTCCTTTTCCCCTTTTTTATTTTACTCTGTTCTTTGACTTCAAATCTTTTCATTGGCCATTAATTCCTTTTCTCATTAGGGGATATTGATTGCCATTAATATGTCTTAGGTTTGTCCGTGTTTCATAGGTCTCTGGTTATTCTCTGTCTTCATCTTTATTTTCTTTTATGTTTCTTTTGTTTGTCCTGGGTTGATATGTTTTCTTTGTTTTTGGTCCTTTCGTTGATCTTCTTTTGTTTCTCTCCCCGTCCCTTTTCTTGTTTTGTTATTTGTTTATCTAATGTGGTTGTGGTTTAGTCTATGATCCGATGCAGGTGTTGCCAGTTTGAAGTTATTTTCAGTGATTTGTGTGAAGTTTCCATCCGATGGAGCAGGAGTTAGAGAATAGATTGAGAAAATTTTCTCTGTCCGAGAAAGAGAATGTTGTTATCAACCTTAAAGATGTGGATATACATGCAAGTTCCGATAAACTTGGAGGAATGAAGAAAATTTTGCTTTGGTCCAGCCTGTGAAAGAAGCCTTTTATACGAGAGAACTGGGAGTTAACTTTTTCCAGTTTATCTTCTCGTCTAAAGAGGATGCGAAAAGAGTTAAAGAGGGTAAATCGTGGAACTTCGATAACCAATACTTGATCTTAAAAGAGTGGGAGGATAACTTGAATGGGGATAGCAAGTGCTTTAACTTTGTTGATATGTAGATACAAATGTGGAACATCCCTTTTTAATTGGATGTGCGCGGAGGTTGGATTGAAAATAGGGAAAGTATTTTCTCAAGTTAAAGATGTGGTGATATCTGAATCTGGGGGTGCGAAAGTTAGATGGCCTCGGTGGATTTAAGCAAGCCTTTATTAAGATGTGCTATTATCTAACTGGGAATTAGAGAAGTGAGGGTTGACTTTAAATATGAGAAACTCTTGAACTTTTTCTTCTATTGTGGAAAAATAGGGCACTTTGATAAAATGTGTGACCAAAGAATGGAGAATATTGTGAAGGAGAGTTTGAAAGAAAGACAATTTTGTGAGTAGATTAATGTTGAAGATAATTATTTTAGTAGAGATACTAATAGGGGCAGTCCATCTAGGAAAGCAGCCTCATAATCCAATAGATTCAGCCTTGAGAAAATTAATAATAAGGTTGATGAATCGAGTGAAGCTGCTAGGGGTATAATAGTGGATTCCAGCAATAAGGTGACTGAGGATGGGAACTCCTTGCCTATTACTGAGTATGTGGCTAGTAAGAAAGATTTAATTGGTCAGGTGATGGGTGAGGAAACGTGTAAAAAAGGGGAAAGTGATGATAAGGTTGTGGAGTTATCTCTAAAGTTAGAAAACATGGGTGAGATTAAGCTTCATTCTAGTAATTATAAGGTTGATGATAAGACTAAAGGGGGCGGGTTGGAGAGGGTTATGGAGTTTATGGAGTTGGATTTGATTAATTTGGAGAATGTTGATAATTAATGCCATTGGTGAATTAACTAATACACCTCTTTAGTCACCTCATCCATTTGACACTTTAGTCGAATTTGCACAGAACTCATAAATAACCTCCTCTACAAATGGTAAAGTAGTATCAACAGTGCTAACAAGATTTCTACGGATGAAAAACTTTCTCAAGTTGTATTTTTCAAACGATGCATGGTCCCTTACTTTCTCTTCATCAAGCTTACAATAATGAAGCACATCAAATCTATTATAAGCATCAACAGAAATTAAACGATCACAAAAACACTTACTGAGATCGTAATTTGAATAAGATGTGTCTCCATGGTGATGCAACATTTTCAGGAACATCTGCATTAACATATGGTTCAACTTCTTGTTGATAAATTTACATCTCTTCAAGCTCAGGGTCTGTTTTATGCCCAACATCTCACCTGTTAATAAAATTATCTTGTGAATTCTCTGAATCGCTAGCAGACAAATGTGGTGTGGTTATAGGTGAGACCCCCATATGTATCAATATCTTTTGGAACACTTTTTTTTTTTTAACTTCAACAGAATACTTGCTAGTAGATTATAATCTCCAAAATCAGACAAAACAGTCTCCAACTCTAAATTTTCATGTTCAACAACAACCTTGGATGCTCATCCTCATTAGAAAGAACATTACCGTGGTTTTTTTGTTTACTTCTTCATCGACGAAGAGTCTTCAAATTGACTTGGGAATACCAGCCATTTTTGGCGTTTGGAGCGACGGGTAATAAGAGATCGGGCGGGGCAACCAATTGGTCCCATAATCTCTTGCACAAATACAAGATCAAAAGAATCATCAACATTGCTAGCATTACCTTGTTCTCCGGGAGTAATGACATGATCAGGAACATAAAGAAGATTGAAAACCACAAGTTTAATATCAAATCCTTGTTCTTCTAGATACAAGATTGACCTAAACTTACCAAACAAGATACATTCTAACCTAGATATTTACAATACAAATTTTTTCTTATCAATTCAAATCAATTTAATTATAGAATAAGTTTAAAAGGACACGATCCAACCAAGTCAAAACTCGTCCAAGGGGTAGGACACGTGAAAAAGTACTAAACCCAAACGAAAATACTTTTCATACATGGTGGATAATTAATATAAATTCAATAAAATTTATAATATTTTTTTTCAATTCACTATATAATTTTATTCACCATGCAATCCTAAAAGGTTCTATTTTGAAACAGCTAGGACTCAATCATTCAAAAGCTTAAGTCATTATTTGAACGCCGCTTGAGTTTATATTTTTATATGGCTGAGTTCAAAATAATCACAAGATGAATAAATTTATATTTATCCTATAATTTGTTCATATTTCCAATGAAGTTATTAATTAATTGTAAATAAATGTAATTATATCTCTCATGCAATCATTTAAGTTCGATCAAATTAAATTTGAACCCGAATTCTTCCTACAAAAGAGTGCATGAAAAAGAAAATTCTTCTATTATAATCAATCCTTCATGTATTCATTTAAACATTAATTTTTTTTTTGAGGAATTTAAACATTAATTTGATTTGCAAGAAAAAGGGTAGCCAAGTTGGTGGAGTAGGTATTCAAGGTCACGAGTTCGATTCCCCTACCAACACTTTCTTTTAAACATTAATTTGATTTGCAGGCTAGAATGCAGGGAAAATTTCAAGGGTCATCAAAAAAAAAAAAAAATTTGATTTGCAGTAGAATGCGAAAATTTCAAGGGTAGGTGAGAAACAATTATTATGAATTAATCATACATCACGGATTGAATTGTTAATTACCCGGCAAGAAACAACGTTTGAAGGAAACGCCGTTTCTCAACAAAACTTTGACTTATTGATGTGATTTGTCTAATGATTTGACAAAAACCCTTTAAGGTATATTTGTAATAAAAGTACGATACATAATTAACTTTTTTATTTTGACAATGATAACATATAATTTTATAGATGAGAAAGATCACTCCTTACAATATTCTTAAGCCATGAACTAATAACAGAGGGATGACACTTTAGTGTTGTAAAAATATATCCTAAGGATTTCGCAGGAGATGAACAAGACAGAGAAAAATTCACTTTTGGTCCCATTAGACTTATTCTCTGATGATTTTAGTCTTATTAGACTCACCTTTAGTCTCAAATCAATATTTTTCACCAAAAATAGTCCAATAAGACTCGGAAACTGAAAATCTGGTGTTGCTCCATTAAAAGATTAACGAAAACTGTTACTGACGACACAAATGGTCCCATAGGACACCAAAGTTAAGTTTTTAACGACAAAAATAGTCCCATAGCACACCAAAGTTAAAATTTTAACCAAAAATGGTCTCATTATTCTTTTTTTTTTGGTTAAATTATTATTATTGATGATAAAAATTATTTTAAGTTTTATATTTCGAGTCATTTATTTAAATTAATATTGTGAATGTCCCACTTGAAAACTGAAAAAAAAATCTCTGTCCTTCAAATATTTTTCTAAAAATATATTTTTTCTGTGCGTTTTATTTCACTAAAACAAATTCTCTTACTTAAAATATTTAGAAAAAAAATTAATTCTCCTATGTATTTTTAGTTTAAATCACTTCTTATTTTGAAAATACAAATAATTACAAAAATCACATTTACGAATTTGAAAATATATGTAGTTCAACTATCAATAAAATAAAAAAGTTTACGATATTAAATATAGGAATATTTTTAAATTTTTTAGAAAAATACAATTAAATATTTTATTATAGTTAAATTGTAAATACTATTAAAAATATTTTAGTAATGTTAACTGTCTCATTTTTTTTTTTCATTTTCAAACATTATATTTTTTATGTTTTTAAATCAAACTTTACATTACCTCAAAAAAAAAAATCAAACTTTACATATATACACATACATGCACCGAGTTATATGAGACCAAGTATCCGGGCAAGAACATAGGGACCCAAAAAAAAAAACTTTACATATATACACATACATGCACTTTGGGTTATATATGCATGTATTTGATCTTTTTTCCGTATTACACATTCCAAAAAATGAATTTAAATCTACTTTTAAAAGTTATTAATTTTCAGAAAATTTAAATTTTAAAACATGAGTTATAAATTTTATCATTTAATTCAATTTGTTATTTTTCTAATTAAAATAAATGATACATGTATTTCATCTTTTTTTTTGTATTACACATTCACGAAAACAAATTAATTAACATCTAGTTTTACAAATTATTTTCCAGAAAATTTATTTTATATAAGTTCACTTATAAATTTTATCATTTAATTTACTTGTCAATTTTTTAATTATAATAAATAAAAATATAGTAAGTTTAATGATAATATATTTTTAAAATAGATATTAGTTATATTTAGTTTTTATAGAAAAATTCACTTTTGGTCCCATTAGACTGAGCACGTGATGATTTTAGTCACATTGTTCTCACTTTTAGTCCCAAATCGCAGGTTTAACTTTCAATTTGATAGGTTTGACCGTTAATTTTTTAACGGTGGGACCGTTAGTGAGACAAGAAAAATTTTATAGAACTATTTTCAAGACATAAGACTAAAATCATCAGGGGGTAAATCTAATGGGACCAAAAGTGAATTTTTCTCGAACACGACACGACAAAACTGGATCTTGAATAATATGAAGAAGAATAGATTTTATATACCAAACTTGAAGAAATCTGAACACAAAACAATGAAGAATCAATTGAAACAATAAGTCCCAAGGCGCGTTAATCACTTTCCAACTTAAAGTTTTATTTGCCCCCACTACACTTGCAAAATTTGGGTTTGTAGACAAATTACTTCTAGGATACTGACACACAAAAGTACAATGAAACAACCAATTTGCAAGTTATATTGTTTCTACAAAGTAATAATTTGCAAGTTATATTGTTTCAACATTTTGAAGAAAACGGTTAAGAGGAGATGCAACATTTTCAACTTCTTCAAGTCCCGCATCAAAGTCGCGGCTTTGCCTTAAGTTTTCAAAACCAAAGTCGTGGCTTTACTTTGTAAAGCCGTCCGAAACTTGCCCAGACATTTTCCTCCGAAAAACACCATCAAAGCTGGGGCTTTGATATATTTCAAATGGCAAAATTATATATTTGGTCCTTTATGTTGGCCAACTTACAGATATAGTCCTTTTTAATTATCAAGTGTGGTGTTTGGCAACCATTATCTTTTAAAAAATGACACATTTAGTCTAATTTGTCAAATTTGGTGATATCTTATCCCTAAAAGCTGGCGTGGACTAATCGGGGTATGTTTGGACCCGAATTTATGACATTTATGGATGAATTAGCAATAATAAACCTGCAATTCCTTTTTTGCCCGTGCCACATGTATAAAGCTTTGGAAATTTATAAATAAATCTAAATATAAACCGTAAATGAGTCTAAATATTATTTTAAAAATATACAAATAAATCTGAAAATCAAATCTTAAAACCAATTTAAAAATTTACAAATTAACAGATTGAGTCTAATTAAGAATAAAAACTAAAAATTAAAATATAAATATAAGTTAACAAATCTGGATAAAAAATATTTAAAATTCAAAAAATAACTAACTGAAGTTCGCAAATGTTAAAAGATTTTAAAAAATATTTAATGTATGCAAAATAACTATCAATATAAAGAGTATGGCGGACAGAATTTTAATAAATAATGTTCAGATTTTAGAGAAAAATTCACTTTTGGTCCCATTAGACTGAGCACGTGATGATTTTAGTCACATTGTTCTCACTTTTAGTCCCAAATCGCAGGTTTAACTTTCAATTTGATAGGTTTGACCGTTAATTTTTTAACGGTGGGACCGTTAGTGAGACAAGAAAAATTTTATGGAACTATTTTCAAGACATAAGACTAAAATCATCGGGGTAAATCTAATGGGACCAAAAGTGAATTTTTCGAACACTCTGTTCTGACAAAGCGGATCTTGAATAATATGAAGAAGAATAGATTTTATATACCAAACTTGAAGAAATCTGAACACAAAACAATGAAGAATCAATTGAAACAATAAGTCTAAGGCGCGTTAATCACTTTCCAACTTAAAGTGTTATTTGCCCCCACTACACTTGCAAGCTGGGTTTGTAGACAAATTACTTCTAGGATACAATACACACAGTACAATGAAACAACCAATTTGCAAGTTATATTGTTTCAACATTTTGGAAGAAAACACAGACACTTCTTCAAGTCTGCACATCAAAGTCGCGGCTTTGCCTTAAGTTTTCAAAACCAAAGTCGTGGCTTTACTTTGTAAAGCCGTCCGAAACTTGCCCAGACATTTTCCTCCGAAAAACACCATCAAAGCTGGGGCTTTGATATATTTCAAATGGCAAAATTATATATTTGGTCCTTTATGTTGGCCAACTTACAGATATAGTCCTTTTTAATTATCAAGTGTGGTGTTTGGCAACCATTATCTTTTAAAAAATGACACATTTAGTCTAATTTGTCAAATTTGGTGATATCTTATCCCTAAAAGTCAGGCGTGGACTAATCGGGGTATGTTTGGACCGAATTTATGACATTTATGGATGAATTAGCAATAATAAAACTGCAATTCCTTTTTGCCCGTGCCACATGTATAAAGCTTTGGAAATTTATAAATAAATCTAAATATAAACCGTAAATGAGTCTAAATATTATTTTAAAAATATACAAATAAATCTGAAAATCAAATCTTAAAACCAATTTAAAAATTTACAAATTAACAGATTGAGTCTAATTAAGAATAAAAACTAAAAATTAAAATATAAATATAAGTTAACAAATCTGGATAAAAAATATTTAAAATTCAAAAAATAACTAACTGAAGTTTGCAAATGTTAAAAGATTTTAAAAAATATTTAATGTATGCAAAATAACTATCAATATAAAGAGTATGGCGGACAGAATTTTAATAAATAATGTTCAGATTTTATTTATTAAATAATGTTCAGATTTTATATTGATATAAAAAAAAATCTGAACATTATCTAATAAATAGAAAAATAAAAATGTAAACATTATTAAAGTAATTTCAATTACAAACTAATATTCGAAAAATACTTATAGACATAAAAATATATATTTTTTAAAAGTAACTAAAATAAGTTTTTGGATTCAATCATAATTTTCAGATATATTTAACTACTTTCAAATTTTTATTTATAATTTTAAATTATTTTAATTAATGTTTAAATTTTTAAATAAATATTAGATTTAATAAATAATGTTCGTATAGATTTATTCAAATCATTTCATAGTTTATTTAGTAATTTGCATATATTAAATACTTTTTAAATCTTTTTACATTTTCAAACTTCATTTAGTTATTTTTCAAACTATAAATATTTTTTTATAATTATTTTTCATATTTCCAGATTTATTTATGTATATTTATTTTTTAATTTTTAATTTGTACTCTTAATAATTATCAAATTTTAATTTTTAAAATTTTTAAATTGGTTTTAAGATTTAATTTCCAGATTTATTCGTAAATGTCTAAATTTTTGTCCATGTGGTAAGGGTAAAAAAAGAATTGCAGGTTTATTATTGCCAGTTGATCCATAAAAGTTATAAATTCGGGTCCAAACATCCCTCAATTAGTCCACTCAGCTTTTGGGGATAAGATATCACCAAAATTAACAAATCGGACTAAATGTGTCATTTTTAAAAAGATAATGGTTGCCAAACGCCACCCGATAATTAAAGGATTATATCTGTAAGTTGGCCAACATAAAGGACCAAAAATGTAATTTTGCCTATTTCAAACTATTAATTCAATATTAGTACTTAAGAGTTTCAAATTAAATGCTAGCTATAGTGCCATTGTAACTAAGTTCGTCTTTTGGCGATGTAACTGTTTGCATGGCCAAAAGCGAGTCCGATGCACAATTTGCTTTTAAGACAAAATAATGAATGCATCGTATATATATTTAGGTGCACTGTACACATATATGGGGTACAAAGCAGGTTCACAACTTTTGAAATGATTCTGTATGTAATAATATTGGATATTATTCAGATATGGATAAAGTTTTGATATGTTGATTTTGTTTTTCTATTTATATTTTTTTTTGGTATATATCCTGGAAGGGGAGGAATGATGGAAATCGAATTCTAAATCTCTAGTTTGGATTTGAGAGTCTTAATTAACCACTCAATCACAATCCAATTCTCTTTGATATGTTGAGGTTATGTATGATATACTACTAGCACGAATATCTAAATCATTAATTTTGGATATAACGGAGCAGTTTGGATTATATATATAGAAATTTTGGTCAAATTGATTCAAAAATTATATGAAAATTATTGCAATTTCTACTGGATTTTTTTTTTTTAATTTTCTATCTACCATAAAATATTTATTGTTTATTTCGAATTAATATGTAAGGGATATTGGTGTGGTCAAGATTGGGCACCTGGAGCTATGTGAAATAAAAAGTTAATGATACCTGCAATACTGATAAATGGTTGGGTTACTTAGGATTGCACGAGTATATTTATGTATTCCTTCGACGCTCAAGTTAGTGATTGAATAAAGATAATGGATTACAAATAAAAGCGAGATACCTTTAAATAGAGGGGTTGGGTTTTTTATACCAAAATACCGGAGGATGTAATCTAGTAAGAATTGGTGCATGAACCATGGGATTTACTAGTCTACGGGCTTGTGCCTAGTGTGTTTCATAGACTTAAATTATGTATTGGTACATTTATAACTCTCATGCATTTACCCTAATGGGCTTTATAAACCATACATGAGGTTTTCTTTTTCCTTGAAATACTTTCAAAATTTATTACATTTTTTTTTTTTTTTTTTTTTTCGAATTTTGCAAACACTCCCTAAAGATAACCCATCACCACTCCAGCAGGGTGTGGGGAGATCCCCAGAATATCCTCTGTCATGCGCAAGGCGGAGAAAACGTAAGCACACAAGTTCCATTGCTGCTCGGAGTATGAGACTTGATGTAAATCCAAGTTGGTTGATTCAGATGCACCAACTGGCAGGTTGTGGGTTTGACCTGATTTCATTGCTCCAAGTTACTCCAACTAAAATTTTAATTTCATTTCCTACTTTCTTAAGAAAAGAAAAAATAATTCATTTTCAAATTATTCTGAAGTGAACTTTATTTAACTATTAATTTTAATCATATATTGTCAGACAAGTAAGAAATCCATAATTAGAAAAACCAAAATTAGTCTATTTCATAATCCTCAACAGTTTCGCAAATTAATATGGTCAACTCAGGCTTAAGACAAATGTAAAAGTACAAACATAGTTGCATAATTTTTTAATCTAAATAAATTTCAATACATTTATGCGTTTTTGGACTTTTCTGTCTTAAGACAAGAAATACCAAAGAGATTGATTTAACGAGCAACGGATCAATTTGTGGACCCATTACTTGACCACAAACTACGCTGTTATATATATAGTGGGAGAGACTACGTACTAAAAAGAAAGTTAAGATAAACGATTTTTTTTTTCGGTTCGTAGATTTTTTTTTATTTATTGCAACATATATATTACATGACAACTAATTAATTAATATGCATATACTAAACTAAAGTAAAATAAGTTTAATACCTAAGGTTTTCTTTTAGGTGTCAATATTAGCTTCAAACCCTTCATGCAATGTTTGCTTGTGACATGTCAAACAATTTCAATATATTTATATTCTATTAATTTCTCACACTTGAAATTAAAAGAAGATATTGTCAACAAAATTTAAAAAACGATGTGATCTCTCAATATTTTCAAGGATAACAAATTTCATATTCCATTTTATGTTTGCAACTTGCTTTCTTCACGGTCTTTAAAGGTTCCATAGAAGTTTTATGGCAGATGGCGGCTTACTCGTTATTATATCTATCAGATGGATTTCGTGGTTTCTCATCTCTCCAGGGAAGGGAATCAGGTGGCAGATAAATTGTCTAAAAGAGATACTGATTTTTCGTGGTCTCATATTCCTCCGGCATAGATTTTCCCAGATCTTCAGGTTGATTTTTTAGGCAAATCTTTTTATCGGCTGATTTAGCTTTTTACTTTTTTGGGTACTCTTTAATTTTTCCTATCAATTATCAAAGGTTTTTCCCATTGGGTTTTACTTTAATAGGTTTTAACGAGGCATCTATTTTTGAGTTAGTTGTTTGGCTTGTACGCAGTCGATAACCTTTTTTTCATTTTTAATGATATTTTCCATTTATCAAAAAAAAAAAAAAAATACATGTATTCATCATCCAATGTGGTGGAACAAGAAGTGATCAAATATGAAGTAGAACATGAAATATGTTCTCATTCTGAAGAGGTATTTATTCTTCCTTTATCTTGTTTATTAATATTAAGTAAATAAAAAATAGTAGGTCTCTAGTTAGACGGTCTAAAGGATCTAGTCCGTTAGACGGAGCCCCATCAACTAACCCAAATCTGTCCCAACAGTTGACCCAACCTAACCAACGAGATTTTTCTCATTCTCCATCCTAATCCTCAAATCAAATCTTCAATTTGCAGCACCCTTCCCCATTCATCTCTCTGCCTCTCCTTTTTTAATTCCCGTCACCTTCTTCCACGGGTAGTTCCCCTGCACTCTTTTCCATTTCGTACTCCTCCCGATCAAACTTGAATGTGTTTATGGTTAGGTGAGCAATAGGGCTTGAAGATTGTAAATCAGACTACATAACACAAAACATGACTTGAAAATATTTATGATTATGTGAGCAAGAGAGGTTGAATACTGTAAATCAGTTTGCATAATTACACAAACTTAAATTTACTGTTATCGCTGACATCAAGAAGAGTGATATTGTGCCTACCAAGAAAAACCACTTGTAAATTTGAAAACAGAGATGATTAAGAGAACAATAATTAATAATACTTTTGTTATGGAAACACTAATACATTTTAGTATGACTACTAATACTTTTTATTGAGAACCTAATACTTTCATAGTGAATTTCTAAAAATCTTTCAGGGGAAAAACTAGTATTTTTCAGGAGAATTACTAATACATTTTACATGGATTGCTAATACTTTTGACGGAAAAAACTAATACTTTTTAGAGAGACTAATAAATATTTTCAAGTGAACTACGTAGTACGTACTAATACTTTTCGAGGGACAACTAATACATTTCAGGAGTATATTCATAAGAAATACTAAAATACTCTTCAGGGAACTACTATTCTACTAATACATTTCAGATCATAACTGCTAATACTTTTCAGAAGGACTGTTAATACATTTTGGGAGAAAAATTTAATTTATTTCAAGGAACTACTAATACTTTTTCGAGCAACTACTAATACTTTTTTGAGAGATTGTTAATACATTTCAGGAGTATATTTTGGAGAAATACTAAAAAATTCTTCAGAGAACTACTAATACATTTCAGAAGAACTGCTAATACTTTTTAGAAGGACGATTAATACATTTCAGAAGGGCTGCTAATACCGATACTCCCTGAAAACTACAAAAACACCACTGCTAATATTACGAAAATGCCATCGGATCCGTGGGTCTGATCCGTTAAACGGTCTGACAGGAGTTTTTGTGAATAAAAAAATTAAATTAATGTTCCTCCTTTCTCTTTTTAATTATACACAAAAAGATGTAATTAAAATCTATTTTATTCTTCCTTTCTTTTCTTTTTTAATTCTTCTTCTCTCTCCATATTTCCTCTCTATTTTCATCTCTCTCTCTCTCTCCCTCCCTCCTCGTTAGCAATATATGTCTTGAGGGGAGGAGAGAAAGAGGGCGCCCTTAAGACACGGTCTGCTCTGATCAGACCCCATCATCATGTTTTCCCTTTTTTTACCAATTTCCCATGACCCACATGTGCTCCCCTTATCTCTCTTTCTTGTCCTCACTTTTGTCCATTTTCTTAATTTGCAGTATTTATTTGATAAAATAAGGAGGCATTTGACCTTTACATATACAGTGGAGATAATTATGAATAAGACTAAATAAAGTTATGATAGAAAATGAAAGCAAACCTCCGTGATTTTTAACAATTGGCCATGGCGAGGGTGCCCTAGTCAAAACCATGAATAATTGTACAATAAATTATTAAATCTGTCTTATGTATATTGTTTTTCAAAACTAGTAAACCCCACCAAATTAGTCTGTTTTAGTTTAATGTTGGACTGCGCGCGGGTTCACATAATTATTCAAAAATCAATCCTTAATTTATACCTCAATTTTTCATTTGACGGAGTCACATATATATAAGTATTGTAGTAGTAAATTAGAAACACTCAAACACCAATAATGTAGTGTGAGTTGTTGATGGTCCTTTACAACAAATTCATATGGTGAGAAAGAGCAACGTTGAAGAAATGAGCCTTACTTATATTAATTCATTGGGTTCCAAATTTGCGCTTGACTAATCATATGGACATATGATTTAGCTCTTTTAGTCGGGTAAACTCAATTTGCGGTCACAATTTATAATACATAGTCGACGTCGGCATTAGGTTATTTGGCCATCACATGGAAACCTTATCTCCCCGAACCATTATTCCTTCCATCACTCCATGGAAGTATTGCTGCTAGGATATATCTTGTCTTCCAATGGCTTTAAAATCCCACAATAGTTCGAACCATCGACCCTCAATTTCTTTTATATTCTATGATGTTTCATATGGTATTTTTCTAAGTTATGTGAAATGCGTGGCTTGCGTATAAAAATTATAAAAATAAAATCGTTTTAACCCTTTGATATTAACCTCATAAATTAAAACATTAATTGAAGACATCATGTGCTAACATATATGGGTTTTAGTGTGTGTTTAATTTTTGAAAGAGGGGATTCTTGATGAATTTTTTCATACAAACTTTTAGAGTGTGAAATTAAGTGGTGAGGGTTTAAGAGCTCCCATCCGGTTTAAGAGACAAAGGAGAGAGAATGTGGGTCCCATTCCCACCGCCCATGCGTCCATGCGCACGCTGTCAATTCACGCCCTTCATCTTCCCCCCCTCTCTCTCTCTTTCTCTCTCTCATCTCATCGATCCAATCCTCTCTATTGACCTAACCCTAACCCCAAAAATACACACACAAAAAAAGAAATAGTTTAGCTGCTAAACTAAAGCCCCCAAACATAAAAACTTTCACCTTCAACCTCTCTCTCTCTCTCTCTCTACTGATATGTTTCTAGAGGATTACCCTAATAGAAACTAATAGAAATTGAAGAAGATAAAGAAGCACATGAAGATATTGGGAAAGTAAAAGGGATGGTTAGTTCAGCTCAAATTTTGGTAAATGGACAATATTCCAAAATTCCTCTGCAGCTCTTAATTTGCTTGTGAAGGTTGATTTTTGTTAAGTTTCATTTGATTTCTTGCCTTCCCAACAAGAAGCTAAGCTAGCAAGAAATCAGAAAAACCAAGTTCCATCTGGAGAAGAAATTTCCTCGAAGATTTTTTGTCAAGATTTTTTGTGTCGAAAACAATAACTGAGTGAAGTATATAACTAAGTTAATGGATCAGCTAGCTCAAGGCCGGCCTTTGCCCCCACCTTTTCACACTAGAGATCTTCAGCTCCACCACCACCACCAATTCCACCACCAAGACGACCAACAAACCCCTAACACTACCAAACGAGATCGCCACGATAATTACGGCGGCATTTCCACCACCACTTCCGCCACCGCCACCGCTACTTCCGACGGCCAAGACCTTATCCCCGCCTCCAGCGATGACCAGGTGACACGTAGACCCCGCGGCCGCCCCGCCGGTTCAAAAACAAACCCAAACCCCCATCATAATAACTCGAGACAGCGCCAATGCTCTCAGATCCCATGTTATGGAGATCGCCAACGGCTGCGATATCCAAGAGAGTATCTCCACTTTCGCCACGCGCCGCCAGCGTGGGGTTTGTATATTGTCCGGCACCGGCACCGTCACCAACGTAACCCTCCGGCAGCCAGCCGCGCCCGGTTCGGTTCTCACTTTACACGGAAGGTTCGAGATTCTGTCGCTTTCCGGATCTTTTCTGCCGCCGCCGGCTCCTCCGGCGGCGTCGGGGTTGACTATCTATCTCGCCGGGTCTCAGGGGCAGGTGGTGGGCGGAGCAGTGGTTGGGCCGCTTTTGGCTTCTGGGCCGGTGGTGATTATGGCGGCATCGTTTGGTAATGCGGCGTACGAGCGTCTGCCGCTTGAGGAAGAAGAAGCGGCGGCGGCGGTGAGCGGCGGGCAGTTAGGGTCGCCGTCGGGGGTTTCCGAGCAGCAACTGATGAGTGATCCTAACACAAATATGATACATCAAAATATGATGAATTCAGTTCAGTTACCTGCTGAAGGTTACTGGGGGACAGGTCGCCCTAGTTTTTAATTTAACAACAAAAATGAAAATTTGAACCCTTTGGTTATTTAATTTGTCTTTTGATGATGATATGGTTTAATTTCAGTAGTTCTTGCAAATCATTTTGCATTAATTTTTCTTTCTAAGGGTAGTTATCTTTTTTTTTTTATTTAATTTCTTCTTATGAGTTCATGGTGTCATCTGGATAAATTATATATAAGGCTTGAGCATTTTAAATGAAGAGGGATGTACAAATTCATGGATTCTTTGTGGTTTCATTTTATGAGATCAATAACAGCTTTTGCAGTTTAAAGTTGTCTTCATGCAGTTCTGGTACATTTTCAGCTCAAGAAATAAGAGGTTTGCTGATTTAGCTTCTTTTTGTTTGTGCTTTCATTCTTTCAAGTTTCCTATTTTGCTAATGCATCTAAACCTCGACAGCATTTCATAAATTTAACCTATTTAATAAACATCTTTATTTTTTCTTTTATATTCCTTGCTTTGCTATACAGCACAAGATTTTCTGTTCCAAACTACATATGTTTTGGTGTTTCAAATATCATTCATACAAATAAAATGTAGTGATGATATAATTAATTACACTTGACATATATTTAAAATACTGAGATGAAACACGTTGGAGACTTGGAGTCTCACAAATTAAAACACAAATATGTGTCCTTGATCTGAAATAAAGTAAAATTCAATCCAATTCCAAAAATATATAAATTATCTTCAACTTATGCAGAACCATCATCCCACTTTGTTTTTTTCCTTTTCCATATCTCATTTCAGTAATTATAGGAGATTTGAAATTTCCATGGCAAGACAGTGAAATAAATTTCAAGTTCCAAGTATATTTTTGGTGAGATTTTGACTGAATGCATGCTGAATGGGGTTAATGTGATTGAACAGATAGGTATGGGCTTAATATTCTGGCATTGATTTCTTGTTTGACTGTATAATATTTTTGGGTGAGAGAGATGATGAACATTGGGTACTGGGGTTACACGTGCAATTGATCTCTCAAGTTAGCTCTTTTTCGAGGCACAACTAACTCTTCCACATTCAAAACCCAGCAACAACAACAAACATACATCAGGGATTAATATTTACAGTAAGATAAAGTTTCCAGCTTTACTCTCTCTCTCTCTCTCTCTCTCTCTCTGTGTCTGTACATGCAGTACATAGTGAGGTGAGTTATAATCTGAATCTGTGTCATAATTCAGGAATGGTTCACTGCACTAAGACTACACTATCACTTTACTCCACTTGCACTGCCACTTTCTCTCTCTTTCACATACTTCAATTTTGTTTCGTTTATTGTTATAGCAATTTCTTAGGTTTTATTCATCTTTTATATGGTGGGGTTTCTTGTACTTAACCTCTGTTCTAAAATGGTGTTTTTTTCTCTTATTACGAGATGATGTTTGTTATGTGTATAAAACTACCATGCAAAATACAAAATACTGCTTTATTTATGCTTCACAATCAATATGATAATTTTTTTATACGCGTGTTCAATCATCCGTGTGTTGAAATAAGAGATGAAATATCCTTTGGAACAGGAAAATATCCCATCCGGGCATATTTAACAAGGGTCATGGCCTTAATTTTCCTTTGGGCACTACAGTTATTCTGCATTGATTTTCATGTATAGTGGAATTTACTTATGATCTTCTGGAGCCATTGCTGTCTATTTATTGTTTTTTAGATCCTTACATGTAACTTGTGTTAGACTTTATTGTTTATTGTAGTATTATTAGTAAAGGCATTATAGTTTTTTTATTCTTTACTTGTTACCCTTATAGGTATTTATCCTCTTTTCTTTTATTTGTAAAGTAAACAATGATTCTATCCAAATCCTAGAAATTGTTCTTCTTCTTTTTGATTTCTTTTGATTATGTTCAACGTATATTTAGTCTAACAAGTTGAAGTTTCTATAACATTGTTTCCAAACAGTTGCAGGGTTCTTGCCATCATCCTTTTTTAATTTCAGTTGTAATAACCTAATCAATGGGCTTCTTCAGTAATCTATATATGATTCTGAATGTCATGATTTATAGCAACTTGTTTTAATTCTTGAAATAATTTCTTGAGTTGATATGGAGATATATTAGATTTTCATGTCCTTCGGTTTTCCTTGCCCCCACAATTAATTACAATGTTTGAGGATGATTGTTCTTCTTCATCTCTCTTCTTCTTCTTCTTTTTTTTTCCCTTTTTTTTTTGGTTTTGTTTGAAAGAAAAGAATTTTCTTGCTTGCAAATTTGACACATTTGTTACTAACTTTCTGTATCCATAAAAGGCATGACATATAAGCTGACTTGAATTATATATCAAGAATATTATGGGCATTGTTTTAAAATATTTGAGGACATATGTTGGTTATATGCCTAGTAAGTTGTCTATGCTAAAAGTACTCGTAACTTGGCCTTTTTATCCACTTTAAAATCTAGGGTTAATACCATTTGGCCCCTTTAAACTATCTCATAAAATATTATCCACATATTTTTAAGAGAATTATTGATAATTAATATTTGTAGTGGTTTGTTTGAAGCAAGTAATTAAAGACATTTTTAAGATAGATATTAGTTGGAAACTTCTAAGAAAAAATTAAAGGAAAAAACTCATAAGACATATCCTATTGACCCGCGGATCCTGTTGACTAGGTCCGCGGGTCAAAGCCACCTGCTGCTTTTTTTTTATTTTTTTTGTTTTTCCTGTTTTTTCCTCAGTTAAAGTAACGATTTTATGAGAAATATCGGGTTTTTTTAGATAAAATATCATTTTTTTTAATATAGCCACATATTATGATTACCTTATATTAAAGGAAAAATAAATATATTAGAGTTAAAGTAACATCTTTATGAGTAAAAATATATATTTTTGAGACAAAATATCATGTTTTAAGAGTAAAAATATCTGTTTTTTGAAATAAAGTATCACGTTTTTAATATAATCACATATTATGAATTCAATACAAAAAAAGATGAATATTAAATATGATAGTGTTAAAGTAATACTTTTATAAGTAAAAGTATTTGTTGTTTGAGATAAAGTAACATATTTTTTAATATAGTCACAAATTATGAATATATTACAATATATATATATATATAACAAAGTTAAAGTAACACTTTTATATGTTAAAGTATCTATTTTTTGAGATAAAGTATCATGTTTTTAATATAGTCAAAAATTAGGAATGAAGGAAAGAAGGAAAAATAAAACATAGATATGATATAGTTAAAGTAACACTTTTATAAGTAAAAGTATCCGTTTTTTGAGATAAAATATCAAATTTCTTAATACAATTATAAACTAGAAACAAAAGAAAGAGGAAAAATGAAAAATAAATATGATGTAATTAAAGTAACACTTTTATAAGTAAAAGTATCCATTTATTAAGATAAATTATCATGTTTTTTAATACATTCAAAGATTAAGAGTCTAGTACAGTGAAGAAGGAAAATAAATATGACGAGCTTTGAGAATTTGTAATAATTTATGAACGGCGCTATATTCATGGTTATACTAAAACTATACAACAAGCACCAATGGTCTAGTGGTAGAATAGTACACTGCTATGGTATAAACCTAGGTTCGATTCACAGTCTTTGCATTTAAAGGCGTTTCTAATTTTTTTTTTTAATTTACCAGGCGTAATTATGAATGACGTTATATACATGGTTAATATGGGTTCGATTTCCAGCTAGCGCTGAAGTGTTTTTTTTTTATTCTTTAAATAACAGACAAGAGACCTTCTCAAAATTAAAATGATACTTCTAAAAAAAGATTTTCAAGTTTCTAGGAAATATCCACGATATTTTTAAGAATTTTCCTAGTATTTTCGTTAACAAAAATCTAATAGTATATACTTAGAATATTCTAGTAATGAATTACGAGAGATCATCATCACTGTCGGATGTCTTGACTCTCCACTTTTAATATCAGAAGAGGATTACTGATAATTATAAATAGGGGTTAATTGTCATTTCTAACCATGAAGGTTGAGCTTGAAAATGAAACTTGAAAACAAAATTTGATAAAATAAAAGGTATTACATTTGTCGGGAATATTAGCTGAAGGTGTATATTATAATTAGCGGAAGGTTATGAAGCACTGATATGATTTCGGGCGCAAATACGATACGACACAAAATATGGGAAGATGTTGTGTTTTGTAATTTTAAGGATAAAGGTATATATATGTACATATAAAATTATATATTATTGAAAATATAGATATAGTAAGAACGATTAAAAAAATTGATGTTTCAAGCTAAAAAAAATATAATTTTATTAATGCTCAAATTGAAATATGATAATTCATATAGAAACACAAAAAACATAGGTCGCTAGAATAGCTCATTTGGTTAGAGCGTGTGGCTATTAACCACAAATTCGGAGGTTCATGCCTTCTATGCCTTTTAAGTTCTAGCCTTCATTTGTATGGGAAAAAATAGTTTAAAAATAATTTATATCATATCAAAGGGGAATCAAAGGGTCAACAAAGAATTCGCAGGATAACAAAAGATATCGTTTCCCAAAATTAGTGCAGTAATATATATTTTTGAGGCAAAAATAATAATATTTTAATTAAAAAATGTAATACTTTTTGTAGAAAAAAAAGTGATGCACTTTATTAACATGGTGATGAAGATGCGGATAGTAACTACGGTGGATGGCGAGAAAATTTATGGGCCTATAATAGAGATGACATAGGAAATTGCAGCGAATTTGTAGCAATTTTCTATCAATGACAAAGTAAAAATGTAATATTGTGTTATTTCTTTTAGTTTTATAAGTTACGAAAATGTTAATTTTTGAAAAGAAAACAAATGTAATACTTTTAATAAAAAAACAAGTGGTACCTTTTTTGTTAAAAAAAATATTTTTTAAGATAACATTTAATTCGTTTGAAGCATCACAGTCTATTCCCCTGTAGCACATTTCATTTATGTATAATATATAATAAATAATAGATATTGGTTTGAATAATTAGTAAAACCTTAATGAACAACAAGTAATACTTTTAACTAACATGACATATTAATAGAAGCACGTCTGCACATAAAAATATGATATTTATTAAATGATACTTTGAGAGAAAAAAGTAATATTTTTGAGATAAATTGTAATATTTCCAAGCAATATATTGTATTTCGTTATATGTACGTAACAAAAGGACATCAGTAGTAATACTTTTATGAGTAATACTTTCGAGTATACTTAGTAATACTTTTATGAGTAATTAAGTGGTAATACTTTTGATATATAGAGTGATACAACACAACACTAATTCAAACAACACATCAACCACATTGAAAGAAATTTACATTTCCTTCACAATTGCATTTTCGAGCAAATTGGTAAATGATTTTTTTTTTTTTAATTTCTTCCACTTTCAATCTCATAGCCACATTCCAATTACATTTCATGACCAATAATTGCACAACTAGTTTTATAAAAAAATAATAATAATTAGAGAAGAACATATAGGCGCTCGCACATCCCTACACCGCCGCGTGCCCGCCACCGACCGTCATCATTACCTCAGCCTAGGGCCAAAGCCCTCTCCTCTTCCTAACATGAAATCCTAAGCTTGAAACCTAAGTGGTGGGAAAATTTATTGTTTATATTTTGATGAATGTCATGTAAAACTTAGACTAGAAAGTTGGCACCCCATTTTCTTTGTAATTTATATTGAAATAGGTAGGGTTGTACTAGCTGAGTCAAGTCAGCTACGCCTGGACATATAAGAAGTCAACTGAAGACTGGGAAGAAGACTCCGCTGTGAAGCAGCTGAGTATAGCAAGGAAAAGAAGACAAGAACTCGACTGAAGGAGTAGCATCTATGATACAACTGTGTGAAGTGTAAGTCAAGTCAACTCAAGATAGCCAAGTCTCAAGTTGAAGTGACAGAAGAGTCATCCAATGATTGGGAGCTGACTCGAAGTCACCTGGGAAAGTTAAAGAACTGCAGTCAAGTCAAGACAACTGAAAAGAATCCGTTGCACAAAAGTCAAGAAGGTTACTTAAATAAGTAATACTTCCATGCTGCCATGTCTTAAAGTGCTCAGTCCCAGAAGCGTGCAAAAGGAATAAACCAATGGGAAGCACTGCACTTTGTGTCAGACTCTGAAAAGTTGAATGTTCATTTAATCCGAGGAAATGTCAAGATCAAGGACTGCAACAAGACAAGCCAACAACCACAAGTGTCTTTTGAAAATTAGCCTATCTCTTCAACGGAAAATTTTCAAAAGAACACTATAAAAGGCTGAGGAATCAATTTGAGAGAAGGTTACCTGAACCACGAACACTCAAGCTATTATTCAAGCTGTAACCTACAAAATATTCTCAAGTTATTCAAGCTAATCCTCATGCCTAAACTTCGAAGGAAATCAATCCAACACCAAGCTGTGAAGGAAAGACAACTTCAAACTGTTGAAGAGGAAACTTTTGAAGAATCACAAGGGGTCTACATTCCAAGGAGGATCAGTAGAAAGGTTCAAGGTCGAACTAGTCTCAAGTTATTGGAGGGCTTCGTGATCAAATCCAAGAAGCTTGAGCAAGTGAGTGTAGTAGCAAGCCACCGCCTGTGAAGAAGCCGAGCCGGACGAGAAGCCGGTTTGTGTGACCAAGGCATCTCAGATCGAGTCCCAAAGGATCAAGTCATTTGTGTGATCAAGACTTGTATCCGGACCGATAACCACTTTGTACTACGATCAATACTTAGTGGATTCCTCCAGGAGTTGGAGAAGAGAGGATTAGAAGAATTACCCCATCTTCGAACCTCTATAAAATTTATTGTGTCATTTACATTTCAAAGATTTACTTCATGCATATTATTTAATATCTCTGTGATAATTTGCTATCCAATTGATATTTAACAAAGTGCTAAAACCAAGTGTTAAAACACATTTAAACCAAATTCAAGGGTGTTAAATCTTCCAATGAAAATCTCATCACGAGTCAAGTTAAGTATTAGACTAAACAATTTGAGTTATTCTATCAACAAACTCGGTTGAGTGCGTTGAGTGGCTAACTCTATTTGGTTAACTAACTTAGCTGTCCATCAAGGACATAACTGTGAAATTAACTTTGAACTAATTTAAAAGGACTAAATCGAAAAGTTGGTAAGGTTTATTCAACCCCCCACTTTCTAAACCTTACTCACACCCCTTGGGACCTATAAGTGGTATCAGAGCGGTTGGTTCATTGAGCCTTCCGCACCGGTTACTGAACTAGATCTCCAAGTTTTCAAAAAAGTTTTTAACACTTGTTCTTTCAAAAGCCATTTTTTTAAAAAACAGCAAAGTTATTATCATGGAAGCAAATTTGACACGTATTCCTATGTTCACCATTGAAGAATTTGATGACTGGAAAATACGTATGCAGGCTCATCTATCAGCTTTACATGATGAAATGTGGATAGTGATAGAGGATGGGCCACTGCAAATAATGAAGGTGAACACAACTGCAAGGAGAGCTGCTGCAGCTGAGGAAGAGGAGGCTGCTCCTCCTAGACCAACTATGGTTGAAAAGCCAAGAGCTGAGTGGACAAATGATGACAGAAAAAGATACAACCTTGACAATGTGGCCAATGATATACTTTACAAGACTTTGGACAAAGCCATGTTCAAAAAAGTCAAATCTTGCAAAACAACCAAAGAAATCTGGGATAAATTAACCTTAATTTGTGAAGGATCTGATCAAATTAAGGAAAACAAATTATTTGTTGTTGTTCAAAAATTTGAAAACTTTAAAATGCTTGCAGGTGAAACAATGGACCAGTTGAATGCTAGATTCACTGAAATTACAAATGAGCTCTCCGCATTTGGGAAAGAATACACATAGAAGAAGATGTGTATGAAGATACCGAGGAGCCTCCCAGCTGAGTGGGAAATGAAGACCATGGCTCTAAGGCACTCGATGTACCTATCAAAAACATCCAATCATGAACTATTCTTAGACCTCAAAGCCTATGAATTTGAGCTGAGAAGAAAAGATCAAGAGGAGATAGCTGTATCCAAAACAGCTGCACTCATTGTCAAGGAAGGGAAGAGAGCTGAGACCAAAGAAGTCATTGACTAGGAAGAGATTGCCTTGATGGTTAAAAGATTCAACAAGTTCTTCAACAAGAACTACAAAAGAAACAAAGGTGAATCCTCCAGAAGACATTCAGCTCCCTCCAAGTCAAGGGAAGATAGGCCACCAAAGAGAGCTGAGTATCAAAAGGTCGAATATCAAAGAGCTGACAACCCAAGAAATGAGAGAGTTGACCAAAAAGTTGAAAACTTGTGTTGGAATTGCAGACAACCAGGACACTTTGCCATTGACTGTCAATATCATGTAGTCAATAAATACAGGAATGAAGAAGAAAGAAAAGTCTTCAGAGAAAGAAGACAATACAAGAAAAGAGCAATGTTGGCTCTCGAGACGGTGATCTGACCTAAGTCAAAAAAAGCAAAGACTCAGAGAGAGTAGTGAAGCTGACTACTCAAGTGACTCTGAAGAAGAAGCCTTAATATGTCTAATGGCTAAGGAATAAGATCAACCTGACCAAGAAGATGAGGTACATTCTAACTCATCTCATTCAGATTCTAGTGATAGTGACTGTGACACACACACTTCATCACCCACTGATCTTTATGATTCATTAGGCAAAATGATGAAAGATGTTTTATATGTTTTTGTGTGTGAATTTTGCGTGATTTCTATTTTTTGTATGAATAAGTGTGCGTATTTTTGTGTCTTTTCGCCCCATTTTATATTGTCATATGTTACGTATGGTATTTTTGGTTGTTTAGTAGGTTTTCGTAAAAAGAGAACTTAAAAATGGACAAAAACGATTGAAACGGACATTATGGGCGATTAACGATTGGGGATGCTGAAGTTGTGCGCGGTGCGCGCACCTACGCGCGGCGTGCAACGTCAAGATTGATGTAAAGGCACGCGCCGCGCAACGGTGCGCGGACGCGCACATAGTCGGCACAGCAGACGGCGTAATGCGCACGCACCCGCGCGTGCAAGGCGGGCGCGCAAGACGCGCGCGCCAGGCACCCGCACAAGGCGCCCGCGCAAGGCATGATGCGGGCGGGCAAGTGGCGCGGCACGCAACAATGTGCGCGAGGATACTGCGCGATGCGCAATACTGCGCGGACGCGCACTACGAGAATTTTCTAGAATTTTAAATCCGATTTTCCCTTTCCTTTTTGGATTCTTCCACCTTGTATAGGCTTAGGCTTATAAATATCCCTTGGGGATCCATAATTTCGTACACCTTCATTCATAGCACTTCTATACTTTAGTTTTTTGGTATTTTTCTCTTGTTTTCAACATTGGGATTGCTTGGGTTCTTCCCCTTGAAGTTATTTTTGCTTCTTAATCAAAGAGTAAGATTTCTTCATCTCTTTTGTGTGATTTTAATTGTTGGGAGATTATTATTATTGCATGATCATGTTTATGATTGTTTTCTTTCCCTCAATTGAGATTATGATCCCATCCGCAAGCATGAACTAATTTCCTTGTTCTAGGATTAGGATGATTTGATTCAAACAAACAAGCATGAGTATTGATTAATTGATCTGCTTTCCTGGATAAATTGCTTTATTTGATAATTGATTGTCTGATCAACTTTTGATTGTTTTGGGGGAATAATTGAGATCGAGAAGATATTATTCCTGGACTAAATTTATTCGGGGTTAGATAAGAATCGAGATGTATTATCTAACCCTATGTTTAATGAAAATAGCAAATTATTGAGATATCCCTAATCTGTGAATACGAAAGTTATCAGATCTAGACCTAGTCTTTACATGTTTGCTATATTTGTTAACCACATGATCAATTAATTGATATTCTGCTTGCAAGTTTGATGAGATGAATCCATAATCCTAGACTTTCTTCCATATCTTTTTCTCAAAGTTTAATCCTGCTTAGATTTAATTTGTCCTTTTAATTATTTTCTTTTAGTTTAAATAAAACCAACAAATCGGTTAGAGTGTTTAAGATTTATTTTAATCTATTGTGATACATAATAATTATTTGCCGGCTAAGTCTTCCTTGAGAGACGACTTATGGTCAACTTGCTACCCTACGATTGATCTCATTCTCTTGCGAGGATTGTTAGACTTTTATAGGTGTTTAGCGGTCGAACAAAATTTTGGCGCCGTTGCCGGGGAAGGCTTTAGGCGTAATAATTATTGTGTTTATTTTTCGTGTTTTTAGTTTATGATTTCTTCTTGTTTGCTTTTTGATTTTTACCCTTATTTCACCGGTACGTTTGATTTGTTCTCTTAAGTTTGTTTATGCAAGGTCGTAGGAATCTCAATATAGAGCTTGCACCTTTCGTAGACGACATTCACTGCGTTCCGAGACGTATAAGGAACGAGGGGGACAACTTTTCGGTTTCTAGCGAGGATTCTCAGGACCGCTATAGGGAAGAATAAACAGACGAGCCAGCAATGGGTGACAATCAAGACGGAAACAACGCAGAGGCACGCCAGCATTCGATGTGTGAGTTCGCGCGCCCAGTTATCGGAACCGCGACCTCTTGCATCACTCTGGGACAAGCAACACGGAACTGTGAGCTAAAAAATATACACTTCAATCAGCTACCGTCTTTTTATGGAATGCCCAATGAAGATCCTCTCAACTTTATTCGGGAATTCTATTTCGTCATTCAAACTTTTCCTCTGCAGGATTTGAATGAGAATCAGCTAAGGATGCGCTGCTTTCCATACACTCTGAAAGATCGGGCAAAAACATGACTTATGTCTCTACCTCCCAACTCTCTTACTACTTGGGAGGCGGTGTACAACAAGTTCATGGGAAGGTACTACTCTCATCTGAAAACTTCGGATCTACGAGGTAAGATAGCTACCTTTTGTCAAATGGAAGGTGAACCTTTTCATGAGGCATGGGATCGCTTCAAAGATTTACAGACTAAATGCCCACATCATCACTACCCATTGGAATTGTTAAACCAATTTTTCTATGATGGATTATCACATAACTTTCAATATATGGTTGACAATCTTTCTTTGGGGGTGATATGGGTGTGCACCTGACCCAGAAATTTATGATATTCTAGAGATGATGAGTGATAATTCCCAACAAAAAAGTGCCCGAGGCAAACGGGCTATCGTGAATGAAATAGCACCAAGTTACGACGTGACAAAATAATTGGCTGAGTTAACTAAACAAGTTCAATTGTTGGCTACACGGTGGCATCCATCCAACGCCCCTTCCTTTGCCGAGTCATGCGGAATTTGTGGCGAATTCGGTCATGGGGCTAATGTTTGTAATATGGGGGTTGATCAACAGGTTGAGGACATTAATGTTATCCAGGGTTTTCAGCAAAGGACTCGTAATGATCCCTACGCTCAAACTTATAACCCAGGTTGGCGGAATCATCCAAACTTCAGTTGGGGAAATTCGCAAAATCCATCTCAAATCCATCAGAGGCCTCCTCCCCAAGGTTAGTCATCAAATCAACCTCGGCCTCCATCAATTGAGGAAAGTTTGAGTTCGTTCATTCAGGTTAGTAAGAAAACTCAAGAGGCCAACATTCAGCGGTTTGAGTCTGTGGAAGCTTCATTCAAACGTCTTGAAACCCAAGTTGGTCAATTAGCCACCCAAATGGGTGAAATTGCTCAACACGTGGTAAATAAAGGAAAGCTACCTAGCCAACCAGAACAATCCCAAGCCGTCACCGTGTTACGAAGTGGTAAGGTTATTGATAACAAAGTTGAAATTCCATTTTCTACTACTTTGACTAACCCTGTAGGTGACAAGGAGATCGAGAATGTGTCTAATTCAAAAACCTTGCACAAGGAAGAAGAGGGGAGTAAGGAATCTGTCTTGAACAAAACCAACAATCCTTACAAGCCTCCAATTCCTTTTCCAAGTCGCCTTCGGAACGAAAAGCAGGATAAGCTGTTCTTGGATTTCTATAACATGTTATCCAAGGTTAATGTTAATTTACCTCTGCTAGATGTTATAAGAAATGTGCCAGCTTATGTCAAATTTTTCAAAGAACTCGCATCCAACAAAAGGAAGTTTGGCGACAATGAGAAGGTAATAGTTTCCGAAGTGGCAAGTGCGATTCTTCAACACCAATTGCCTCCTAAACAACAAGATCCAGGTAGTTTTGTTATTAAAATTGCAATGGGAAACAGTAAGGAAACTTCCGGGATGCTTGATTTGGGGGCCGGGATTAATCTAATGCCTTATTCTATTTTTAAACAACTTGATCTAGGGGAACTGAAGCCCACTAGAATGTGTATTCAACTTGCTGATAGGTCCATTCGGTACCCTAAAGGTGTTATTGAAGATATTTTGGTAAAAGTGGGTGGTCTCATTGTCCCTGTTGATTTTGTTGTATTAGAAGTAGGGGAAGTGCAAAACCAAGATAATGAGCACACACTTACTTTAGCCGCCCATTTATGGCCACCACGCACACACTTATTGATGTAAAAAATGGGCGCATGACTATGACTGTTCTCGGGGAAACTGTGACTTTCTCTATTTCTGATACTAAACCTATCCTCTCGCATGCATCACTTGAAAATTGCTCTTTCATTGATTTGATTGATGGGGCAGTCGAAAACACTTTCTTGCATGATTATAGTCTTGACACTTTGTTTCTTGAGCATGATGATATTTTTGACGTCATGGAAGACGTATGGGCAAGCCTAAAATGAGGGGGGGGTGATGGAAATATTCGCTTTAGAAGATGTGGATAATAAACCCCAACAAAAATAGGAATTGAAAGAACTCCCTAAACATTTAAAATATGTGTTTTTAGAAGCAGGTGAGCAGAAGCCGGTGATTATTTCTGCTGTACTTTCTAAAGAAGAAGAGGGAGAATTGTTGGTGGTGCTTAGAAAATTTAAAAATGCAATTGGATGGGGGTTGAGTGATATCAAAGGGATTAGCCCTGCTACATGTATGCATAGAATTATTCTAGAAGAAGGGGCTAAGCCTAGTAGAGAAGCTCAAAGAAGATTGAACCCCATTATGATGGAAGTAGTGAAAAACGAGGTATTAAAACTCCTAGCTGAAGGGGTGATATACCCAATTACGGATAGTGAATGGGTGAGTCCGGTGCATGTTGTACCAAAGAAAAGTGGGATAACAGTTGTAGAAAATGAAAAAGGTGAAATTATTCCCACTAGGACCACGACTGGATGGAGGATATGCATAGACTATATGAAGTTAAATGCTGCTACTAAAAAAGATCATTTTCCCCTTCCCTTTATTGATCAAATACTTGACAAATTTGCAGGACATAGTTTCTATTGTTTTTTGGATGGTTTGTCAGGTTATTATCAAGTGGCCATCGCACCGGAGGATCAAGCAAAAACTACTTTCACATGCCCGGTTGGGACTTTTGCATTTCGACGAATGTCGTTTAGACTTTGCAATGCGCCAACAACTTTCCAAAGGTGCATGTTTTCAATTTTCTCTGACATGGTTGAAGACTTCATTGAGGTATTTATGGATGATTTTTCTATATTTGGATCCTCTTATTCTGATTGTCTTAATAAATTGACTAAGGTTCTTGAACGATGCATTGAATGCAATTTAACTTTAAGTTGGGAAAAAAGCCATTTTATGGTGACAAGCGGAATCGTTTTAGGCCATGTGGTTTCAAAAAGAGGGATCGAGGTTGATAAAGCTAAAATTGATGTTATTGAAAAATTACCTCCTCTCATTAATGTTAAGGGAATTAGGAGTTTTCTTGGGCATGCTGGATTTTATAGAAGGTTTATTAAGGATTTTTCAAAAATTAGCCAACCTCTTTGTAAATTGCTTGCTCAAGATGCCCCTTTTGATTTTGATGAAAAATGTTTGAATGCCTTTAACACATTAAAAGAGAAGTTGATAACTGCTCCTGTTGTTGTTGCTCGATTGGTCATTGTTGTTTGAAATTATGTGTGATGCGTCTAATCATCTTTGTAGGGGCCGTCTTAGAACAAAGAATTAATAAACTCGCTCCATGTGATTTACTATGCTAGTTTGACTCTTAATGATGCACAAGTAAATTACACTACCACTGAAAAAGAACTTTTAGCTGTTGTTTTCTCCTTGGATAAATTCAGATCTTACATTGTTGGGTCTAAGGTAATTATTCATAGCGATCACACGACCTGCGTTACTTGTTGAGTAAGCCACAAGCTAAACCTAGGTTAATTCGGTGGATTTTGATGTTGCAAGAATTTAATGTTGAAATAAAAGATAGAAAAAGGTGCGAGAATGTAGTAGCAGATCACTTGTCTCGTCTCACTCTTACTGATGATACTCTTGATTCTCATAAAAATGAGCAGATAATTGATTCTTTCCCCCATGAGCAATTGTTTGAGGTTACTTCAATTCCTTGGTATGCCGACATTGTGAATTATCTTGCATGTGGAATTGTGAGAACTAACCTTTCATTTCAGGAAAAGAAAAGATTTTTGTCTACTTGTAGATTCTACTATTGGGATGACCCATACTTGTTTAAAATCTGCAAAGATGAAATTATCCGAAGATGTATTCCTGAAAACGAACAAAATGATGTATTGGCCTTTTGTCATGAAATGCATTGTGGTGGGCACTTTGGAGGCCGTAAAACAGCCTTTAAAATTCTCCAATCAGGATTCTATTGGCCATCATTGTTCAAAGACGCGCATAATTTTGGGCTGACATGCGATAGATGCCAAAGGACTGGAAATATTAGTAGGAGGAATGAGATGCCTCTGAATAGTACATTGGTCGCTGAAATATTTGATGTATGGGGTATTGATTTTATGGGCCCCTTCCCAAGTCTTTTGGTTATGAATATATACTTGTTCTTTGTCGACACGTGTCCGGTGGGTTAAGGCAATCCCCACAAGGACTTGTGATGCTAACATTTGTCATCAAGTTTGTGCGGGGAAAATATCTTAAGCAAGTTTGGATTCGAGAGCTATCATTAGCGATGGGGAAAACATTTTGCAACAAGTTATTCGAAAAACTGATGAAGAAAAACGGCATCACACATAAGGTAGTTACACCTTATCATCCTCAAACTTCCAGACAAGTGGAGACTACCAACAAGCAAATAAAAGGAATCTTAGAGAAGACTGTAAATCCTACAAGGAAAAATTGGGCGACCAAGTTAAATGATGCGCTCTGGGCATATAGAATAACGTATAAAACGGTTTTAGGAATGAGCCCCTATAGAATAGTTTTCGGGAAAGCGTGTCATTTACCAGTTGAAGTAGAGCACAGTGCGTATTGGGCCATTAAAGCGACAAATTTTGAATTGGATAAAGCAGGAGCCAAAAGGAAGTTGCAACTTTCCGAACTAGACGAACTTCACAGTGACGCTTATGAAAATGCGCGGATATACAAAGACAAAGTGAAGTAGTTGCACGACAAGAAAATTATTCATAAAAATCTCGAACCAGGTATGAAATTTCTTTTATTCAATTCACGACTGCGTTTATTCCCAGGTAAATTGAAATCGAGATGGAGCGGGCCATTTGAGATCGAAGAGGTATACCCCTATGGAACGGTAAAACTACTTAATCCAAGGACGCATGAATCATTCAAGGTAAATGGTCAACGGGTTAAGCCATATTTTGAAGGGGTATCTCGGGCTGAACGAATTGAGAGTATAGGCCTCGAAGACATCACATAAGAACAGTACTCAGGTATTATTAAGCTAAAGACGTTAAATAAGCGCTTATTGGGAGGCAACCCAATTTTTGTTTTCTTTTTTTTTTTTATTTGTTGACTAACCGTATCTAATGGTTTGTTTGAGTTCCTTTCCTATTCTTATAAGTATAAAAAAAACATAAAAAAACAAAAAAAAAAAGAAAGAAAAAGAAAAAACAAACAGGTGCTGCGCGGACGCGCACATATGCGCAAACGCGCAACAACTGGACGGGAGGCACACTGGACGCACGCGCAATGAGTTGCGCGGCGCGCACCAAGCCACACAACACTGCGCGGACGCGCACTGGTGCGTGCACGCGCACCTGGGTGATAGGCGTGAGTTTTGCATGTATTTTGAGGAGTATTTCGAGCTATAATGATAAGTAAACATGCATATACTCGCGTTAAATGTTACATATTCACTCCTTGTGGAAAAGATATTACACTTTGCTTATTTTGTAGGAATTTCATGATATTTGAAGCTAATTGAATAAGAATACGAGGAAAGCAAAGTGGAAACACGGAGAATTGAGTGGATATACGAAAAGTGAAGCCTAAAAGAGCGAAAGTTGAGTGTTCACGGAAAAGACAGGGGGCACACGGGTTGGGCGTGCCTCAAGACACCACCCGTGCACCCCTACATAAGGATAATTGGAGCTGC
This sequence comes from Rehmannia glutinosa, assembly GCA_016081115.2. Lineage (NCBI taxonomy): Eukaryota > Viridiplantae > Streptophyta > Magnoliopsida > Lamiales > Orobanchaceae > Rehmannia > Rehmannia glutinosa. The sequence continues at coordinate 28,027,378 of CM071937.1, forward strand.
AGCATGGCGCACGGGTAGCCCATGCATGGGCGCACCACCCGTGCGCCCTACAGAGAGTCGGATTATTTCACCGGAGTGGCGCACGGGTAGGCCGTGCTCCGATGCACCACCCATGCGCCCTACAGAGAGTTGGGGTATTCCGAGGTGGCGCACGGTAACCGTGCGTGGGCGCACCACCCGTGCGTCTGTCTACTGAATCCCATGTCTGCAAACATTAAGCCCTAAACATGATGGGAAGTATAAAAAGGCTTTTTGGGGGGCGCACACAGGGACATTCTGGCATTTTTGGGATCTACAACACAAGACAAGAGTCAACTCTTGGAAGGAGACATCAAGGAGATAATCGGGTTGCATCGGAGCTTGAAGAACGGAGATATATCGAGAGATTGTCGACGTTCCTAAGTTTTCTTGCTTCTCTTTTAGTTTCAATCTTTTATTTTCATTTGTAATGACTTTGAACACTTTGTGTATAAGTTGTTTAATCATGTGTAGCTAAACTCTTGAGATTTCCGGGTTTTGGAAGTAGATTAATGAACTCTTGTTGGATGTTTTAATCTTAGTTGAAGTTATTATCTTGAAGCCTATTTGAGTATTTTGAGTTTATTCTTGTTTTATCACTTGATCAATGATTTAACTTGTTTGATATATTGATTCATAATTCGAGAGATGAGTTTCAATATTAGATCTTGAATACTCGACACAAATATTTGCATGAATCGAGAGGTTTGTAAATATTTGTGAGGATATTTGATCTTTTGTCCTTTTGGGAGTTGAATGCTTTATGTTGAGTAGAGATGCTAGCATAAGTATTTCAATCTACGTTTTATATGCATCTCGAGAGGGAGGATAAAATAGTTTTGTGATCGTCTTATAGGAACATTGATAATAACTTGGCTTGATTAAACCAGACAACAAGAGGATTATTAATCGAAACCTTAACTCGGAAATCCATTACATCATCTTGATACTTCTTTCATTTGTGTTATCTTATTCTTGTGTTTTAGTGTTTTAAATTGTCTTAATCTCAAAACAACAATCATCAAATTTCGATTGTCTAAATAAAAATAAGACTATCTTGGTTAAATACTTAGCATATTAATTTATTAGTCTCCGTGGATACGACCTTGCTACCCTATTCGATAACGTACACCGTACACTTGCGGTGAAGCTAAAAATAAGGCGAACAAGTTTTTGGCGACGTTGCCGGGGACTAATACAATTTTTGGTGCTAATATTGCGATAGATAGAATTATTCTTAATTTAGACATTTTTTTTATTATTTATTTTGTTTTAGTGTGACTTTAATTCCACATTATTTGACTTGTTTCTTTTAGTTTGGTCCAGGTAGTGCATGAACACGCGCTCTAGGCGGGGGGACTTAATACCGCTCATACCGGAAGTTGAGGCTTTCGCGAGGAGAATCGAGTCTACCACTAGACGGTGAAAGACAACACAATCCGATAATGGGGATTTGAATGAGTTACCAATACCGCCTAACAATGGTGGAAACGAGTTACCGATACCGGTTCAATAGCAAGCCATTCGTGATTACTTTCGACCACAAACGAATCGTAATTACGGTGGTATTGCCCATATTCCTATCAATGCCAACAACTTCGAGCTCAAACCAACACTAATCAATATGGTGCAATGAGAATCGAGTTTGGGGATTTGCAAGCGAAGATCCTAACTCTCACCTTGCACATTTTATCCAAATATGCAATACGATCAAAATGAACGGAGTCTCAGATGACGCCATAAGACTGCGCCTATTCCCATTCTCTTTAAGGGATAAGGCAAGAAATTGGTTGGGTACTTTGACGCAAGGCGTGTAAGCACATGGGACGAATCGAGCCAAAAGTTCTTGTTTAAATTCTTTCCACCGAGCAAAACTTTGCGGCTTAAAAGCGAGATTACTCAATTCGACGGTTCGACTCGAGCCTTTGTATGAGGCTTGGGAAAGGTTCCGGATTTGTTACGTAGATGTCCACAACATGGATTTCCAGAGGATCAACATTTATGCTTCTTCTACAATGGTTTAATGGGACAAACGAGGGCCTTTGTAGATGCCGCAGCGGGAGGAGCATTGTTGGCAAGGTTTCCACAAGATGCCTTAAATCTTCTTGAGGAAATGGCCATGAACGATTACGTGGCCATCCGAAAGATCCAATGTACAACGAGTAGCGAAATCTCGGATTCGGACCCTATCAAAACATTGTCGGCACAAATAGCGGCTTTGACAACTCAATTGAGTGTATTTACGAAGGGCGGAAGCACACGAGCACGGGTAGTGAAGCTCTTCTATATCCGATGGAAGAGGTAAATTATGTGAACAACCGGAATTTCAACAATTTCAGGAATAATTCAAACCCAACGCACTACCATCCAGGGTTGAGAAATCATGAAAATTTTTCCTATGCAAATACAAAGAATGTGTTACAACTTCCGCCGGGATTTAATGCTTCAAGTGGAGGCGGTAATGGAGAAGGCAAATCGTCGTTGGAAGATACACTCACCTCTTTCATAAATCAATCTAATGCTTTCATGAATGACACGAGGAGCCGCCTCGCTAAGCAAGATCTTCAAATGGATAAGTTGGAACAACAAGTGACAAGTTCGATAAAGAATCTGGAGAATCAAATGGGTCAATTGGCTACAATTGTGGGTGGTCAACATCAAAAGGGTCAATTTCCGAGTAATACGGAAATGAATCCTAAGGAACAATGCAAAGCAATTCGTTTACGAAGCGGTACGGCATATGAAGGGCCTAAAGAAAAATCTGGGAGTCCGAAACTGTCGGATGAAGCATCTAGGCCGGAAGCAGGAGAATCCGTGATGAAGGATGATATGGAAGAAAATAGGAAAGAAGAGAACAAGGAGGCAGAACAAACAGGGGCTGAAAAGCAAAAATCATCATCTAGCTCAAACATATCTAAGTTGCCTATATCTCTTCCCTTTCCTCAAAGATTTCAAAAGAAAAATCTTGATGATCAATTTGCCAAATTCCTTGATATATTTAAGAAATTGCACATTAACATTCCTTTTGCAGACACACTAGAACAGATGCCGAACTATGCGAAATTTCTTAAGGATGTTATGACAAAAAAGCGGAAGATGACAAGCTTTGAAACGGTGAATTTGACGGAAGAATGTAGTGCAATTATCCAAAGGAAGCTACCACAAAACCGAAAGATCCAGGGAGTTTCACTATCCTTGTGCTATTGGTGGTAATTTCTTTAATAAAGCGTTATGTGATTTAGGGGCAAGTATTAATTTGATGCCTTTGTCCATTTTCAGGAAACTTGGATTAGGCGACGTGAAACCAACTACGGTGACATTGCAACTTGCAGACCGATCACTTACGTATCCAAGGGGAATTATTGAAGACGTACTGGTAAAAGTTGATAAATTTATATTTCCCGTGGATTTCTTGGTATTGGATATGGAAGAAGATCGAGACGTTCCACTGATACTCGGACGTCCTTTCTTAGCAACAGGTAAGGCCTTAATAGACGTGCAAAAAGGTGAGCTCACATTACGTGTTAATGATGAGCATGTTTTATTTTCTATATATAAGGCAATGAAATTTCATGATTCGGTAGAGAGTTGTAAATTTTTGGATATAGTTAGTTCATGCATTGAGGATTATGTTGATCATACATTGTCTACAGATGATTTGGAATTTGGTCTAACCCACTCGTGCTCAATGTCGAGTGTTGTACTTGATTTTGATAACCAAGATTTGTACGACTATGTTTGTGCCTTAGATCATATGCAGGAACTACCTAATAGTGCACGAGGCGAGAACGCAAGGACATAAATAAGGGAGACGAACTTGCAGGAACGCACCACCCATGCATCCACGCACGGGCAGCCCGTGCGTGATGCAGAGAGACGGGCTGAGCTCTCTGAAGAGCGCACGGCCCGTGCGCAGGCGCATGGTCAGCCCGTGCGTGATGCTGAAATACCAACACCGACTCCGGAACTCAAGCAATTACCTGAACACCTCAAATATGCATTCCTTGGAGCAAATAACGCAAATCCGGTAATCGTTTCATCTCTTCTCACTCCTACTCAACTTGATAAACTGCTAAGGGTTTTACGAAAACATAAGTCGGCACTAGGATGGTCTATAACTGATTTAAAAGGCATAAGTCCATCCATTGTGATGCATAAAATTCGGATGGAAGATGTTTGTAAACCATCAGTGCAAAACCAAAGACGACTAAACCCTATTATGCAAGATATGGTTAGGAAGGAAGTGTTGAAATGGTTGGATACCGGTATCATTTATGCGATATCTGATAGCTCATGGGTGAGTCCGGTGCAGGTGGTACCGAAAAAAAGGGGGTAACAGTGGTAAAAAATGAAAATGAGGAACAAATTGCTACTAGAATTGTTACCGGGTGGCGAATATGTATTGATTATAGAAAACTTAATGACCACTCGAAAAGATCACTTCCCCCTCCCCTTTATCGATATGATGTTGGATCGTCTTGTAGGTTATGATTATTATTCTTGGATGGTTATTAGGGTACAATCAAATCATGATTGTAGGAAGACCAAGAAAAACAACATTTACATGTCCGTATGGCACATTTGCATTTAAATCGCATGCCATTTGGTTTATGTAATGCACCTGCTACTTTCCAACGTTGTATGATGGCTATATTTCATGATCTTATTGAAAAAGTTATGGATGTGTTTATGGACGATTTCTCTGTGTTTGGTGATTCTTTTGATAATTGTCTTCACAATCTTTCCCTAGTTTTGCAGCGATGTGAAGAGACCAATCTAGTACTAAATTGGGAAAAGTGCCTATTTATGGTACGCGATGGCATTGTACTTGGTCATCGAGTCTCTTCTGCAGGTTTGGAAGTTGATCGGGCAAAAATTGTAGCAATTGAGAAGTTACCACCTCCTACAAACGAGAAAACCATTCGGAGCTTCTTAGGCCATGCCGGATTTTACAGAAGGTTTATCCGTGACTTTTCTAAAATTTCTAAGCCCTTGAGCCAATTGCTAGAAAAAGATGCTGCTTTCATTTTTTCCAATGAATGTTTGCAGGCGTTCGAAACGTTGAAGACAGCATTGGTAACCGCACCTATACTCTTCGCCCCAGATTGGAGTCAACCATTTGAGCTAATGTGTGATGCAAGCAACTATGTGGTTGGGGCTGTTCTCGGTCAAAAGAGGGAAAAATTGTTCCGATCCATCTACTATGCAAGTCGAACATTGGACAGTGCCCAACAGAATTATACCACAACCGAAAAAGAAATGTTGGCGATTGTTTTCGCATTCGATAAATTCCGATCTTACTTGATCGGGACAAAGACGATTGTGCACACCGACCATGCGGCTATCAAATACCTTTTTGACAAGAAGGATGTGAAACCAAGGTTGATTCGATGGATCTTATTATTGCAAGAGTTTGATGTGGAAATCAAGGACCGGAAGGGATGCGAGAACGTGGTAGCGGACCATCTGTCTCGATTAGAAATTAAAGAGGAGCAAAAGGAGGTACGGGATTGATCAAAGAGGAGTTTCGATGAAAGATTACTCATGCTTGAGGCAAAGTTCCCATGGTATGCGAGACTTTGTAAACTATTTGGCTGCTGGAGTTTTACCTCCGGATCTATCACCGTATCAAAAGAAGAAATTCTTACATGATGTAAAGTTCTACATGTGGGATGACCCCCTACTCTTTAAGAGGTGCGCGGATAAAATCATAAGGAGATGCATACCTCAAGAAGAATGGGAGGGAGTCCTACAACAGTGTCACTCTTCACCATCTGGCGGACATTTTGGTCCCACGCGCACCACAGTGAAGGTATTGCAAAGTGGGCTATATTGGCCCACTTTATTTAATGACTGTTATTTGTTTGTGCAACAATGTGACAGGTGTCAGCGAATGGGAAACATTTCACGGAAGCACAAGATGCCAATGACCAACATAATTGAAGTGGAGTTGTTCGATGTGTGGGGGATTGATTTTATGGGCCCGTTTCCATCATCTTCGGGATATCAATACATTCTACTTGCAGTGGAGTATGTATCCCGTTGGGTAGAGGCGATTCCTTCCAAAACAAATGATGCTCAAGTTGTAATGCGCTTCCTTAAGAAAAACATCTTTACTAGATTCGGCACTCCAAGAGCTTTAATTAGTGATGGAGGGTCGCATTTTGTAAACAAATTGATGAGCAACTTGTTGGCAAAATATGGAGTCAAACATAAAGTTGCATTGGCATATCATCCACAAGCCAATGGACAAAGGAAGTGGCTAACAGGAGATCAAACAAATCCTTGAAAAGGCGGTGAACATCAACCAAAAGGATTGGGCGTTAAAATTGGATGATGCTGTGGGCATACCGGATCGCATATAAGACACCGTTGGGCACATCTCCATATCAACTTGTCTTTGGTAAGTTGTGCCATTTGCCGGTAGAATTGGAGCACAAAGCATTTTGGGCGGTTAAGAAAGCGAATCTGGATTTTGAAAGCGGTGAGGAAAGGTTACTCCATTTGAATCAGATGGAAGAATTCCAGGATGAAGTATACGAAAATTCCCGAATTTACAAGGAGAGAACCAAGAGGTGGCATGATAAGATGATCAAGAAAAGAGAGTTTTTACTGGGAGAACCGGTGCTCTATACAATTCACGCCTTAAATTTTTCCGGGAAAACTCAAGTCTAAGTGGTCGGGGCCATTCATGATAAAGAAAGTGTTGAATCCACGGGATTGTAGAATTGTTAACAAAAGAAGGCGAGACTTTCATGGTAAATGGCCAACGGATTAAGCACTATTTCCACCGAGGGAATCAAGAGGAAGTGACATCCACCACCTTGCGCGACCCGTAATTTAACAAAAAAGCAGGCGTCAAGCTAAAGGCGTTAAATATAACGCTTGTTGGGAGGCAACCCAACGCGTTTGCGTGTTTTTATTAATGAGTGTGATTTGTGTGTTTTGTTGTATTTTTGTGTGTTTCAAAGATAGGGCTGATTTTTCGCGTTCAATGAGCCCGATCCGAGCGGCGTTCCGAGGAGACGTGGCAAGTGCTCCAACAGCTACAAATGTGGCATATTTCTCAAGGCCACTTCCCACCACCGCCGCCGCAGTGATTCAGGTATATCCCCACTTTTTGTTATTGAAATTCTATTTTTCCCCTTAGGACACTATAATTTCATTCAAGTTTGGGGGGAGAGATAGCATTTTAATACATGAAAAGTGTGGATACAAAAAAAAAAATATATATATATATAAAAAAAAATTTCATGCATTTTATGTTTTCATATAGTTGCATTAGAGCACTCTAGGTTGCATTTGCATTAGAGCACGTTTATAGCTTTAGCACGTCTATTGCTTTAGTAGTGGTTAGAGAGTGTGTTGACCAAGCATGTGCAACTTGTTGTTTGTGTGTTGATTGAGAATTCATATTGTTGGGATTGAATGCTGGTTATGGATTGATTGAGCCTTGAATAGATAACTTTGAGCATGTTGATATGAAAAACTTGGTGTGATGCTTTGAATTACATTTTGACAAGCCTGTGAGCTTTGAGCCTTCACTGCTTATATCTTGTGCAGTCTTGTTGTAATTTGAGTGTATCATTCATGTTGATTAAAATTCTAGAACTTGCTTGGGTATCTCTGTCAAGGCCACATGTGTATGTGAATTGTGAATGTGATTAAAGGCCATCTTTGCTAGCCTTTCAAGCCTTTTGCCTACCTAAAAATGTGAAAACTCCTAGTTAGCCAAGTTGAGCCTATAGCCTATTTCTTTGATAACCACAAAATTTAACCCTTGATCTTAATATATTTCCATCACCTTAAACTCGAATGTATAACGTTGAGTAAAAGGGGAATGAACGAGGTTGAATGGGTGGGAATTGAAAAATAGGATAATTGGGCATACTTGGTTAAATGGAATAAAAAGAGGAAGGAAAGATGTTGAAAAAAAAAATAATAATGGTGTTGAAAATGCACAAATGAAAAAGATTGAAAAGTTGATAAACTTGGGGGGCGAAGGATTGTGAATGGAGGCGATTCTCAAAAGAAAGGAAGGAAATGGAGATAAATGAAGTTGATAAAAATGAGGGATGATTGGAGTAGCATATGGGATTGTAATTAAAATGATTGATATGCTCATCGGTCTATACACTCGAGTTTGAGTCACTTTATCAAAAAAATTTCCTACCTAAACCAAAGAGCCTTCATTACAACCAAATGAGAAAGTCCTTTATGATTCACAAATTGCATACACTCTCGTGGCGGAGATATGAGACGAATTGCAAGCCTATGGTAATTTTGCGACATCGAATTGATTTGAGCGTAAACACGTCCTATAACCTCGTGAGATGAGAGTATACACTTAACTTTGAGAGTTGGATTCAGAGCATTTCACTTTGTTTTATTTGAGGCGTGTTCTTTGATTAGATATTTGAGGCTTGATTGAGTTGTACTCAGCATTCACGACGAACAATTTGGATTTTCTTGTGGATTCTCGGTGTGCGCTGTTATCTTTATCTCCCTGTTGTGCTTTATCGTGTTCTAAATATTGTTGATCGAGACGGCCAACAGTTTAAGTTTGGGGGATTTTGATAGGCGTGAGTTTTGCATGTATTTTGAGGAGTATTTCGAGCTATAATGATAAGTAAACATGCATATACTCGCGTTAAATGTTACATATTCACTCCTTGTGGAAAAGATATTACACTTTGCTTATTTTGTAGGAATTTCATGATATTTGAAGCTAATTGAATAAGAATACGAGGAAAGCAAAGTGGAAACACGGAGAATTGAGTGGATATACGAAAAGTGAAGCCTAAAAGAGCGAAAGTTGAGTGTTCACGGAAAAGACAGGGGGCACACGGGTTGGGCGTGCCTCAAGACACCACCCGTGCACCCCTGCATAAGGATAATTGGAGCTGCAGCATGGCGCACGGGTAGCCCATGCATGGGCGCACCACCCGTGCGCCCTATAGAGAGTCGGATTATTTCACCGGAGTGGCGCACGGGTAGGCCGTGCTCCGACGCACCACCCGTGCGCCCTACGAGAGTTGGGGTATTCAAGAGGTGGCGCACGGGTAACCCGTGCGTGGGCGCACCACCCGTGCGTCTGGGCTACTGAATCCCATGTCTGCAAACATTAAGCCCTAAACATGATGGGAAGTATAAAAAGGCTTTTTGGGGGCGCACACGGGGACATTCGGCATTTTTGGGATCTACAACACAAGACAAGAGTCAACTCTTGGAAGGAGACATCAAGGAGATAATCGGGTTGCATCGGAGCTTGAAGAACGGAGATATATCGAGAGATTGTCGACGTTCCTAAGTTTTCTTGCTTCTCTTTTAGTTTCAATCTTTTATTTTCATTTGTAATGACTTTGAACACTTTGTGTATAAGTTGTTTAATCATGTGTAGCTAAACTCTTGAGATTTAGGGTTTTGGAAGTAGATTAATGAACTCTTGTTGGATGTTTTAATCTTAGTTGAAGTTATTATCTTGAAGCCTATTTGAGTATTTTGAGCTTATTCTTGTTTTATCACTTGATCAATGATTTAACTTGTTTGATATATTGATTCATAATTCGAGAGATGAGTTTCAATATTAGATCTTGAATACTCGACACAAATATTTGCATGGATCGAGAGTTTGTAAATATTTGTGAGGATATTTGATCTTTTGTGCTTTTGGGAGTTGAATGCTTTATGTTGAGTAGAGATGCTAGCATAAGTATTTCAATCTACGTTTTATATGCATCTCGAGAGGGAGGATAAAATAGTTTTGTGATCGTCTTATAGGAACATTGATAATAACTTGGCTTGATTAAACCAGACAACAAGAGGATTATTAATCGAAACCTTAACTCGGAAATCCATTACATCATCTTGATACTTTTTTCATTTGTGTTATCTTATTCTTGTGTTTTAGTGTTTTAAATTGTCTTAATCTCAAAACAACAATCATCAAATTTCGATTGTCTAAATAAAAATAAGACTATCTTGGTTAAATACTTAGCATATTAATTTATTAGTCTCCGTGGATACGACCTTGCTACCCTATTCGATAACGTACACCGTACACTTGCGGTGAAGCTAAAAATAAGGCGAACACTGGGACAGACAACAGCGATATCAGCAACACAGGGGCGAGTTTTTCCCCAAAATTTCACTTGCAAATCTTCTCTAAACCCTCTCCAAATTCACCCTATACACAAATTCGACCTCAACAACATCAACACACTCCGATTAATCGAGTATCTTCCATCAATGGCATCACATAGAGGCAAAAGGGCACAAGAGGGAACTTCTAGGGCTCACGAGGACACTCCAATGGTCCCGGTTGATTTGGCCGAACAATTCAACGCCCCCTTCCCAATCTACTCCGAGGAGGAGGGGGGTACACGGATTAGTCAACGCGAGAATTTTTAACTAAGGCAGGGAAATTCCGGGATCCTACTACTCGCAAATGTTTTAACAACCATAAGTGGAACCCGAATGGCGCCTACCGACCTCAACCTACTACCTTTGGGGACGATAGTCGAGGCGCCGATGATACTAATCCAGATGAGCCACAGGATACTCATTTTGCCGGTCCCTTCACCTCGGGCCCATCTTCAGCCCCGAGCCAGGGCGACACCACTGTTTTGAACGCCATCTTATCACGCCTTGATTCTATGCAAGGCAACTTCATCCATTTTCAGCATCAGATGGCTGACGTGTAGCAGCAGATGACCGGCCTTAACACCCTCATAAGAGATATGAGTCGGGTGCAGAATATTGAACAGAACTGGACGCTATCTTTTTCGCCTCTCCACCCCCCCACCTCCCGGGGATGATCAGTGATGTTTTTCTATTTCTCTTTTTCTTTCCTCTTGTGTGTTTTTCTCCCTTTGCATGCGGATGTTTTCTATTTTTGTATTTTATTTTTCACTAACTCTCGTTTTTCTTTTAGTTTTTTGTTTTTGTGTTTTCTTCTACATTTGGCTTTTGCAGAATCATAGGCGGATGTACTTTTGATATTACTTAACAATCTCCGAAGTTTTCAGGGACGTATTTCATCTCTCCTTCATTTGTTTTACGCATTGAGGTCATTGCGTGTTTTAAGTGTGGGGGGGGGCTAATTCGTCATTAATTATATAAATTGATTGCTTGTAATAAAAATTTTACTTTGCCTATTAATTGTCCCTAGTTTAATAATAATGCTATTTAGTTAACTTGAAATCGATGCATTACTTTGAGACTCAATTAGGAAATGACATTACGGACTTGATGCATAGGATTTGACTAAGTTGTGAATTAACCCTTATGATAAACGAGTTAGGCGATGGGTAAACAATACTCAAGGTTGTGGGGTATGAATTACGGGATTTTATTGATGTAAATTGAGTTAAAACTCTTATTTTTATTGTATGGATTACAAAATTGCTAGCCTTGCGAAAGAAAAAAAAACAAAAAAAAAATGCAGTATAAGCGCCAGAAAAAAATAAAAATGCAATAAAGAGCGCTAAAAAAAAGGGGGGGAACAATCGAGATTATACTTCGCTCGGTAAACTGCTTAGTAACTAGGAGCATTCATGTGCCCAATGTTTGACTTTTACGTAAAACGGCGGTTTACACATGAGTATGGGAAACCACCCTAGGAGTCTTTGGAAAACATCCGAAGGTTACACCTAGTGGATTAATATCTCGGAAAGTCCAAGCAAAAAAAAAAGGGTAGTACTTAACGTAATTTATACATGAATATAAGGGTTGCGACTTTTGATACAAATTTGAAATTTTGTGAATAAAGCCAAACACTTTGAGTAATTGCTTAACTTTAGCTAAGTGAGTTTATTGCGAAGGTTGAGGATCGATGAGGAATAATCCGAGGTGGATGGAACTTGATGTCATGGAAAAATCGATTTTCAAAATAAGCATTATATTTCTTGATTAAATTTATGGGCATTATTATTTGCTTGAGGACAAGCAAAAGACTAAGTGTGGGGGAGTTGTTTTATATGTTTTTGTGTGTGAATTTTGCGTGATTTCTATTTTTTGTATGAATGAGTGTGCGTATTTTTGTGTCTTTTCGCCCCATTTTATATTGTCATATGTTACGTATGGTATTTTTGGTTGTTTAGTAGGTTTTCGTAAAAAGAGAACTTAAAAACGGACAAAAACGATCGAAACAGACATTATAGGCGATTGACGGTTGGGGATGCTGAAGTTGTGCGCGCGCGCGCACCTACGCGCGGCGCGCAACGTCAAGATTGACGTAAAGGCGCGCACCGCGCAATGGTACGCGGACGCGCACATAGTCGGCACAACAGACGGACGTAATGCACGCGCACCCGCGCGCGCGAGGCGGGCGCGCAAGACGCGCGCACCAGACACCCGCACAAGGCGCCCGCGCAAGGCATGATGCGGGCGGTCAAGTGGCGCGGCGCGCAACAATGCGCGCGAGGAGACTGCGCGGCGCGCAATACTGCGTGGACGCGCACTACGAGAATTTTCTAGAATTTTAAATCCAATTTTCCCTTTCCTTTTTGGATTCTTCCACCTTGTATAGGCTTAGGCTTATAAATAGCCCTTGGGGGATCCATAATTTCGTACACCTTCATTCATAACACTTCTATACTTTAGTTTTTTGGTATTTTTCTCTTGTTTTCAACATTGGGATTGCTTGGGTTCTTCCCCTTGAAGTTATTTTTGCTTCTTAATCAAAGAGTAAGATTTATTCATCTCTTTTGTGTGATTTTAATTGTTGGGAGATTATTATTATTGCATGATCATGTTTATGATTGTTTTCTTTCCTTCAATTGAGATTATGATCCCATCCCCAAGCATGAACTAATTTCCTTGTTCTAGGATCAGGATGATTTGATTCAAACAAACAAGCATGAGTATTGATTAATTGATCTGCTTTCCTGGATAAATTGCTTTATTTGATAATTGATTGTCTGATCAACTTTTGATTGTTTTGGGGGAATAATTGAGATCGAGAGAAGATATTATTCCTGGACTAAATTTATTCAGGGGTTAGATAAGAATCAGAGATGTATTATCTAACCCTATGTTTAATGAAAATAGCAAATTATTGAGATATCCCTAATCTGTGAATACGAAAGTTATCAGATCTAGACCTAGTCTTTACATGTTTGCTATATTTGTTAATCACATGATCAATTAATTGATATTCTGCTTGCAAGTTTGATGAGAAGAATCCATAATCCTAGACTTTCTTCCATATCTTTTTCCTGCTTAAATTTAATTTGTCCTTTTAATTATTTTATTTTAGTTTAAATAAAACCAACAAATCTGGTTAGAGTGTTTAAGATTTATTTTCTGTCTATTGTGATACATAATAATTATTTGCCGGCTAAGTCTTCCTTGAGAGACGACTTATGGTCAACTTGCTACCCTACGATTGATCTCGTTCTCTTGCGAGGATTGTTAGACTTTTATAGGTGTTTAGCGGTCGAACAAAAGACTTTGAGCACATTAAATCCTCACACTCACTATTAAATGAGGAAAAGAATCCAGACTTTCTTCCATATCTTTTCTCAAGAGCCAAAACTCACAATTGACTTTGAGCACATTAAATCCTCACACTCACTATTAAATGAGGAAAACAGCCACTCAAGAGCCAAAATCACAATTGAGTAAGGAGCCGAGTACTCTAAGTCACATAGCCGATGAGAACAAAAAGTCAAGGTCAAAAAAATGCTAAATTAACAGCAGAGATAACTGCTATAGAAAAAAGAGAAAATGATCTCAAAAATGTGATTGCTTCATTCACAAAGGCATCTAAATCATTGGATGATCTTATCATGAGCCAAAAAGAATATGGAGACAAGACAGGTATATGATTTAATTCCTTTGTGCATAGTAAAACTCCAAGAGTGATCTTGGAAAAGGGATCTTCAACTAATGAAGCATCTCAAAAACCCAGGACACCAAATGTTGCACACACAGCTACTCTAAAGCATAATCATAAACAAACTGGCCTTGGATATAAAAGAAAAGGAAAACAACCAGTTGAGTATGCTGAGAGGACAACTGAGAAGAAATCCAGCAGAGTTCCTCAGCAAACTCCAAACAGAAGTACTCTGTAAAGAAGAAACAGAGCTACCAAAAGCCCTAAGTTCTATAAAAGGAACAAATATGACGGGAATGGTAGAAACTACCCAGTCAAGCGATTGGAATATTGTGAAATATCAAAGAAAGACCTATGGAATACAAGCCTAAATGGCAAAGGCCAGAACTCAAAGAAAGGTCATTCCAAAGGCAACAAAGCTATTATCAACACACATATGCACCCAAGCACTATACTCAGAGATATCACAATTACCCAAAGAAGGAAATTGCTAAAACACACACACATGCATACAGACAAAAGAGACAGATGTATAAACCTAAAGCCCCCAAGCAATTTGCCAAAGTGAATTATGATTATGGCACAGATAGATGGCAACCCCTTAGAGTCAAATCATTTGGCTATAGGTTGGTTGGATCATCTTACAACACTAACCCCTCAGGACCCAGGCAAGTATGGGTACCTAAAAATTAATTTCCTTGATTGCAGGTTCAAAGAACAGCTGAGTGCCAAAGAATCTGGTACATGGATAGTGGCTGTTCCAGACACATGATAGGAAACAAGAAAAATCTGTCAAAATTTAAGGAGATTAGAGGTGCAAAAGTCATATTTGGAGGAAATGAAGCTCCAGGGGAAATTAGAGGCACTGGATCCATCAGGAAAAATGGATTAGAAATCACAAATGTTGCATTCGTTGAAGGCCTCAACTTCAATTTGTTAAGCATCAACCAACTCTGTGACAAGGGCTGCAATGTTGGATTCAATATGGGAGTATGCCAAATCAGAGACACTGAATCAAATGAAGTGGTGTTGCAAGGATCCGCACAAAAGAACATGTATGTGGTAGATCGTCAATCAATGCTACACCAAGCACTTGTCTGCTAGCAAAGAGTACAGCCGAATCAAGTTGACTGTGGCACAAGAAGCTGAGTCACCTGAATTTCAAGACAATTAACAAGCTTGCAAGAAGTAATCTTGTAGAAGGACTTCCAGACTCAGTGTACAAGAAGAAAAGTGTTTGTGATGCATGCCAAATGGGTAAGCAAATCAAATCATCATTCAAAGAAAAGTAAAGTCCATCTTCAACAAGGATATTGCATCTGTTGCATATGGATCTATTTGGCCCAGTTGAGAAGCCAGCATAAGTGGAAAGAAATACACTCTAGTAGTGGTGGATGATTATTCAAGATATACATGGACAATCTTCATGTGTAAAAAGAAGGAAACCTTGCAGAAATTACCGCAACTGATGAAAAGAGTTCAAAATGAGAAAAGTCAAACCATTATAAAGATAAGATCTGATAAAGGAACTGAGTTTGTCAATGGAATAATAACTCAGTATTGTTTTGAAAATGGTATTGCTCATGAATTATCTGCGGCAAGGACTCCACAGCAGAATGGAGTTGCAGAAAGAAGGAATAAAACTCTCAAGGAAGTAGCAAGGACCATGTTAGCTGAAGCAGGGTTACCCAAAAGATTTTGGGCTGAAGCCATCAATACTGCATGCTATACTCAAAATAGATGCATGATAAATAGACAGCTGACAAAGACTCCCTATGAAATTTGGACAGGGAGAAAGCCAAATGTTGGGTACTTTAAAATATTTGGATGTAAATGCTTCATCCACAACAATGGGAAAGATAATCTAAAGGCTTTTGATGCCAAAGCTGATGAAGGTATCTTCTTGGGATACTCAGCTGAAAGCAAAGCCTATAGAGTGCTGAACAAAAGGACTATGGTCACAGAAGAGTCCATCCATGTAGTGTTTGATGAACCTAATGTAAATGGAGAAGATCTTGAAGAGTTAGCTGATAAGCTGAATCAGCCAACTGTGCAGAAGAGTCCCTATGTTGAAGCTGAAGCTGGAATAATTAATCAAGGTGAAGATGAGATAGCTGAATCTCAAAGACAGCTGGACAATCTGCAGCTAAGTGATGTTAAGAGAGCTGCTCAAGATAACAAAGCAAGAAGAAAACCGAACACTAACTTACTCCAACCTGATGTGAGATGGCTAAGAGACCATCCACCAGAGCTAGTCATTGGAAATGTAAGAGATGGTGTAAGAACCAGATCAAGAGCTCAACAAGAAGCAATGTTCACTTGTTTTATCTCTCAAATATAGCCAAAAGATGTGTCTCAAGCATTGGATGACACACATTGGATTCAGGCCATGCAAGAAGAACTGAATCAGTTTGAAAGAAATAAAGTATGGGAATTGGTTCAAAGACCAACCCATCAAAATGTTATTGGCACAAAATGGGTGTTCAAAAACAAGATGAATGAAGACGGTTCTGTGGTAAGAAACAAAGCAAGACTGGTAGCCAAAGGGTATTGCCAAGAAGAAGGAATAGATTTTGATGAAACTTTTGCCCCTGTTGCAAGATTAGAAGCAATAAGGATGTTTCTTGCCTATGCTGCACACAAGAACTTCATTGTATACCAAATGGATGTAAAAAGTGCATTCTTGAATGGATTATTGGAAGAAGAAGTCTATGTTGAACAACCTCCAGGATTTTGCAGAAGACTCTTGGAGATAAAGTGTACAAGCTCAAGAAAGCTCTATATGGATTGAAACAGGCACCTAGAGCATGGTATGATACATTGTCTCAATTTCTGACAGATAATGGATTCACCAAAGGCAAAGTGGATAGAACACTTTTCAGAATTCATGATGGAGAGAGTATACTGCTTGTTCAAATATATGTGGATGACATCATTTTTGGATCCACAAACAAAGAGATGTGTGATAAATTCTCAAACCTCATGCAAGGCAAATTTGAGATGAGCATGATGAGAGAGCTGACATTCTTTCTAGGACTTCAAGTTAAACAGCTGAAGGTAGGAACCTTCATAAGTCAAACAAAGTATACCAAAGATTTAATGAAGAAATTTGGTATGGAAGAGAAATCTTCTGTGAAAATACCAATGAATACATCGGTCAAGATGGATATGGATGCAGATGGCAAACCTTTGGATCAAACTAGATACAGAGCACTTATTGGATCACTGCTCTATCTCACAGCAAGTAGGCCAGACATCACCTTTGCTGTAGGTGTATGTGCAAGATTTCAATCGCACCAAAAGAAAACCATATGACTGCAAAAGACCAAGAGAATCCTAAGATATTTGAAGGGATGCGGGGAAGTCGGCTTATGGTATCCAAAGGAAGGTGGATTCAAGCTTATTGGTTACTCAGACTCGACTATCTTTGGATGTAGAGTTGACAGGAAGAGTACTTCGTGTACATGTCAAATGCTTTGAAACAGATTGGTTTCCGATTTAGCAAGAAACAAAATTCAATAGCCACATCCACAACCAAGCAGTACATAGTCATGCGGGGCAAGTTGTGCCCACGTCTTATGGATGAGACAACAGGTGAGAGATTATGATGTTGAAGAAAAAGAAATTCCAATTATGTGTGATAACACAAGTGCTATTGGAATCACTTAAAATCCTGTGTTGCACTCAAGAACAAAACACATTGATGTCAGATATCATTTTATAAGAGATCATGTTGAAAAGAAGGACATCACCTTGGAATACATCTCAACTGATAAACAGTTAGCTGACATATTCACAAAGCCATTATGTGAATCAAGATTTGAAGAGCTTAAGCATGAGCTAGGGTTAATTGACATGAATTGACACTCAGAAGACTCAAGGAGAAGAGTTGGAACTAGAAAAGATGAAAATAAAGCTGAGGTCTTGAATTAGCCAAGTAAATCAGTCTTATCGGAAAATCAGCTGCATCAAGTTAGCTGACAGCTGAGTACCTATGTGAAAAGAGAGAAGAGTTGAATCAGCTAAGGAGTAAGCTGAGCTATTTATGAGCTAAGTGACAAAAACGCAGTCGTTTTTAATAAGCGGGAATGTTTTTAAGGATGACGTCAGCGCAATAATGACAGATACAGTCAAAAGCTGCACGACCAAGCCTAGCTGAGTACCTATGTGAAAAGAGAGGAGTTGAATCAGCTAAGGTAAGCTGAGTTATTTATGAGCTAAGTGACAAAAACGCAGTGGTTTTTAATAAGCGAGAATATTTTTAAGGATGACGTCAGCGCAATAATGAGAGATACAATCAAAAGCTGCATGACCAAGCCTATGATTGGATATAAATGCTGCCGCATTAAATGCGAGAAATTAAATGCTAATCGCGTGCTAAATCTGAGCCGTTGATCCTGATCAAATTTCAAAAACTGTATGCACGTCCTTTCATAACCCATACATATACCATTTCATCCGTTTTCTCTCTCACACTACACCATACTATTCATCTCTCCAAAAGCAAAGACTATATTTTTCTCTCGAAACCCTATCAATCTTCAAAGCAAGTTTTTCAAAAATCATTCGGTGAAAATCACTGAAATGGCAACCACCTACGATTTTGCTAAGCTGGGAAAGCAAATCCACACTGGTTCTACCATGGATTTTGAAGGGATGATCAAACAGGGGTCTGATGAAACCCTTGTGAAGAAGATAGCTGAGAAAGTAGAGAAATCTGGACTGAAACCCTTTCTCACGATGGAGTTTCAAATGACGTATGTGGAAGAGGTTGCCCGGTTCTACGTGAATGCTGAAGTTCACGACGAGGGCATCAAGTCCTCTATTCACGGAAAGGAATTTACGATTACTGCTGAGGATCTAGCGGAGCATTGTTTGCTGCAGTCGGAAGGAGTACCGGAGATATTGGAGGCCGATGTAAACTTGGCTGCTGCATGGAAGGAAGTCGCCAAACCCGATTTGTCTTCGCGAAGGTTGTCTACACACGGTGACAAGAAGTCTTTGAAGGAAGATTACCACAAGTTGCTGGATATTGTTGCCAAGTGTGTAGATATCAAATTTGGAAGCTTTAATCAGCTGTCCAAAACTAAGCTGATCGTGATGGCTGCGATCATGGAGGAGAAGAAGGTAAACTGGGTTGAGTTTGTATACAATAGGCTCTCCCAAAATGTTGGAAATAAGTCTTTCAAGGAAGATGGATCGTTCGGAGGATCCTTGGGGTATGGCCTTGTTATTGGCCGGCTAATGGAAGTGAAGGAGTTCTACTCCGACATGGAAAGGCATTCCATGTCAACAAAAAGATGTTCCGATCAAATCTCTCGGGAGCTCAGAAGAGAGCTTATGCCAAGAGAGCGGATACCAGTGAGGGGGAATCAGCTGACCCTGAGGAAACAACTATTGTCTCCCATCCCAAGAAGAAAAAGTCGCCTCGTAGTGGAAAGAAGATCGCTACCCATGCAAAGAAAGAAAACAATCGCACCGCCCTGCAGCTCGTGTCTCCCCCCGAAGCCCGCAGAGAGAAGGAATCCTTAGTACCTTCTCCAGGAATGAAGAAGAAGAGGACATCCAAGACGAGAAAGGCAGCTGCCTCTAAGGCAACCCCACAGGCCTTTACTATCGAGGAACCGGAGGAAGTAGAACTAGAAGTTCCTCTGGTGAAAACCAAAAGAAGAAGAAGAATCTTCAAGCGTTCAGAGCTTGAGAAAACAGCTGAGTCTGGAACTCTACCGAACAGACAGATCAAAACAATTTGGAGAAGTAGAGTCTCCAGAGATCATTGATGAAACCGCCAAGTCTGCTGAGGCCGATCAGCAGAGGCAAGTTGAAGACCCAGCTGTGGATAGAATAACTGAGGAACAAGTAACAACTGAGACAGCTAAATATCCTGTCGATAGGGCTGTGTCTCCGCCTGTGACAGACGCTGCTGAGGGTGAAGAGCAGCAAGCTCTACTACCTTCCATTCTTGAGAAAAAGGTACCACAGAAAGATGATGACGATGATGTGATCATGCTATCTCCACCATATCCAAACGTCCAAAATCGTCTGCGAGAATGGAGAAAGTGGAAGTTAAGTCACTCTAGGGTGCAGTTTGAACACCCAGAGTTTATTGAGGAGGAAGAGGAGCTATTCAGGTTCCTTGAAGTTGATACAGTGTTGCAAGCCCTTGATGAGGATAACTGCATCAACATGCTGCAAATTCGAAAGGAAAACGAACAGGCTAAGGTAGCAGAGGAAGCAGAAGCTCGTGCAAAAGCCAGTATTTGTCCTCTAACTGGAACCACTGATCACACTCATCCACATCTTGACATACTTTCAGAAAGTGATGAAGATTTGGACCCTACTGCTGCGACAGAAGAGCTAGAAATGCAGCAAGCCATGCGGGAATCCAGGATGATGCATGAGTGATGCAGTCGAGGCATATGATGGTTCTGCCCTGGGAGTTAACACTCTGGGCAATGAAAGTGCAATCCACGGAGTTGAGACTCCTGTGGATGCCACTATACAAGACCCCAAGACAACTGAGTCTGTCGAAGGGAATGTCCAAGGCCTTGCTGCATTTGAGACTACATAAGGTAATGAAGGCCTACGGGAGGTTGAGACTTCCCGAGGTAAAGAAACAGAAGTACAGAACATCCCTCCTGTTATCATTGATGCAACTGAGAAGGAGATAAGTGCCCTTCACGATTCCCAAGACAACCATGATGTAACTTTTCTGGGATCTGAAGGTGAAGATGAAGCTGAGTCATCCCCTGTTGCAAGTCCAAACGACTCAGCTGAGGATGTTCTTCCCAGCACGAGTAAGCCAGAATTCAAGGCTGCTCGTCAAAGTTCAGTTTTGATGATGAGCCACCCCTTCAAGTCTCATCATCGTCCAATGACGCTACTGATACGGCCGAGGACCAGACAACTCAAATGGAAAAACCAGCTGAGACCGACGAAGCTGTTGAGACAGCTGAGGCTCAGCAAGCTGGGTCCATACCACAACAAACCCCAGTTGAATCATAGTCTACTGCGCAGGCTCCCAACGCTGCAGCAGAATCGACTCAACTAGGCACATCACGACCACAAGTCACAGTTGAACAGATTCCCTATGTCCGTGATGATGCGTTTGAACAAACGTTCCCTTTCTCACTAGAGCTGCCTGATCTTGATGAAGAATCAACTAGAGATCAACAACATTTCCATAAACCTGATCCATCGTCCCAGCAGATTTTGATTTTGATGCTGCTTGGCCGCCAGTTGAGACAGAGGTGACAACTGAGGTTCGAGAAGTCTTCAAGGCAATATTTGCGGAGATAGAGAAGATGGAAAGGCACCAGGCCTCATTGGATATGCGGCTGGATAACAGAGATGCTAATCTTACAGCCGATCTGTGTAGAATCATAGTCAGGATCCGGGAATGGTGGCAACAACAGCAAACAATGCGTGTGGAACAGGTTCGATACTTTAAGGCATTGTACAACAAGATGTTGATTTGGAGCGCTGATAACGCTGATATGAAGAGAAGAATGCAAGAAAACATTGATAGAATACATGAATCTCATACCACGGAAATGGAACTGCTGCGTGAATTTCATCGAAAAGAACTTCTGCGCGTAGAGGATAATATGAATGAAAAATCAGCCTTCTCATGGCTGAAATGAAGTTGGTGACAACCGAATCAAAAGCCACTCGCTCGAGAATTTTTGAGCAAAGATACTCCGCAGAGAGAATCCAAGCGAGAACACGCCTATCACCGCCTAGATTTCATGCTTGCTGGCATGTTTCCAGGGGTTCCTCTCTCCTTTGATGATGCCAAAAAGGGGGAAGAGGAATACCTAAAGATGTTGAAAGAATCGACTGCTGAGTAGAAGGACGCAGCTGTTGAGAAGCAGAAGAAAACAGTTGAAGAGCAGAAGAAAGAAAAGTGAAAATCCGTTGAGGGGGAATGTTCAAAGGATATGACTTTAATGGTTGCTAGAACCCCTCAACAAGAGGACACATCACGGTGACATCATAAGCAAACTCCCAGTGACTCTGCCGCTCCAACACTCTGATGTGCCCATGTCTGAGAAGAGGAAAATAGTAGAAGCAGGGATGAAGGAGGTTGAAGGAAAAATGGATGCCCGTGTGATGGACATATTGAAACAATACGGAGACATTCCAGCAGGAAGAGACACTGATGCAATTTCAGACGTCAGAACCGAGCCTAGATCAGTCGATGAATTCAAAACGCTCGAATCTGAAGGATACTTCGAAGGCATGTCCATATCCCAAGCCTGGGACTTGTATTGGGAAAAAGGCCTCAAGCTATGCGAAGAAGCCGACAGCGAGACTAGCAAGCAGTCTCTCTGCTTGGCCCTCTTCTTTGGTCACTCTCTTGGAAAGAAGAAGGCCCCAAAGACAATACACACCGAGAGGAAGAGGTAGAAGCGATGGAGGAAGAGGTTTGGACTAGACCTCTACCCAAAAATATTGAATATATAGATCCAAGAAAGAAATGAGAGATCTATTGGGCTGGGTATGATGAAGTAGCCAACAGGGAAGTGGCAAGGAAGAATGCGACTATGTCAAGAGGATTGAAGAAGAAAATAAAAGACAAACTCAACTGTGGGAAGAAAGACAAGAAAGGAAAGAGAAAGACGAAAGGCCGCCGGAAGAGCCTATGAGAAAAAAAAGCGGTGAAGAAGAAAAGAAGAGAAAGAGACCAGAAGATGACAGAGCTGAAGAGGAAAGAGGGAGGCAGCGAAGGCGATGAAGTGTTGTTGTCCATCCCTTCATGTATTTTACTGTTGTAAATGCATATATATGTAAGTCTTCTGTACATGGAATAAGAATCTAAAATTTTTTTCTGCGTAGATATAGAACGCCATGATGCTCTGATACACTTTGTAAACAGTTGTGTAAAGGACAAGAATGTTATGATCAATAAAAGGATCAATTCTACGCATGCATTCTCTGTTTCTACATTGTCTGTATGTATCTCTACTATTTACATTTTGTATATATGTTTTAAGTTTTGGCATCATCAAAAAGGGGGAAATTGTTGGGAAAATTTATTGTTTAGATTTTGATGAATGCCATGTAAAACTTAGACTAGAAAGTTGGCACCCCATTTTCTTTGTAATTTGTATTGAAATAGATAGGGTTGTACTAGCTGAGTCAAGTCAGCTACGCCTGGACATACAAGAAGTCAACTGAAGACTAGGAAGAAGACTCCGCTGTGAAGCAGCTGAGTATAACAAGGAAAAGAAGACAAGAACTCGACTGAATGAGTAGCAGCTATGATACAACTGTGTGAAGTGTAAGTCAAGTCAACTCAAAATCTCAAGTTGAAGTGACAGATGAGTCATCCAATGATTGGGAGCTGACTCGAAGTCACCTGGGGAAGTTAAGGAAAGGTAGTCAAGTCAAGACAACTGAAAAGAATCCGTTGCACAGAAGTCAAGAACATTACCTAAACAAGTAATACTTCCATGCTGCCATGTCTTAAAGTACTCAGTCCCAGAAACGTGCAAAAGGAATAAACCAATGGGAAGCACTGCACCTTGTGTCAGACTCTGAAAAGCTGAATGTTTATTTAATACGAGGAAATGTCAAGATCAAGGACTGCAACAATACAAGCCAACGACCACAAGTGTCTTTTGAAAATTAGCCTATCTCTTCAACGGGAAAATATTCAAAAGAACACTATAAAAGGCCGAGGAATCAATTTGAGAGAAGGTTACCTGAACCACGAACACTCAAGCTATTATTCAAGCTGTAACCTACAAAAATATTCTCAAGTTATTTAAGCTAATCCTCAAGCCTAAACTTCGAAGGAAATCAATGCAACACCAAGCTGTGAAGGAAAGACAACTTCAAACTGTTGAAGAGGAAACTTTTGAAGAATCAAAAGGGGTCTACATTCCAAGGAGGACTGTAGAAAGGTTCAAGGTCGAACCAGTCTCAAGTTATTGGAGGGCTTCATGATCAAATCCAAGAAGCTTGAGCAAGTGAAGCTGTAGTAGCAAGGCAACTGCCCTGTGAAGAAGCTGAGTCGGACGAGAATCTAGGTTGTGTGACCAAGGCATCTCCGCACTCGTCCCAAAGGATCAAGTCGGTTGTGTGATCAAGACTTGCATCCGGGACCGATAACCACTTTGTACTCTGATCAATACTTAGTGGATTCCTCCAGGATTTGGAGAACAGAGGATTAGAAGAATTACCCCATCTTCGAACCTCTATAAAATTTATTGTGTCATTTACATTTCAGCATTTACTTACTGCATATTATTTAATATCTGCCGATAATTTGCTATCCAATTGATATTTAACAAAGAGCTAAAACCAAGTGTTAAAACACATTTCCAAATTCAATGGTGTTAAGTCTTCCGCTGAAAATCTCATCACAGTCAAGTTAAGTATTAGACTAAACAGCTGAGTTATTTTATCAACAGCTCAGTTGAGTCTGTTGAGTGGCTAACTCTGCTGGTTAACTAACTTAGCTGTCCATCAAGGACATAGCTGTGAAATTAACTCTGAACTAATTTAAAAGGACTAAATCGAAAAGTTGGTAAGGTTTATTCAATCCCCCCTTCTAAACCTTACTCACACCCCTTGGGACCTACACTAAGCCCATAAGTCATGTTTGGAAATGGGAGGGAGATAGGATTTAGGGTTGTAGGGTTGTGGGGAAAGTTTTACTTTTTTGTAATTAGGGATTTTTAGAGAATTATCTCGGCAAGAAGAGATATTTAGTAAAGGAGAAGAAAATAAGAGAAGAAAGTCACAAAAAAAGGGGATAGATGTTTCAGAGACATTTCAGAGAAAGAAAGAAAAGGAAAATGAAAGAAAGGAAAGTAATATGAGAGAGAAAAATATTAGAGAAAGAAAAGAGCAGTTCAAGGGTTAGGGGATTCATCTCACGGAATATGACCCGTGAGATGGGCCTAAAAAACCACAAAAAGTTTTTTTTTATGGTTTTTCTATATACGCCGGCTATGGCTGGACTGAACGTTCGGACGAAACTTCAGCTAAGTTAGATTATAGACAAAAAAGGATTCTTGCATTTTTTCCCTATTGTTGAGAAACTATTCCTTTTATACCCTTCATGACTTGTTTAGGAATAACCAATTCATGGGGTCGGATTTGGTATTTGGATATTATTTCTATCAATGATGTGACAAATGAGTGTTCCAAGGACAACAACTAAAAGTCATTTCTGGAAAGAATGAAATGCATAGGAGACCATCCTTTTGTTGCGACATGCTCCTCAGATCGCGAAGATCTCTTCGTTAGTTGGTGAAGAATTTGCCCGAACGAGAAAGAGAAGTAACCAAAAATGAAAAAAAAAGCTCACTTCGATATGGATATTCAGGCTGATGAAAGTCAAAGCCATCATATTTGTATGGTCCTCTCTTTGGTCTTTAGCCAGCTGCTCCTAAAACAATAAAAGTCATATTAGTCGGTTGGTTGATTGAAGTGTAGGCTTTCAATGGCCCAAATATCACTATTGAACATGGTTGGTTCTCATCCTTCAGAGACTACGAGTGTAATAGGAGTAGGGTAAACCACCACCTCTCATTCCCCCCGACTGATTCTACCATAGATCGAGGCCAACGATAGAAAGCTGTAGATATAGGTATTTTGAGAATACGCCTTAAGGACCAATGGTTAAATTCTTCCATGCATTACTGAAAGTAAAAAGAAGTTCTTCAAAATTTAAACGGTCCTATATAAGTTTTTGCCTTTACATCAATGTATTTATTTTGCAATGAGAGTTCAAATAGATTATAAAAATAATTTTCTACTTAGAGTTTAGATTAGCAGATTAGAAATTGTTGGGGCAAAAATGTTATTTAATATCTAATATATATTTCAGTTTATATATTGGAATAATATTAAATAGGCTACATATGGAATAATACGGCCCAAAGGAATTGGGACTGGCCCACAAGCCACTTTGTCATAAACGGCCCACAAAGCCCATCACCCAGGTATATAAAGGTGCCCCCTCTTCATTTGTAAGTGAATTCTCTCATAATCACTCTTAATCATTATTCAGTATTCAATTACTGTCTTACATTAGGGGCCTCCATGGGACAACCTCGGGGCCCATCTAACATTTACGTGTGTGCAGGAAATTCCCAGTAGAAAATTTACAGCTTCCGAGAAGAAGAAGACTTGGAAGACTTCCCTACTGCCGCGCGCGCCTGCGTGGTGGCCTGCTGCCGGCCGATGTTTGTCTTTGTGCCCGTTTTCTCCATTTGTCATCCGTTTTTGAGCCTCTTTTCATCATAACCTATAAAAATGACAAAAATACCCTACGTAACACTCGGCACTATAACCAATACTTAAAGCTATGTTAATATTCATAATCACACACAAAATTAAACAAAAAAAAACACACAAAAATAATACTAAAAAACATGCAAAACAACTCCCCCTACGCTTAGATTTTTTCTTGTCCTCAAGCAAATAATAATGTCAATAAACCCAACATAAAATGTTTTGTCCAATTTGGGAATCAATTAATCCATAACACCATGTTCTATCTACCTCGGATTATTCCTCATCGATCCCCAACCTTCACAATAAACTCACTCGGCTCAAATTAAACATTAACCAAAGTGATTGCCCTTCCTTACTAAATTTCAAATTTGTGTCAAAAGTTGCAACCCTTTTATTCACACAACCAATCACGCAATTACTAGCCATGTTTTTTTTTGTTAGAACTCCCGAGATATTAATACACTAGGTGTAAACTTTGGATGTTTTCGAAAGACTTCTAGGTGGTTTCCCATACTCATGTTTGGGCCGTCATTTTACATAAACGTCAAACATGGGGCTCATGAATGATCCTAGTTACTAAGCAGCTCAACCAGCGGAGTATAATCTCAATTGTTCCATTTTTTTATATATATGCCTTTTTTTTGCTATATAATGCTATTTTTTCCAGCAAGACTAGTAATTTTGTGTACACACAAATCAAAACAGAGTTTTAACTTAATTCACATCAATGAAATATGGTAATTCAAGCCCCACAACTCGGACTATTGTTTAACCGTCACCTAATTCATTCACCGCAAAAGCTAATTCATGACTAGTCAAATCCTACATATCAAGTTCACAAAGTCATTTCATATTTGAAACTCAAATTAATACATATATTTCCAGATGACTAAACAACACCCTTATTAAACTTGGGATAATCAATAGGCAAGTTAAACAAATAACCAAAATCAATGACCTAATTCTTAACAACGACTAACTGTCCCCCCACACTTACATCACACAATGACCTCAATGCGTAAAAGTAAAAAAAAAAGGAAAAAGAAACGCCCCTAAAAATGCAATGATTGAATAATGGCAATATAGATACATCCGCCTACAATTCTACAAAAAACATATGTGGAGAGAACCACAATACCAAAATAGAAATACTAAAACCATATTAATGACAACAAGGAATGGAAACACACTAATACGCATGCAATACACACAAAAGGAAATAAAAAAAAGAAAACAATCACTAAAAGTATCACTGATGTGTATCTGAAGGAGGTGGATGCGGGAATGGCGAGAAAGATATGTTTACCCAGTTCTGTTCAATGTTTTGCACTTGAGTGTCAATGGACTCGACCCTCGTGTTCATGTTTCGCATGAGTTTGTGGAGTCCGGTCATTTGATGCTGAAAATGATCAAACTGGCTCTGCATAGCATTGAGGCATCCCATAACGGCCTCCCAACCGGTGGTAGGGCCCTGACTGGTGCTAGTGGAGGGACTGGTTGTAAATGGATCAACTCCCGGTGGTAACCCCTCATGTGGAGGATGGATATCGGGATCAACCTCGTGCTCTTCGCCCACATGTCCCAATTGCTCTTCCGCTGGTTCCTGTCGGCGTGGTAGAATACCCACCGGGTTCCATGTATCACTACGAAAACATTTTCGGGAGGCGGGGTCCTTTAAGGTGGTCCTTTTGTTGCCGTATTTTTAGCACAATTTGTTTAAGTTCAACAACTCGAGGACCATGTTGAAATGTATAGTTAGTTAGAAAATTAGGTGTCCCAAACCGACTTACTACGGTCATCTTTCCCAAATACAAAATGAAGTGAGTAATGAATTTTTTGTGCACCATATAAAGAATAATTATAAGACAAGATTTGTGCAATAATTATAAGACAAGATCTGTACTAAAACCATCTGGGGTTCCTTTTGTAGAAAAGTTATTATAACCCGTCAATTCTGCCCAAAATTCAGATGGGTTAAATGAATTGGGCACTGCCCGAATACCATGCCTAGATAGCCCAAAAACGGATTTCATTACTCTAAAATTTACTTAACATTCTTCCCCAAATAGACTATATGTAAAATCCGTAAGATGTGAATTCGAAAAATGCAATGTCATATAAAACTCCAATACCAACTCAATCAATACCCTAGAAATAAGTGGGGCAAATTTTTTCCATCCAAAAAAATTGACAAATCCCATAAATTCATCAAGCAATCCCAATTCTTGCAATATATCTATAGACAAGAAGGTAGACGAAGGTACCTTGCGAGAGAGTAGGCTAGTGTACCTTTGGCCTTCCTCCTTGGAATAAATCGGAAAAGGGGCATTGAATTGCTAGGCTAAATCCACCGAATTCATCGGGTCATCTTCTTGCAACCTAGGTTGTTGATTTTGAGCCCTTTTGGTCCTCCAATGCATGATTTAACGAGTAGAATCAGTTAATCAGAGCGGACTGCCATTTTAATGGTTGAATTTTTCGATTTGGTAGAGAGATTTCGGAAGGGGAGGGAGGATTTTCGAACTGGGGGTGAAAAATTATGTTTTAAAACCCCAATCTGCGAATTTAACTCTGCAGTCTATCCCTCACGCACTGGGTCGCGTGACCGTGCGTCTTGCGTGCCTCGCGCGCCTGCACCTGACCTGCATTTTTTTTAATTATTTAAAAACTATTATATATATACTGATATAAAGAGAAAACTCAATCAAACCATTAGATACGGTTAGTCGAGAAAATAAAAAGAGAAAAATAAAAAAATAGAAAAAGGGAAAAAATTTGGGTTGCCTCCCAATAAGCGCTTGTTTAACGTCTTAGCTTGATGATACATGAGTACGGTCTCTAAGTGACCTCTTTGTACTTTATGCTCTCGATTCCTTTATCCCAAGATACCCCTTCAAAATATGGCTTAACCCAATGGCCATTCACCTTGAAAGATTTATGCGTCCTTAGATTAAGTAGTTTTACCGTTCCATAAGGGTATACCTCTTCAATCTTAAATGACCCGTTCCATCTTGATTTCAACTTCCCTAGGAATAATCGCAGCCTTGAGTTAAATAAAAGGACCTTCATTCCTGGTTCGAGATTTTTATGGCTAGTCATTTTATCGTGCAACCGTTTGACTTTATCTTTATATATGCGCGTATTTTCATAAGCGTCATTGCGAAGCTCATCAAGTTTAGATAATTGCAACTGCCTTTCGACTCCTGCTTTGTCCAAATCGAAATTTGTTGTTTGATTGCCCAATATGCCTTGTGCTCCACTTCAACTAGTAAATGACACGCTTTCCCGAAAACTACTCTATAGGGGCTCATTCCCAAAATTATTTTATAAGGTGTTCTATATGTCCAGAGCGCATCATTTAACTTGGTAGCCCAGTCTTTCCTTGTAGGGTTTACTGTCTTCTCCAAAATCCTCTTTATTTGTTTTTTGGTGGTTTCTACTTGCCCAGAAGTTTGAGGATGATAAGGTGTAGCTACCTTATGTGTGATGCCATTTTTCTTCATCAGTTTTTCGAATAATTTGTTGCAAACATATTTTCCCCCATCGCTAATGATAGCTCTCAGGAATCCAAACCTACTTACAATATTTTCCTGCACAAACTTGATGGCAGTATTAGCATCGCAAGTCCTCGTGGGGATTGCCTCAACCCACCGGGACATGTAGTCAATAGCAATAAGTATATATTCATAACCAAAAGATTTAGGGAAGGGCCCCATGAAATCAATACCCCATACATCAAATATTTCCACTACCAAGTTATTACTCCGAGGCATTTCATTCTTCCTACTAAATATTTCCAGTCCTTTGGCATCTATCGCATGTCAGCCCAAAATTATGTGCATGTTTGAACAATATTGGCAAATAGAGTCCTGACTGTAGAACCTTAAAGGTTGTTTTACGGTCTCTAAAGTGCCCACCACAGTGCATTTCATGACAAAAAGTCAAAACATCATTATGTTCATCTTCAGGAATACATCTTCGGATAATTTCATCCTTGTAGATTCTAAACAGGTATGGGTCATCCCAAAAGTAGTACCTACAAGTAGATAAAAAACTTTTCTTTTCCTGAAATGAAAGTTAGTTCTCACAATTCCACATGCAAGATAATTCACAATGTCGGCATACTAAGGAATTGAAGTAACCTCAAATAATTGCTCATGGGGGAAAGAATCAATTATGCTCGTGTTTATGAGAAGCAAGAGTATCATTAGTAAGAGTGAGACGAGACAAGTGATCTGCCACTACATTCTCGCACCATTTTCTATCTTTTATTTCATCATTAAATTCTTGCAACATCAAAATCCACCGAATCAACCTAGGTTTAGATTGTGGCTTACTCAACAAGTATCACAGGGCTCCGTGTTCACTATGAATAATTACCTTAGACCTAATAATGTAATATCTGAATTTATCCAAGGAGAAAACAACAACTAACAGTTCTTTTTCAGTGGTAGTGTAATTTACTTGTGCATCATTAAGAGTCAAACTAACATAGTAAATCACATGGAGCAATTTATCAATTCTTTATCCTAAGACGGCCCCTACAACATGATTAGACACATCACACATAATTTCAAAAGGCAATGACCAATCAGGAGCAACAACAGCAGGAGCAGTTATCAATTTCTCTTTTAATGTGTTAAAAGCATTCAAACATTTTTCATCAAAATCAAAAGGGACATCTTGAGCAGGCAATTTACAAAGAGGTTGGCTAATTTTTGAAAAATCCTTAATAAACCTTCTATAAAATCCAGCATGCCCAAGAAAATTCCTAATGCCCTTAACATTAATGGGAGGAGTTAGTTTTTCAGTAACATCAATTTTAGCTTTATCAACCTCGATCCCTGTTTTTGAAACCACATGGCCTAAAATAATTCCGCTTGTCACCATAAAAAGGGTTTTTTCCCAATGTAAAGTTAAATTGCATTCAATACATCGTTCAAGAACCTTAGCCAATTTATTAAGACAACCAGAATAAGAGGATCCAAATATAGAAAAGTCATCCATAAATACCTCAATGAAGTCCTCAACCATGTCAGATAAAATTGAAAACATGCACCCTTGGAAAGTTGCTGGCGCATTGCAAAGTCTAAACGGCATTCGTCAAAATGCAAAAGTCCCAACCGGGCATGTGAAAGTAATTTTTGCTTGATCCTCCAGTGCGATGGCCACTTTATAATAACCTAACAAACCATCCAAAAAACAATAGAAATTATGTCCTGCAAGTTTGTCAAGCATTTGTTCAATAAAGGGAAGGGGGAAGCGATCTTTTTTAGTAGCAACATTCAACTTCCTATAATCTATGCACATCCTCCATCCAATCGTGGTTCTAGTGGGAATAATTTCACCCTTTTTCATTCTCTACAACTGTTATCCCACTCTTCTTTGGTACAACATGCACCTGACTAACCCATTCACTATCCGTAATCGGGTATATCACCCCTTCAGCTAGGAGCTTTAATACCTCATTTTTCACTACTTTCATCATAACGGGGTTCAATCTTCTTTGAGCTTCTCTAGTAGGCTTAGCCCCTTCTTCTAGAATAATTCTATGCATGCATGTAGTAGGGCTAATCCTTTTGATATCACTCAAACCCCATCCAATTGCATTTTTAAATTTTCTAAGTACTACCAACAATTCTCCCTCTTCTTCTTTAGAAAGTACAACAGAAATAATCACCGATTTCTGCTCATCTTCTTCTAAAAATACATATTTTAGATGCTTAGGGAGTTCTTTCATCTTAAGCTTTTGTAGAGGTTTACTATCCACGTCTTCCAACGCGAATATTTCCATCACCCCCTCGTTTTAGGCTTGCCCATACGTCTTCCATGACGTCAAAAATATCATCCTGCTCAAGAAATAAAGTATCAAGACTATATCATGCAAGAATGTATTTTTGACCACCCCAACAAACAAATCAACGAAAGAGCAATTTTCAAATGACGCATGTGAGGGAATACGGTTAGTGTCAGAAATAGAGAAAGTCACAGTTTCACGGAGCACAGTCATAGTCACGTCCATTTTTAACATCAATAAGTGTGTGTGTGGTGGCCATAGATGGGCGGCCTAACAAAAGAGTGTGCTTATTACCTTGATTTTGCACTTCCCCTACATCTAATACAACAAAATCAACAGGGACAATGAGACCACCCACTTTTACAAAAATATCTTCAACAATATCTTTAGGGTACTAAATAGACCTATCAGCAAGTTGAAGACACATTCTAGTGGGCTTCAGTTCCCCTAAATTAAGTTGTTTAAAAATAGAATAAGGCATCAGATTGATCTCTGTAGGTCCCAAGGTGTGTAAGTAAGGTTTAGAAGGGGGGGTTGAATAAACCTTACCAACTTTTCGATTTAGTCCTTTTAAATAAGTTCAGAGTTGATTTCACAGCTATGTCCTTGATGGACAACTAAGTTAGTTAACCAGCAGAGTTAGTCACTTAACAGACTCGACTAAGCTGTTGATAGAATAACTCAGCTGCTTAGTCTAATACTTAACTCGACTGTGATGAGATTTTCAGCGGAAGATTTAACACCCTTGAATCTGGTTTAAGTTTGTTTTAACAATTAGTTTTAGCACTTTGTTAAATATCAATTGGATAGCAAATTATCAGCAGATATTAAATAATATGCAGTAAGTAAATGCTGAAATGTAAATGACACAACAAATTTTATAGAGGTTCGAAGATGGGGTAATTCTTCTAATCCTCTCTTCTACAACTCCTGGAGGAATCCACTAAGTATTGATCAGAGTACAAAGTGGTTATCAGTCCGGATGCAAGTCTTGATCACACGGTGACTTGATCCTTTGGGACTCGATCGGAGATGCCTTGATCACAAACGGTGGCTTCTCGTCCGACTCAGCCTTCTTCACAGGTTTTTGCTTGCTACTACAACTCACTTGCTCAAGCTTCTTGGATTTGATCACGAAGCCCTCCAATGACTTGAGACTGGTTCGACCTTGAACCTTTCTACAATCCTCCTTGGAATGTAGACCCCTTTTGATTCTTCAAAAGTTTCCTCTTCAACCGTTTGAAGTTGTCCTTCCTTCACAGCTTGGTGTTGGATTGATTTCCTTCAAAGTTTAGGTTTGAGGATTATCTTGAATAACTTGAGAATATTTTTGTAGATTACCGCTTGAATAATAGCTTGAGTGTTCGTGGTTCAGGTAACCCTCTTTCTCAAATTGATTCCTCAGCCTTTTATAGTGCTCTCTTGAAAATTTGCCCGTTGAAGAGATAGGCTGATTTTCAAAAGACACTAGTGGTCGTTGGCTTGTCTTATTGCAGTCCTTGAGAATGACATTACCTCGTATTAATTAAACCTTCAGCTTTTCAGAGCCTGACACAGTGCAGTGCTTCCCATTGGTTTATTCTTTTGCACGCTTCTGGGACTGGGCACTTTAGAATATTGCAACATTGAAGTATTACTTATATAAGTAACTTTCTTAACTTCTGTGCAACGGACTCTTTTCAGTTGTCTTGACTTGATCATAGCGGTTCCTTAACTTCCCAGGTGACTTCGAGTCAGCTCCTAATCATTGGAAGACTCATCTGTCACTTCAACTTGACTTGGCTGTCTTGAGTTGACTTGATTGACAATTCTCCCAGATGTATCATAGTTGCTACTCCTTCAGTCGAGTTCTTGTCTTCTTTTCCTTGCTATACTCAGCTGCTTCACAGCGGAGTCTTCATCCCATTCTTCAGTTGACTTCTTGTATGTCCAGGCGTAGCTGACTTGACTCAGCTAGTATAGTCATATCTATTTCAATACAAATTACAAACAAAATGGGGTGCCAACTTACTAGTCTAAGTTTTACATGACATTCATCAAAATCTAAACAATAAATTTCTCAACAATTTCCCCCTTTTTGATGATGCCAAAACTTATACATTCAAAATGTAAATAGCAAAGATACATACAGATAGTGCATTAACAGAGAATGTATGCGTAGAATTAATCTTTTTATTGATCATAACATTCTTGTCCTTTACACAATTTACAAAGTGTATCAGAGCAAACATCTATGTCTACGCAAAAATAGAGAATTTACAGATTTCTTATATAATATACAGAAGACTTACATACTTATGTATTTACAATAGTAAATTACATGAAGGGGTGGACAACAACTCTTCATCTCCTACGCTGCCTACTTCTTTCTTCATCAGCTTTGTCATCTTCTGACCTTTTTTTTCTTCTCTTTCTTCTTGCTTTTTTTCTCATAAGCTCTTCTGGCAGCTTCATTTTTCCTTTTCCTTTCTTGTCTCTCTTCCCACAACTGAGTTTGTCTTTTATTTTCTTCTTCGATTCTCTTGACATAGTCAGCATTCTTTCTTGCCACTTCCCTGTTGGCTACTTCGTCATACACAGCCCAATAGATCCCTCATTTCTTTCCTGGATCTATATATTCGATATTTTTGGGTAGAGGTCTAGGTCTGAAACCTCTTCCTCCACTGCTTCTACCTCTTCCTCTGGGTGTGTATTGTACTGGGGCCTTCTTCTTTCCAGTAGAGTGACCAGCAGAGTGACCGCTAGGAGTCTGCTGCCTGTCAGCTTCTTCGCACAGCGTGAGGCCTTTTTCCCAATACAAGTCCCATGCTTGGGCTATGGACATGCCTTCGAAGTATCCTTCGGATTCGAGCGTTTTGAATTCATCGACTGATCTTGGCTCGGTTCCAACGTCTGAAATGGCATCAGTGTCTCTTCCTGCTGGAATGCCTCCGTATTGTTTCCCCCTCAACAGATTTTCCCTTTTCTTTCTTTTGATCCTCAGCTGTCTTCTTCTTCACAGCTGCTTCCTTCACAACCGCAGACCCTTCCAGCTGCTTTTTTAGGTATTCATCTTCCCCCTTTTTGGCATCATCAAAGGAGAGAGCATCCCCTGGAAACATGCCAGCAAGCATGAAATCTAGACGGCTGATAGCTTAGTTCTGCTTGAATTCTGCTGCG
Organism: Rehmannia glutinosa; assembly: GCA_016081115.2. Taxonomy (NCBI): domain Eukaryota; kingdom Viridiplantae; phylum Streptophyta; class Magnoliopsida; order Lamiales; family Orobanchaceae; genus Rehmannia; species Rehmannia glutinosa. Next base: position 28,062,441 of record CM071937.1, read on the forward strand.
GAGTATGCTGCTCAAAATTCTGAGCGGGTGGCTTTTGATTCGGCTATTGCCAACTTCATTTCAGCCATAAGAAGGCTGAATTTTGCATTCATGTTTTCTTCCAAGCGCAGAAGTTCTTTTCGATGAAATTCGCGCAGCAGTTCCATTTCTGTGGTATGAGATTCATGCATTCTATCAATGTTTTCTTGCATTCTTCTCTTCATATTAGCGTTATCAGCGCTCCAGATCAGCATTTTGTTGTACAAGGCCTTAAAGTATCGAACTTGTTCCACACGCATTATTTGCTACTGTTGCCACCATTCCCGGATCCTGACTATGATTCCATGCAGATCGGCCGTAAGATTAGCATCTCTGTTATCCAGCCGTATATCCAATGAGGCCTGGTGCCTTTCCATCTTCTCTATCTCCGCAAATATTGCCTTGAAGACTTCTCGAACCTCAGCTGTCACCTCTGTCTCAGCTGGCGGCCAAGCAACATCAAAATCAAAATCTGATGGGACGATGGTATCTGTGGGAATGACTGGATCAGGTCTATGGAAACGTTGTTGATCTCTAGCTGATTCTTCATCAAGATCAGGCAGCTCTAGTGAGAAAGGGAACGTTTGTTCAAACACATCATCATGGACATAGGGAATCTATTCGACTGTGACTTGTGGCCGTGATGTGCCCGATTGAGTTGATTCTGCTGCAGCTTTGGGAGCCTGCGCAATTGACTGTGATTCAGCTGGGGTCTGCTGTGGTATTGATTGACTAATTTGAGCCGAGTTGGGGTCATCGGGGTCATCGGTCTCATTTGGTTTTTCCATATGAGTTATCGGTCTCGGCCGTATCGTAAGCGTTATCGGACGATGATGAGACTTGTAGGGGTGGCTCATCATCAAAATTGAACTTTTGACGAGACCTTGAATTCTAGCTTACTCGTCTTTGGAAAAACATCCTCACCGAGTCGTTTGGACTTGCAACGAGGGGGATGACTCGGCCTCATCTTCACCTTCGGATCCCAAAAAGTTACATCGGGGTTGTCTTGGGAATCGTGAATGGCACTTATCTCCTTCTCGGATGCATCGATGATAAGCGGAGGGATGTTACGTGCCGCCTCTTTACCCCGGGAAGTCTCAACCTCCCGTAAGCCTTCAGTACCTCCTGCAGTCTCAACTGCAGCAAGGCCTTGGACATTCCCTTTGATAGACTCAGCTGTCTTGGGGTCTTCGACGGTGGCATCCACAGGAGCCTCAACTTCGTGGATTGCACTTTCATTGCCCGGAGTGTTAACTCCCAGGGCAGATCCATCCTGTGCCTTGATTGCATCAGCAGTGTCCTCAGCCTGTAGAGCATTTGGCACTTCAGCTGAGACAGTCTCAACTGTCCGAGCTTCTTTAGTGACAACTTTCTGTGTTTCGTTTTCTTTTTCCTTTTCCACTTTTCCTCCTAGATTCGCTGTGGAGTCATCTGCAGCAACCTCCGACCTAGATGCAGTGGAGGGAGTTTCCCCCTCAGCTGGCACACCAGTTGAGTGACTTGGATTGGGGTCACTTTCCTCCAAACTCCCAGCTGTTTTCTTTGAGTGTTCAGCCGTTAGGGCAGGTGGTAAGACACCTTCAATAGGGGTTGGCTCGACTTGGGTCCCCAAGTTCCCAGTTTCATCGCCATTTCCATTAGAACCTTCCTTAGAGTGAGCTGGGGAAGTGGTCGCAGCAACAACAGTCGCAATCTGCTGCACCACCCCCATGGGGTCAATTTCCAGCTGTGATTTGGAAGACTCTCTAGGTCCTTCCATTTGCCGTTGCTCATGCATCACTCGGGATTCTCGCATGGCTTGCTACATTTCTAGCTCTTCTGTCATAGCAGCAGGGTCCGAATCTTCATCACTCTCTGAAAGAATATCGAGGTGGGGATGAGTATGCTCAGTGGTTCCAGTGAAGGGACAGATGTTGGCCTTCTCTCGAGCGTCAGCCTCTTCTGCCAACCTTTCCTTCTACTTTTTTTTGAAGATGTTCAATATATCGATGCAGTTCTCTTCATCTAATGCTTGAACCACTATTGTCAACCCCAGGAAATTCATCAGTTCTTCTTCTTCTTCAATAAACTCAGGTCTTTGGAACTGTTCCCTTGATCGAGTCAGCTTCCACTTCCTCCATTCACGCAGACGATTTTGGATGTCTGGATACGGTGGAGACAGCATGATCACATCATCATCACCATCTTCATGTTGTCCTTTTGTCTCAGGAATGGAGGGTAGCATAGCTTGCTGCTCTTCACCCTCATCAGCATCTGTCGTGGGCGGAGACACACGGCCCATCTGGAGACTTAACTATCTCAAATTGTTACATGTTCCTCGGTTGTTCTATCCACAAACTGGGTCTTGATCCAGATGAGACTTGGCGGTTTCATCAATAATCTCTCGGAGACTCTACTTCTCCGATTGTTTCAATGATCTGTTCACCGAGTGGCGACTCATTTGTTTTCTCAAGCTCTAAACGCTTGAAGAGTCTTCTTCTTTTGGTCCTCAATAGAGGAATTTTTGGTTCGGATACGATTTCCTCGAGCCCAGGGCGCAGGGGCGATGCTACTTTATTTTTCGAGGAGTGGCTTTCTTGGCTTGTCGTCCCTCTTCTTATTGACAAGCGGAGAAGGTATTTGAGGTTCCTTCTCACTGCGGCCGCAGGGCGGGGAGACACGGCTGCAGGGCGGTGTGACTCGGCTATAGGGGCGAGTGCGATTGCTTTTTTTTTTCGTTCTTTGGCGCAACAATCTTCATTCCAGTGCAGGGCAGCTTTCTTCTGGGGGAGGGAGACAACGATTTGTTTCCTCGTGGTGGTGATTCCCCTCACTTGTATCCACTCTCTTGGCATAAGCTCTCTTCTGAGCTCCGGAAAGATTTGATCGGAACATTTTCTTGTTGACATGGAATGCCTTTCCATGTCGGAGTGGAACTCCATTCACCTCCATCAGCCGGCCAATAACAAGGCCATACCCCAAGGATCCTCCGAACGACCCATCTTCCTTGAAAGACTTGTTTCTAACATTTTGGCAGAGTCTGTTGTATACAAACTCAGCCCAATTTACCTTCTTCTCCTCCATGATCGCAGCCATCACGATCAGCTTAGTTTTGGACAGCTGATTAAAGCTTCCAAATTTGATGTCTACACACTTGGCAACAATATCCAACAACTTGTGGTAATCTTCCTTCAGCAGCTTCTTGTCAGCTGTGTAGACAACCTTCGCAGCACAGTCAGGTTTGGCCACTTACTTCCATGCAACAACCAAGTTTACATCGGCCTCCAATATCTCCGGCACTCCTTCCAACAGCAGCAAACAATGCTCCACTAGATCCTCAGCAGTGATCGTAAACTCCTTTCCATGAACAAACAACTTGATGCCCTCATCGTGAACTTCATCATTCACGTAGAACTGAGCGACTTCTTCAACATAAGTCATCTGAAACTCCATAGTGAGAAAGGGTTTCAGCCCAGATTTTTCTACTTTCTCAGCTATCTTCTTCACAAGGGTTTCATCGGACCCCTGTTTGATCATCCCTTCTAAATCCACAGTAGAGCCAGTGTGGATTTGTTTTCCCAACTTAGTGAAATCATAAGTAGTTGCCATTTCAGTGATTTTTACCAAACGATTTTTGAGTAACTTGCTTTGAAGATTGATGGGGTTTTGAGAGAAAAATACAGTCTTGCTTTTGGAGAGATGAATAGTTTTGGTATAGTGTGAGAGAGAAAATGGACGAAATGGTATATGTATGGGTTATGAAAGGACGTGCATACGGTTTTTGAAATTTGGTTGAGATCAACGGCTCAGATTTAGCACGCCGATTAGCATTTAATTTCTCACATTTAATGCGGCAGCATTTATATCCAATCATAGGCTTGGTCGTGCAGCTTTTGACTGTATCTGTCATTATTGCACTGACATCATCCTTAAAAACATTCCCGTTTATTAAAAACGGCTGCGTTTTTGTCACTTAGATCATAAATAACTCAGCTTACTCCTTAGCTGATTTAACTCTTCTCTCTTTTCACATAGGTACTCAGTTGTCAGCTAACTTGATGCAGCTGATTTTCCGATACGGCTGATTCACTTAGCTGAGTTACGAACTTAGCTCCATTTTCATCTTTTCTCGTTTCATCTCTTCTCCTTGAATCTTCTGAGTGTTAACTCAGCTCAATTAACCCTAGCTCATGCTTAAGTTCTTCAAATCTTGATTCACATAATGGCTTTGTGAATATGTCGCCTTCATTTATCGGTTGAGATATATTCAAGGTGATGTCTTTCTTTTCAACACGATCTCTTATAAAATGATATCTGACATCAATGTGCTTTGTTCTTGAGTGCAACACAAGATTTTGAGTGATTGCAATAGCACTTATGTTATCACACATAATTGGAATTTCTTTTTCTTCAACATCATAATCTCTCAGTTGTTGTCTCATCCATAAGACTTGGGCACAACTTGTTTGCCATGACTATGTACTATGTACTTTTTGTGGATGTGGCTATTGAGTTTTTTCTTGCTAAACCAGGAAACCAGTCTGTTTCCAAGCATTTGACATGTGCCTGAAGTGCTCTTCATGTCCACTCTATATCCAGCATAGTCAGAGTCTGAGTAACCAATAAGCTTGAACCCTCCTTCCTTTGGATACCATAAGCCAACTTCCTGGAATCCCTTCAAACATCTTAGGATTCTCTTAGCTGCAGTCATATGGCTTTCTTTTGGTGCAGATTGAAATCTTGCACATACTCCTATAGCAAAGATGATGTCTGGCCTACTTGCTGTGAGATAGAGCAGTGATCCAATAAGTGCTCTGTATCTAGTTTGATCCACAGGCTTGCCATCTGCATCCATATCCATCTTGACTGATGTATTCATTGGTATTTTCACAGAAGACTTTCTTCCATACCAAATTTCTTCATAAATCTTTGGTATACTTTGTTTGACTTATGAAGGTTCCATCCTTCAGTTGTTTAACTTGAAGTCCTAGAAAGAATGTCAGTTCTCCCATCATGCTCATCTCAAATTTGCCTTGTATGAGGTTTGAGAATTTATCACACAGTTCTTTGTTTGTGGATCCAAAAATGATGTCATCCACATATATTTGAACAAGCAGTATACTCTCTCCATCTTGAATTCTGAAGAGTGGTCTGTCCACTTTACCTTTGGTGAATCCATTATCGGTTAGGAATTGAGATAATGTATCATACCATGCCCTTGGTGCCTGTTTCAATCCATATAGAGCTTTCTTGAGCTTGTACACCGTATCTCCAAGAGTCTTCTGCTCAAATCCTGGAGGTTGTTCAACATAGACTTCTTCTTCCAATAATCCATTCAAGAATGCACTTTTTACATCCATTTGGTATACAATGAAGTTCTTGTGTGCATCATAGGCAAGAAACATCCTTTATTGCTTCTAATCTTGCAACAGCGGCAAAGGTTTCATCAAAATCTATTCCTTCCTCTTGGTAATACCCTTTGGCTACCAATCTTGCTTTGTTTCTTACCACAGAACCTTTTTCATTCATTTTGTTTCTAAAAACCCTTTGTGCCAATAAAATTTTGATGGGTTGGTCTTTGAACCAATTCCCATGCTTTGTTTCTTTCAAACTGATTCAGCTCTTCTTGCATGGCCTGAATCCAATGTGCATCATTCACTGCTTGGGACACATCTTTTGGCTCTATTTGGGAAATAAAACAAGTGAACATTGCTTCTTGTTGAGCTCTGGATCTGGTTCTTACACCATCTCTTACATCTCCAATGACTAGCTCTGGTGGATGGTCTCTTAGCCATCTCACATCAGGTTGGAGTAAGTTAGCTGGGTTCAGTCGTCTTGCAGCTGTGTTGTCTTGAGCAGCTCTCTCCTCATTACTTAGTTGTAGATTCTCCAGCTGCCTTTGTGATTCAACTACATCATCTTCATCTCGGTTTATTGCTCCAGCTTCAGCTTCAACATAGGGACTCTTCTGCATAGTTGGTTGATTCAGCTTATCAGCTAGCTCTTCAAGATCTTCTCCATTTACATTAGGTTCATCAAACACAACATGGATGGACTTTTCTGTGATCATAGTCCTTTTGTTTAGCACTCTATAGGCTTTGCTTTCAGTTGAGTATCCCAAGAAGATACCTTCACCAGCTTTGGCATCAAAAGCCTTTAGATTATCTTTCCCATTGTTGTGGATGAAGCATTTACATCCAAATATTTTAAAGAACCCAACATTTGGCTTTCTCCCTGTCCAAATTTCATAGGGAGTCTTTGTCAGCTGTCTATTTATCATGCACCTATTTTGAGTATCGCATGCAGTATTGATGGCTTTAGCCCAAAATCTTTTTGGCAATCCAGCTTCAGCTAACATGTTCTTGCAGCTTCCTTGAGAGTTCTGTTCCTTCTTTCTTCTACTCCATTCTGCTGTGGAGTCCTTGCTGCAGATAGTTCATGAGCAATACCATTTTCAACACAATACTGAGTTATTATTCCATTGACAAACTCAGTTCCTCTGTCAGATCTTATCCTTATAATGGTTTGACTCTTCTTATTTTGAACTCTTTTCATTAGTTGGGGTATTTTCTGCAAGGTTTCATTCTTTTTACACATGAAGATTGTCCATGTATATCTTGAATAATCATCCACCACTACTAGAGTGTATTTCTTTCCACTTATGTTGGCTGGCTCAACTGGACCAAATAGATCCATATGCAACAGATGCAATATCCTTGTTGAAGATGGACTTGACTTTTCTTTGAATGATGATTTGATTTGCTTTCCCATCTGGAATGCATCACAGACATTTTCCTTCTTATATACTGAATATGGCAGTCCTTCTACAAGATTACTCCTTGCAAGCTTGTTAATTGTCTTGAAATTCAGGTGACTCAGCTTCTTGTGCCACAGCCAACTTGATTCGGTTGTACTCTTTGCTAATAGACACGTGTTTGGTGTGGCAGTCTACCAATATACCACATACATGTTCTTTTGTTTGGATCCTTGCAGCACTACTTCATTTGATTCAGTGTCTTTGATTTGGCATACTCCCATATTGAATCCAACATTGTAGCCCTTGTCACAGAGTTGGCTAATGCTTAGTAAGTTGAAATTGAGGCCTTCAACATATGCAACATCTGTGATTTCTAATCCATTTTTCTTGATGGATCCAGTGCCTTTAATTTCCCCTGGAGCTTCATTTCCTCCAAATATGACTTTTGCACCTCTAATCTCCTTGAAATTTGACAGATTTTTCTTGTTTCCTGTCATGTGTCTGGAACAACCGCTATCCATGTACCAGGCTCCTTGGCACTCAGCTGTTCTTTGAACCTCATCTTCTTGGTCAAGTTGATCTTGTTCCTTAGCCATTAGACATATTAAGGCTTCTTCTTCAGAGTCACTTGAGTAGTCAGCTTCACTACTCTCTGAGTTTGCTGCTTCTTTTGACTTAGTTGTGTCAGCAATCTCAGCAGCCAACATTGCTCTTTTCTTTGCTTGCCTTCTTTCTCTAAAGACTTTTATTTCTTCTTCATTCCTGTATTTATTGACTACATGATATTGACAGTCAATGGCAAAGTGTCCTGGTTGTCTGCAATTCCAACACAAGTTTTTCAACTTTTTGATCAGCTCTCTCATTTCTTGGGTTGTCAGCTCTTTGATATTCGATCTTTTGATACTCAGCTCTCTTTGGTGGTCTATCTTCCCTTGACTTGGAGGGAGCTGAATGTCTTCTGGAGGATTCACCTTTGTTTCTTTTGTAGTTCTTGTTGAAGAACTTGTTGAATCTTTTAACCATCAAGGCAATTTCCTCCTGGTCAATGACTTCTTTGGTCTCAGCTCTCTTCCCTTCCTTGACAATGAGTGCAACTGTTTTGGATACAGCTATCTCCTCTTGATCTTTTCTTCTCAGCTCAAACTCATAGGTTTTGAGGTCTAAGAATAGTTCATGATTGGATGTTTTTGATAGGTCCATCGAGTGCCTTAGAGCCATGGTCTTCATTTCCCACTCAGCTGGGAGGCTCCTCAGTATCTTCATACACATCTACTTCTGTGTGTATTCTTTCCCAAGTGCTGAGAGCTCATTTGTAATTTCAATGAATCTAGCATCCAACTGGTCCATTGTTTCACCTGCAAGCATTTTAAAGTTTTCAATTTTTTGAACAACAACAGATAATTTGTTTTCCTTAATTTGCTCAGATCCTTCACAAATTAAGGTTAATTTATCCCAGATTTCTTTGGTTGTTTTGCAAGATTTGACTTTGTTGAACATGGCTTTGTCCAAAGTCTTGTAAAGTATATCCTTGGCCACATTGTCAAGGTTGTATCTTTTTCTATCATCATTTGTCCACTCAGCTATTGGCTTTTCAACCATAGCTGGTCTAGGAGGAGCATCCTCCTCTTCCTCAGCTGCAGCAGCTCTCCTTGCAGCTGTGTTCACCTTCATTATTTGCAGTGGCCCGTCCTCTATCACTATCCACATTTCATCATGTAAAGCTGATAGATGAGCATGCATACGTATTTTCCAGTCATCAAATTCTTCAATGGTGAACATAGGAATGCGTGTCAGATTTGCTTCCATGATAATAACTTTGCTATTAAAAAAATGGATTTTGAAAGAACAAGTGAAAAAAAAACTTCTTTGAAAACTTGGAGATCTAGTTCAGTAACCAGTGCGGAAGGCTCAATGAACCAACCGCTCTGATACCACTTGTAGGTCCCAAGGGATGTAAGTAAGGTTTAGAAGGGGGGGTTGAATAAACCTTACCAACTTTTCGATTTAGTCCTTTTAAATATGTTCAGAGTTGATTTCACAACTATGTCCTTGATGGATAGCTAAGTTAGTTAACCAGCAGAGTTAGTCACTTAACAGACTCGACTGAGCTGTTGATAGAATAACTCAGCTTCTTAGTCTAATACTTAACTCGACTGTGATGAGATTTACAGCGGAAGACTTAACACCCTTGAATATGCAGTAAGTAAATGTTGAAATGTAAATGACACAATAAATTTTATAGAGGTTCGAAGATGGGGTAATTCTTCTAATCCTCTCTTCTCCAACTCCTGGAGGAATCCACTAAGTATTGATCCGAGTACAAAGTGGTTATCAGTCCAGATGCAAGTCTTGATCACACACGGTGACTTGATCCTTTGGGACTCAGTCTCGAGATGCCTTGGTCACACAGCTGGCTTCTCGTCCGAGTCAGCTTCTTCACAGGGCAGCTGCCTTGCTACTACAGCTCACTTGCTCAATCTTCTTGGATTTGATCATGAAGCCCTCCAATGACTTGAGACTGGTTCAACATTGAACCTTTCTACAATCCTCCTTGGAATGTAGACCCCTTTTGATTCTTCAAAAGTTTCCTCTTCAACTTGATTTGAAGTTGTCTTTAAAATCATGACTTGGTGTTGGATTGATTTTTTTAGAAGTTTAGGCTTGAGGATTAACTTGAATAACTTGAGAATATTTTTGTAGATTACAACTTGAATAATAGCTTGAGTGTTCGTGGTTCAGGTAACCCTCTTTCTCAAATTGATTCCTCAGACTTTTATAGTGCTCTCTTGAAAATTTGCCCGTTGAAGAGATAGGCTGATTTTCAAAAGACACTAGTAGTCGTTGGCTTGTATTGTTCCAGTCCTTGAGAATGACATTACCTCGTATCAATTAAACCTTCAGCTTTTCAGAGCCTGACACAGGTGCAGTGCTTCCCATTGGTTTATTCCTTTTGCACGCTTCTAGGACTGAGCACTTTAGAATATTGCAGCATGGAAGTATTACTTATTTAAGTAACTTTAGAATATCGAGCATCCCAGAAGTTTCCTTACCATTTCCCATTGCAATTTTAATAACAAAACTACATGTATCTCGTTGTTTAGGAGACATTTGGTGCTGAAGAATTGCACTTGCCACTTCAGAAGCTATTACCTTCTCATTATCGCCAAACTTCCTTTTGTTGGATATGAGTTCTTTGAAAAATTTGACATAAGATGGCACATTTCTTATAAAATCTAGCAGAGGTAAATTAACATTAACATTAGATAACATGTTATAGAAATTCAAGAACTGCTTATCCTGTTTTTCGTTCCGAAGATAACTTGGGAAAGGAATTGGAGGTTTGTACGGATTGTTGGTTTTGTGCAAAACAGATCCCTTACTCCCCTCTTCTTCCTTTTGCATATATTTTGAATTCGAGGCATGCTCGATTTCCTCGTCACCTACAGGGTTAGTCAAATTAGTAGAAAATAGACTTTCAACTTTGTTTTAAATAATCTTACCACTTCGTAACATAGTGACGGCTTGGGCTTGTTCTGGTTGGCTAGGTAGCTTTCCTTTATTTACCACATGTTGAGCAATTTCACCAACTTGAGTGGCTAATTGACCAACTTGTGTTTCAAGACGTTTGAATGAAGCTTCCATGGACTCAAATCGCTGAATGTTAGCCTCTTAAGTTTTCTTAGTAACCTGGATGAATGAACTCAAACTATCCTTAATGGATGGAGGCCGAGATTGGTTTTGATGACTGACCTTGGGGAGGTGGCCTTGGATGGATTTGAGATGGATTTTGCGAAATTCTCCAACTAAATTTCGGATGATTCTACCAACCTAGGTTGTAAGTTTGAGCATAAGGATCGTTACGAGACCTTTGCTGAAAACCCTGGATAGCGTTAATGTCCTCAACATGTTGTTCAATCACCATATTACAAACATTTGCCCCATGACCAAATTCACCACAAATTCTGCATGACTCGGCAGTGGGAGGGGCGGTAGATGGATGCCCCCATGTAGCCAACAATTGTACTTGTTTAGTCAACTCAGCCAATTATTTTGTCACATCATAACTTGGAGCTACTTCATTCACGGTAGCTCGTTTGCCTTGGGCACTCTTTTGTTGGGAGTTATCACTCATCATCTCTAGAATATCATAAATTTCTTGGGTTGTATGCACACCCATGTCACCCCCATCATCATTGTCAACCATATATTGAAAGTTATGTGATAATCCATCATAGAAGAATTGGCTTAACAATTCCAGTGGATAGTGATGATGTGGGCATTTAGTCTGTAAATCTTTGAAGCAATCCCAGGCCTCATGAAAAAGCTCACCTTCCATTTGTCTAAAGGTAGCTATCTTACCTCACAGATCTGAAGTTTTCTGATGAGAGTAGTACCTGCCCATGAACTTATTGTACACCGCCTCCCAAGTAGTAAGAGAGTTTAGAGGTAGAGACATAAGCCATATTTTTGTCCGATCCTTCAGAGTATATGGAAAGCAACGCATTCTTAGTTGATCCTCATTGAAATCCTGTAGCGGAAAAGTATGAATAACAGAATAGAATTCCCGAATGAAGTTGAGAGGATATTCATTGGACATTCCATAAAAAGATGGTAACTAATTGAAATGTATATTTTTTTAGCTCATAGTTCCGTGCTACTTGTCCCAAAGTGATGCAAGAGGTCACGGTTCCGATGATTGGACGCACGAACTCACTCATTGAAGGCTGGCGTGCCTCCGCGTTGTTTCTGTTTTGATTATCACCCATTGCTGGCTCGTCTGTTTGTTCTTCCTTTGGAATGTGATCCTGAGAATCCTTGCTACTAACCGAAGAATCATCTCCCTCGTTCCTTATACGTCTCGAAATGCGGTGAATGTCGTCTACGAAAGGTGCAAGCTCTAGATTGAGATTCCTATGTCCTTGCATAAACAAACATAGGAAAACAAATCAAACGTACCTGTGGAATGGGGTAAAAATCAAAAAGCAAAAAAATCCTAAACTAAAAACACGGAAAATAATAGACACAATAATTATTACGCCTAAAGCCTTCCCTGACAACGACGCCAAAATTTTGTTTGACCGCTAAATAGACACAATAATTATTAACAATCCTCGCAAGAGAACGAGATCAATCATAGGGTAGCAAGTTGACCACAAGTCGTCTCTCAAGGAAGACTTAGCCGACAAATAATTATTATGTAACACAATTGACAGAAAATAAAACCTAAACACTCTAACCAAATTTATGATTTTAATAAACTAAAGGAAAATAATTTAAAAGACAAAATTAAAATAAACACGATTAAACTTGGAGAAAAGATATGGAAGAAAGTCTAGGATTTCAGATTCATCTCATAAAACTAACAAGCAGAATATCAACTAATTGATCATGCAGGTAACGATTATAACAATCAGGTAAAAATAAGGCCTAGGTCTAATAACTCACGTATTCATAGATTAGGGCTATCCCAATATAATTTGCTATTTTCATTAAGCCCAGGGTTAGATAATACATCTCTGATTCATATCTAACCCCCTGAATAAATTTAGTCCAGGAATAATATTTTCGATCGATATCAATTATTCCTTTAAAACAATCAAGAGTTGGCCAAACAATCAATCAACAAGTAAAACAATTTATTCAGGAAAGCAAATCAATTAATCAATACTCATGCTTATTTGTTTGAATCAAATCATCCTAATCCTCGAACAAGGAAATTAGTCCATACTTGGGGATGGGATCATAATCTCAATTATAGGAAAGAAAACAATCATAAATATAATCATGCAACAATAATAATCACCCAACAAGAAATCAGACAAAATAGATGAATAAATCTTACTTTTTGATTAAGAAGAAAAATACCAAAAACTAAAGTCTAGAAGTGTAATGAATGAGGGTGTATAGAAAAACTAGGGGCTCCCCAATTCCTATTTATAAGCCTAGAATCCTCAACAAGGTGGAAGAGCCAAAAATCGAAAAAACATCAGAAATTTTGTGTTCAGCACGACACCATGCGCGCCCGCGCATTGCAGCTGCTGACCTTCTGCGTGCGACCGTGCCCTTCCTTCTGCACGCGCGCCTACGCGGCCGCGCCCCTTCTGCCAGCTGATGTTTGTCTTTGTGCCCTTTTTCTCCATTTTTCATCTGTTTTCGAGCCTCTTTTCATCATAACCTATAAAAATGACAAAAATACCCTACGTAACACTCGACACTATAACCAATACATAAAGTTGTGTAAATATGCATAATCACACACAAAATTAAACAAAAAACACACAAAAAATAATACTCAAAAACATGCAAAACAAAGGCTTTAGGACTCGACTGAAGATCGAGCTAGAAGACCCAAGTCTGGAAACTAAATGAGCAATCCTTCAAGCTTCAAATTGTGATGAATTTTTGATCCAAGAAAATATAATTCCAAACTTTGATTTTGATTTCAATATCTCTGAAAACTTGTAAATGAATGGATTGTGAATCCATATCTTCAAGAATCATCCCACTATCATGTCAGAAATGAAAGTTATGCTCGTTGACCCGAACCTGCACTAAAAATGCTTGCAAATACAATTTTATGTTGATTTCCTATTTTATTCCTAACATATTAATAATACAATAAATTTATATTATTAATAATATTAATAAGGTAAAATATTAATATAAATAAAAAATAATTATATATTTTTAACGTTCATCATTAATGGCTGCTGAGATGAAGGCTCTGAGGTCAGAATTTAGAACAGCACACTCCACAAGCCATGAGAAGATGGACTTGACTAATGCCAAACTGGATCTTATCCTGGGAGTACCCTCTCAGCCGACTCTCCCTGCTGGTGATGATGCCAAAAAGAGGGAAGACAATAAGGAAAGTGATGTGAAGAAACCCCCACTTAAGATTATGCTTGCAAAAACCCCCCAACTAGGCTTAGTCACCAGCTCTCTCCTAAGTCAGCTGTCGCATGGCATATCAATGAAGAGAAAGTTGCATTAGCTTTCAAGAAATCTCGAGAAGCTATTGAAGCTGATTTGGCCAAGATGGATGAAAGGCAGCATGGCCGAATAGAAAGTCTTAAAGCCAGATTCGACGGTCCCCCAACTGATTTACTTAAGGACTCTCCAAAAGTGAAGCCCCCTCGGGAGATAGCTGTCCCAAATGCAGGATATGAGCCAAGATCCTTAGAGGAATTCCAAATGCTTGCACATGAAGGAGTTTTCAAAGGAATGAATCTACCGGAGGCATGGGATTTATACTGGGAGAAGGGTTTGGAGCTTTGACAAGCAGCCAAGAAGCAGCTGACTTCTAGTAGTAGTCAGCAAACTTCAAGGGCACAACCCGTGTAGCACACCCCAGAGGAGGAGTAGCCTCTGGAAGAGGAAGGGCAAGGATTGGTGGAAGTAGAAGAGGCAGAGGATCTCCACCACCAAGGCCTAAAGATGTTGGATATGTCGATCCCCAGAAGAAAGGACTGATATACTGGGCTGGGATGGATGAACTGAAAAATAGAGAAGTGGCCAGAAAGAATAAGGAGGCAAGGAGAAGACAAGAATAAGAAAATATTAGACTTGATCGTGAATGGAGAGAAAGGCAGCAGAAGGAAGACTCAGCTGCAAAGAGAGCCTATGAGAAGAAGAAGAGAGAAGAGGAAGAAAGGAAGCGAAAGAGAGCTGAAGATAAAGAAGACCAGATGAAGAAGTTGATAGAAGAAGAAAGCAACAGAGGCATTGAAGACTGTTGAACCCCTTTATGTTGTATTATTACTTAAATGTAAATACACATACACTTATAAGTACTTCGTATATGCTCTGATACCAGTTGTTGTTTATACATTGTAAAAACTTTGTAAAGTGCAAGAATAATATGTTCATTAAAATGACATATTCAAAACAATCATTCTTTATTTATGCATTATTTACTTTGCTATTTTATTTAATTTTGACATCATCGAAAAGAAGAAAATTGTTGGGGAAATTTATGTATAGATTTTGATGATACTATATAAAACTTAGATTAGGAAGTTAGCACCTCAATTCAATTGTAAATCAACTTGTAATGGATAGGACTATGTAAGCTGAGTGAAAGCAGCCAATTTGAAGACTGCATGACTCGACTAAAGATCGAAGAGAAGACCCAGTTGTGTGGCAGCTGAGTGAAGTGAAGTGAAGGCTCAGTTAGTGAAAGAAAAGCTGTTTTAGACAATTGACTGACAGCATAGTCATTCCAAAATCATTGGGATCGACTGTCTAAGGGGATATGCAGTAGACAGGATCAAAGAAAGCTGAAACAGATCCGTTGTCAAGCAAAGTCAAGATTTTACTGGAAATAGGCATGTGTCAGACTGCCTATAATAAAGTTGTTTTGTTGAAAGAGTGCAAAAAGTAAGGAGCCAATGAGATGTACTTAAAATCCTGTGGAGTTTAAGGAAAGGCTGCAGAGCATTAAATTCAAGGTACATTCCACATCAATGCTGTAAGACAACAACCTACGAAGTGTAGTTTGAAAAATACATCTATCTCTTCAACGAACATATTTTCAAACTTGCACTATAAAAAGGCTGAGGATTCATTTAAGAGAAGGTTATCAATACGAAACAAGCAAGCAAAATTCATTAACCTGCAAAGCAAAGCAAGATCTCTGAAGCATTCAAATATTATCCTCAAGCCTAATCTCGAAGGAAATCGATCCAACACACTCAGTGAAGGAAATACAACTTCATTTGTTGAAGAGGAAAAATCTTGTTTCAAGAACAAGGGGTCTACTCTCCAAGGTTAAAGGAGGTGTAGTAAGGTTCCAGATTGAACCAGAGCTTTGAACCTGTTGGAGGGTTGTGTGAACAATTCCAAAGGTTTGAAGGAAGCTGAAGTAGCAGGGCAACCTACTTGTGAAGAAACCGAGTCCAGGAGAAGCTAGCTGTGTGATCAAAGATGTCTCGGACTGTAACCATTTCGTAACCAAGTCAAGTTACACTAGTGGATTTCTCCAGGGGTTGGGGAAGAATGGATTAGAGGAATTACCCCATCCTCGAATCACTATAAATTGCTTGTGTCTTTTACATTCATCATACTTACTTTCTTGCATATCTTCATAATTGATGTTTGTTATATTTGCTAAGTCAACTGATAATAACCTAGCTTAAATAAGTGTTGAAAAATACATTCAAACAAAGGGTGAAAGTCTTTCCCTGTAAAAACCAAGTCAACTGTATTTTTAAAGTGTTAACTGAATCATCTAATTTATACTATTAACAGCTCAGTCGAATCTGTTGAGTGGCTAACTCTACTGCGTAAGTCAACCTGTTGTCCACAAAGGACTTATCTAACTTGAGTCAATTCTGAAATTCTAAAGGACTAAAAGAAAAAGTTGGTAAAGTCTATTCAACCCCCCCTTCTAGACTTTACTTATCACCCCTTGGGACCTACAGTATATAAATCATTTAAATGCATGATATTATGTATAATCATGCAATTTATGTTTCATTCACGAGAACTATATCACAAATTTTAGCATGTCATTTTGACTTAGATATTGCTGGAATTTGTAAAATATAGTTCTCATTAATATAAATATCTAAGTGATTGATATAATATTTATTGATTAAAGAGTAGCCGCAGCACCTTTTATAAATTAAGACTATATATTAAGTTGGTATTTATGATCATATGTGGTTTTAGACATAAATTGTGGTTAATTATACGTAATATGATAAAATTTATCCCACTTGAAATTTTATTATATTTATATTATTAATCAGGATAAAATATCAAATTAGTATTTTCTAATTTACCCATAGGGATTAGAAAAGGGACATAATTTGATAATTTTATCATAAAGTTAAAATGAATCTAATTGAATTAGAACTTTAGCCCGCTTGCAAGTTTTATGTCTCTAGATTCACATTGTAACGTGATTTATATTGGTATTGTAAGTCCAAGCGGCTACGATAATCTAGAGGGGGGGTGAATAGATTATCTCGATCTTTTCGATTTTACCCTCTTTTTCGAACAAAACAAGCCCAGACAATATAGAAGGTGCGGAATGTAAACAACACACGTCGATTTATAGAGGTTCAACCCACCTAGGGCCTAATCCTCTACCACCCCAGTATATCCGGGATGGATTTCAAAAGGAAAAAAAGATTTTATTAATTACCAAAATTAATACAACACCAACTTACAACAACACCTTGAAGAGCACCACACTCTTCTTCAACACCACCTTTGAGATTACCACAATCTCTCTTGAAGATTACCACAATCTCTTTTGAAGATTACCACAATCTCCAACGGCACCTTGTGAAGATTACCACAATCTTCAACCTTGAAGAATACCAAATTCCTCAACACCTCAACAAGAAGATTACCACAATCTTCTCACACCTAACACCTAGATCACCCAAGTGTGTTCTTACCACAAGAACACTCACAAGGATATCTTGTGTTGAATGATAACCCAAAAAATTCAAGATTACAACTCAATAATGAATTATACAATTGAGTGCAAGTGTAATCAAGAATTGAAAGCCTGGACCTCAAATTTGTGCAAGTGAAAGTGCTTAGGCTAATACAACAAGATATATGAAAGTGTTTGCTTGTTTGCTCTTTGCTTGTGTAGAGTGTTGTGTCTTGTTGCTTGAATGAAGCCTCTATTTATAGGAGAGGTCTTGGCTTTGATTTCCAGACATAGACTCCTCCTTGTGGAGTGATTTGCTGCAAAAGAAACCATTTAAAATCATCAATATAGCTGTTAGAAATCAATCCCACAAAATAGGGAAAAGTTGTCTGAAAATGCAACAGATAGTTTGCTGATAAAACAGGGGTGCAACCGGTCGCGCAGAGATAAGATTGAAATTGAATTTCTGCGATTTTTACACAGGGGGACCGGTCGGAGGGGGGTGTGACCGGTCGCCCTAGACCATGACCGGTTGGGGGTATTTAAAATACGAAACAGAGAAGACAGGCTTCAAGAGGGCACTCCCAGGTACCGGTCTCCCAGGGGTCGACCCGTCGCCCTCACCGGTCGACCACCTGGTCGACCGGTTGCCCTCTCTTATTTTTTCTACGTCCCTTTTTCTGTTTCAAAACTCAACTCAGGTACGAGTTGCCCTATAGGGCGACCGGTCGAGCCTGAAACAAATGTGTTGTCCAATTTTTTATCGAAAATAAACTCCAAGAAATACTCCAAAAAATAGTAAAAACATTTTAAATCGATCGGAAGTATTTAGACAACATTTAGGGACATTGTTTTGGTTTAAAAACTCATTTGAACAAAATCATCAAAATCATGATAAAAACATTTATCTAACAAACTCCCCCTTTTTGATGATTACAAACCAAAACAAATTTCTCGAGGATGATTTTGAAAATAAATAAATTTTCCGGTTTTACGAGTGAACTATCCGTTAAAAAACATTTCATACAAAGCTCCCCCTATCTATGAGCATATCAACAAGAGATATTGCATAAGCTAGAAGCACAAGCTATAACAAGCTTTTATAAGATGCACAAAAACATCATAAGCTACGAAGCTCCCCCTGTCAAAATACTATAATCTTTTGTGATTAAGTCCATAATACAAGCCATGGACTAGGTATACTTGGCTTTAGGAAGCCATAGCTTATAGCTTTTATTGCGAGCTTTTATTAGCTTCTTTTAGCTAACGAGCCAATTTCCTGTTTCTCCCCCTTTGGAATCATCAAAAAGAATGTTAGGAAGATAAAAACATCATACAATTATATCAAAGTGCGCCAAAGAAACGGTTTATCAACCTTTGAACAATTTAGGCTTAAAATCCAAAGAAAATGGGAGAAATGTATCATGAAGAGTTCATACGCTCGTTTTATATGCCAAGACATGATCTCAATAAGTATATAAGACTTTTGGAAGCAAGAGAATCATGTAGAAGTTGAAATTTTCATTGTGGCATTTCATCGAACACTTTGTGGGGGTAAAAATTAAAAGAAGTTGTATAGAGCCCTTGTAAATGAATCAAGCCAAAACTTTTCATCACCAATTCACATCAAACATCATACAATACAATATAACAACTAAGCTCATCATGATCATAAGATAATTTCATCAAGAAATATACAAGAAAGCCACAAGCTCAAGGGTTCAACCCAATTGAGCAATGAAAAGAAAATTCTTACCATTCGATCGATAAAGATGAGCAATGATGATAAACATGCTATATAAGGTCCAAGATATGAATTGAATGCATGAAAACAAATTTTGAGTGAAATTTGTGTGAATTTGGCAAAGGGGACGAAAAATGGCAAAAATGGGTTAAAATGACTAAGGCATGAGACAGGACGGTTTCAATCCAAAATTTTGCTTAGGGCGACCGGTCGACCCCTGGGCGACCGGTCGACCTGGAGTGCCCTCTTGAAGCCTGTCTTCTCTGTTTCGTATTTTAAATACCCCCAACCGGTCATGGTCAGGCGACCGTCGACTCCCTCCGACCGGTCCCCCTGTGTAAAAATCGCAGAAATTCAATTTCAATCTTATCTCTGTGCGACCGGTCGTCGCACTGCTTTTATCGACAAACTATCCGTTGCATTTTGAATGACTTTTCCCTATTTTGTGGGATTGATTTCTAACAGCTATATTGATGATTTTAAATGGTTTCTTTTGCAGCAAATCACTCCACAAGGAGGAGTCTATGTCTGGAAATCAAAGCCAAGACCTCTCCTATAAATAGAGGCTTCATTCAAGCAACAAGACACAACACTCTACACAAGCAAAGAGCAAACAAGCAAACACTTTCATATATCTTGTTGTATTAGCCTAAGCACTTTCACTTGCACAAATTTGAGGTCTAGGCTTTCAATTCTTGATTACACTTGCACTCAATTGTATAATTCATTATCGAGTTATAATCTTGAATTTTTTGGGTTATCATTCAACACAATATATCCTTGTGAGTGTTCTTGTGGTAAGAACACACTTGGGTGATCTAGGTGTTAGGTGTGAGAAGATTGTGGTGATCTTCTTGTTGAGGTGTTGAGGAATTTGGTATTCTTCAAGGTTGAAGATTGTGGTAATCTTCACAAGGTGCCGTTGGAGATTGTGGTAATCTTCAAGAGAGATTGTGGTAATCTCAAAGGTGGTGTTGAAGAAGAGTGTGGTGCTCTTCAAGGTGTTGTTGTAAGTTGGTGTTGTATTATTTTTGGTAATTAATAAAATATTTTTTTCTTTTTGAAATCCATCCCGGATATACTGGGGTGGTAGAGGATTAGGCCCTAGGTGGGTTGAACCTCTATAAATCGACGTGTGTTGTTTACATTCCGCACTTTCTATATTGTCTTGGCTTGTTTTGTTCGAAAAAGAGGGTAAAATCGAAAAGATGGAGATAATCTATTCACCCCCTCTTTAGATTATCGTAGCCGCTTGGACTTACAAGTGGTATCAAAGCCAAACTCTTTGGCAACCTCGTTTCACATCGCGAGTGAAGAGGAACGATCGTCGGCTACGAATGAAGCTCACCTTACCGGCACCTCCACCACCAAGCCACCACTATTTGATTCCAAAAATTTTATATGTTGGAAAGAAAGAATGGAATGTTATCTACAAGGTTGTGGGTTCGATATTTGGAACATCGTCATAAATGGAGAATCCATTCCGATGAAAGACACACCACACACCTCCAAATGCCTCAAAGAGCTAAATGATGAAGAGAAGAAAATCATCTCCTTAAATGGTAAAGCTCTCAATATTTTATATTGTTCACTTACTAATTTGGAATTTGATCATATCGTAGGAATTCGATCGGCTCATGGAGTATGGCAAAAATTAGAAGCCATTCATGAAGTATATGCAAATGATAGGAGCAACTCAAAAACATCTACTTCTCAAAGGGATACAATGTCAAATCTAAGGAACAAGCCTCTTACAACTTCCAACTATGAAGAAGTTGAACATTGTCTTATGGGCATCGAAGAAGAAAACGAGGTATGTCTTAAACCCTCTACTTCCTATGATATTGTTATTCAAAATGATTATAGTGATTTGCAAAATGATTTTGATGATCTTCAAAATGAATTCCAAAATTTACTTGTTAAGTATAAAAATTTGAAAAAGGAATTCAATGTTTTAAAAAATGAAAAGGATAGTTTATTTACTTCCTATAAATCACTATCATGTGCTCACACCACCACACTTGACAAGGTTAGAAACCTTGAAAAACAAAATAGTACTCTTGTTGAGGATATGAATAGCATGAAAAATGATTTATCAAAATCAAACTTGAGTACCAATAAATTGCTCAATATTGTGAATGTTAATGGTTGTGATTTGAATAGTGAACTTGATCATGAGCCTAATATTGTCAAGCATATGAAAAAGAATCGAGTTCCTATGCATGTTAGTAATATTACTTGCTTTTATTGCGGTAAGAAGGGTCATACGGTAAATACTTATCGGGCTAGAAATAGCTCTAATTATTATTGGAGACCTAAAAGTCTCAAGACTAATCCCAAAGGACCCAAGCACTTGAGGGTACCACAAAATAATGTTCTGTTAGGTACCTGGCGAAATAATAATCGAAGAAAACTCATACCGCTAAGAAGACATCAAATGACCATTTCATTTGATCAAAGGAGAGGTCTTGGCTTTGATTTCCAGACATAGGCTCCTCCTTGGGGAGTGATTTGCTGCAAAAGAAACCATTTAAAATCATCAATATAGTCATTAGAAATCAATCCCACAAAATAGGGAAAAGCATCTGAAAATGCAACGGATAGTTTGCTGATAAAACAGGGGTGCGACCGGTCGCGCAGAGATAAGATTGAAATTGAATTTCTGCGATTTTTACACAGGGGGACCGGTCGGAGGGAGGTGCGACCGGTCGCCCTAGACCATGACCGGTTGAGGGTATTTAAAATACGAAACAGAGAAGACAGGCTTCAAGAGGGCACTCCCAAGTAGCGGTCGCCCTCACCGGTTGACCACCTGGTCGACCGGTCGCCCTCCCTTATTTTTTCTACGTCCTTTTTTCTGTTTCAAAACTCAACTCAGGTACGGGTTGCCCTATAGGGCGACCGGTCGAGCCTGAAACAAATGTGTTGTCCAATTTTTTATCGAAAATAAACTCCAAGAAATACTCCGAAAAATAGTAAAAATATTTTAAATCGATCGGAAGTATTTAGACAACATTTAGGGACATTGTTTTGGTTTAAAAACTCATTTGAACAAAACCATCAAAATCATGATAAAAACATTTATCTAACAGGTATAACATGTTATATGGTTTAAAATAGCTTCAAATTTTATAATATGAGCATGTTTATGTTATATGCAGTAATTCAACATGTTAACTTCTCTGATATGAAATTTGATGTGTCTGAGCTCAATGAGGACAATTATAAGTTTGGAAGGAGAGAACTCTTCTCCATTTGGGGTGGATGGACATTGACTATGCTATTAGAAAAGACGAATCCCCTACTGAAAATAGCATCACCGATGAAATTTATTTTTATGAAAAATATGAGCGATCTAATTATCTCTTCGTTATGTTCATAAAGTCCAAAATATCTGCTGCGATTAGGGGCTCAGTCGAGCAATATGAAAATGTGTGTGCCTTGTTGAAGGCAATTGATGACCAGTTTGTGTCTTCTGATAAGCATTGGCTAACCCTAATAATGAAGTTCTCATCCATACTTACCAAAATTAGAGGTGTGAGCGCACAATGCGGATGAAGGACATAGCGGATCAGCTGAAAGCATTAGAAGTTGAGAAGTCGAGTTCTTTCCCAGTTCACTTCATTCTATGCACTCTTCCTCCACAGTATGGTTCTTTTAATATCTCTTATAACACACATAAGGACAAATGGTCAATAAATAAACTCATGACTATGTGTGTTCAGGAGAAGGGACGATTGACTATGGAGGAGGGTGAGAAAGTGAATATGGTAGTAATATTAGGAAATAAAAAGCAAAATCAATCCAATGATAAGGAAAATGACAAGATTCCTCTCCAGAAAGACATCAAGAAAGAAGGCAAGTGCTAGTTTTGCAAAAAGAAAAGGCACATAAAGAAACATTGCCCTAAATTCTTAAGGTGGCTTGAAAAGAAATGTACTCAACTTTCATTTGTTTGTTATGAATCCAATATGATTGATGTTAATCATAAAACATAGTGGATTGATTTTGGTTCAACAATCCATGTTACCAGTAACTTGTCGGGGTTGCAAAACCTGCAGAAACCAGTAGAAAGTGAGCAAAACATCTACTATAGAAATAATATGCCGTCGCGTGTGGAAGCAGTAGGAACGTGCAAACTAGTTTTAAGTAGTGGATTTATTTTGCTTTTGGAAAATACTTTTTAAATTCTTAGTTTTGCTAGGAATTTAATTTCTGTTTCAAGGCTGGTATTATCAGGTTATTCCTTTATCTTTTTAGACTCTTATTTTAGTTTATCTTATAGAACTGATATTATTGGATGTGGTATTTTTTATGGTCTTTTTCGCCTTAATTTGCAAAATGATGACAATTGTATTGCTTTGCACGTCCATGATGTGTTATAATTGAAAAATCATCAATGTTATGGAACCAGAGATTGGGACACATCTCCATTGATAGAGCTAAAATATTGGTTAATGATGGGGCACTTAGTACTCTAGATTTTTCTGATTTTGAGACATGTATAGATTGTATTAAGGGTAAGCAGACTAACAAGTCAAGAATGGTGCTAAGAGGAGTTCTTAAATATTGGAAATCATTCATACATTTGCAGTTCATATTTGGATGCATATCGCGATAAGTACTTGATTACCTCATAGATGATTACTCACTGTAGGTCCCAAGGGGTGTAAGTGTAAGGTTTAGAAGGGGGGTTGAATAAACCTTACCAAATTTTCGATTTAGTCCTTTTAAATCTGAGTTAATTCTACACAATTTGTGTCCTTGATGGAATCGAATTAGTCACTCAAGTAGAGTTAATCTCTCAGACTCATTTGATTTGTTGATGGAGTAACTCACTTTGTTGGCTACAATTTAACTCATTTTGTGGTTTTATTTTTTTCAGCGGAAGACTTAACACCCTTAAGTTTGATTAAGCAAGATATTAGAGCTTGATTTAGTACTTATAAATTATCAATTGGATAGCAAATTTATCAGCAGATATAAGCGAGTTAAAAGTGCGAGGAATTTAAATCTTGAAATGTAAATGACACAAAGATAAAGTTTTTATAGAGGTTCGAAGATGGGGTAATTCTTCTACTCCTCTCTTCTCCAACTCCCGGAGGAATCCACTAAGTAATGATCGATTTACAAAGTGGTAACAGTCCGGATACAAGTCTTGATCACAACGGCCGACTTGATCCTTAGGGACTCGATCTGAGACGCCTTGATCACTCACTCGGTGGCTTCTCGACGACTCGGCCTTTCTTCACAATTTGCCTTGCTACTACAGCTCACTTGCTCAAGCTCTTTGGATTTGATCACGAAGCCCTCCAAAAGCTTAAGACTTGGTTCAACCTAGAACCTTTCTACAATCCTTTCTGGAATGTAGACCCCTTGTTTTCAAAGGTTTCCTCTTCAACTGGTTGAAGTTCTCTTTCCTTCACAGGTAAGTGTTGGATTGATGTACTTCGAAATGTAGGCTTGAGGATTGAGATTGTTTCAGTTTTTCTAATGTGCTTGTATATCTCACGTATGTGTCATTCATGCATCATTTTTCTCAAACAAACTCCTCAGCCTTTTATAGTGAACTTTCAAAAATTTGCCCGTTGAAGAGATAGGCTTATTTTTGAAAGTCACTTTGCAATCGTTGGCTTGCAGTTCTTGGAATTGCCATTTCCTCGTATGAATTGTTGTTTCACCTTTTCGAGTTCGACACGGTGTAGTGCTTCCCATTGGTTCATTCCTTTTGCACGCTTTCGGGAGCAGCACTCTAAGAAAGGTGGTATGGAGATATTACTTGTTTAAGTAAATCTCTTGATTTCGTGCAACGGTTCTTTTTTTTTGTTATCTCGACTTGATCGCATTTCTTGCTTTCCCAGGTGACTTAGAGTCGACTTCCAATCATTGGATGACTCTTCTGTCACTTCAACTTGAGACTTGGCTTTTCTTGAGTTGACTTGATGATGATGCTCCACTCACCGCATCTCACCGCTTCTTCTTGATAGAGTTCCCGTCTACTCTTCTTTGCCATACTCAATTTGTCTCACGCAGAGTCTTCCTTCCGGTCTTGATTGTCTTCTTGCATGTTAGGCGTAGTTGTTTTGACTCGGCTTGGCCACTCTATTCATTACAATGCATTTTACAACAAGAATTGGGGTGCCAACTTTGTATTCTAAGTTTTACATGGCATTCATCAAAATCTAAACAATAAAATTCCTAACAATTTCCCCTTTTTGATGATGCCAAAACTTAAATCATATAAAGATGCAAATAACAAAGATACATACTGAGATAGTGTATTGACATAGAATGTATCGCGAGAATCAATCTTTTTATTGATCATATCATTCTTGTACTTTACACAATTGTTTACAAGGTGTATCAGTACATTTTGTCTATATCGAAAATAAAGAATTTATAGCTTTATTACGGAAGACTTACATTGTATGTATTTACATGATAAAATACACGAAGGGTTGACAAACAACACTTCATCTCCTTCATTGTCTCCTTCTTTCATCTTGATCAAGATCTTCTTCTCTTCTCCTCTTTTTCTCGTCGTCATTTTGCCTTCTTTTTCTTCTCATATGCTTTCTGGCAGCTTCATCTCTTCGTATTCTTTCTGTCTCTCTCCCGCCATAGCCGAGTTTGTCTCTTGTTTTCTTCTTCTAATCTCTTTGCATACTCGGCGTTGGATTTAGCCACTTTTAAATTTGCTACTTGGTCAAGCCCGGCTTCAAAAGATCCCTCCTTTCTTTCCGGGATATTCGATATTCTTGGGCGGAGGCCAGGTCCAAGCTTCTTCCTCCATGCCGCTTCTTCCTCTACTCCGGGCGTATCTTTGTCTTTGGTCTTCTTCTTTGGTGATTGACTAGCGAGTGACCAGCAGAGGATCGGAAGTCTCTTGTCTGTCGCCTTCTTCACATAATGTGAGACCCTTTTCCCAAGACAAGTCCCAAGCTTGAGCCATGGACATATTTGCAAAATATCCTTCGATTCGAGCGTTTTGAATTCGTCAAGCGATCTTGGCTCTGTCCCGACATCCGAAATGGCATACGTGTCTCTGTCATTTGGAATGCCTCCATGTTCTTTCAAGATGTTCATCACCCTGGCATCCATTCTTCCTTCCACTTCCTTCATCCTGCTTCAATTGCTTTTCTCTTCTCGGCCATAGATACAAGAGTGTTGTAGTGGTAGAGTCACGGGAGTTTTTCGCTTATAATGTTTTGTGTGATGAAGGACCCTGTTGGGGGTTTGTGCAATCATCAATGTTACATCTTGATCCTTCCCCTCAACAAGCTTTCCTTTTCTTTCGATTTTTTGATTTCCTCGGTGATTTTCCTTTTTCCGCCGACTTGATTTTCTTTGTTTTTCTTTAAGGTATTCCTCTTCCCCCTTTTTGGCATCATCAAAGGATAGAGGAACCCAGGGGAACATCTTTGGCAAGCATGAAGTCGAGTCTTCGATGGTTGAGTTCTCGCTTCAAGTCTGCTTTGCGTTGTATGCAAAGACGGAATTTAGAACAGTAGCGTTGGATTCTGCTTTGAAATCGGCTTCATCTCGGCCATGAGAGAAGGCTGAATTTTCTTGTCATGTGTTCTTCCAAACGCCGTATATCATTTGCATTCGCTCACGCAGCAGACTTGATCTCGGCGGTGTGAGCTTCATGCATATGCTCAATGTGTTCCTAAACCGTTTTTCGCATCAACATTTTCACTCTCCACACCAGACTTGTTGAACAAGGTTCAAGTATCTCACTGTTCCACACGCATTGATTCTTCTTTGTTGCCACCATTCCCTTATCTCCGATTGTGATGCCTCTCAAGTCATTTGTAAGGTTGGCATCTGTTGTCCGGGCGCATGTCCAAAGAGGCTCGATGCCTCTCCATCCGTTCAACCTCGGCAAAGAGTGCCTTGAACACTTCTCGAACTTCAGTGATTCTTCAATTGCGGTGATGGCCATACTTTGTCGAAATCAAAATCTATTTGGAACAATGGTGCCTGAGTGAAAAAACAGGAGGTGGTCCGTGATAGCGTGCTTGCTCATTTTCGACTCTTCGTGGAGTTCGGTATCTCCGGTGAGAAAGGAAAGATTCCACAAAGATTCATCACCGCCAACTGGGATTTGTTCGATGATGAGCGGTGCGCGTGAAGTTCTTTTGGGAATCGATCCCATTGTAGCTTGAGGAGCCGGAGCGGTGGTTTTGGTTGTTGGGTTTGGTTGTGAAATAGACCCGCTTGCCTTGAGCCTGTTTGTCTTAAACCGTTGGTCTGGTCTGATTTTTCCTTTTCGATAGACTTGTCCTCGGCCTTATCATAGCGTCATCGGACGATGATGAGATTTCTAGTGGTGGCTCATCATCAAAGTTAAAAGTTTGACGAGTAGTCTTGGGATCCGACTTACTCGTGCTTTGAGTCTTTTGGATTTGGCATGGGGATGACTCACTTTCTTTCTTCGCCTTCCGATCCGGAAAAGTGACATCGGGGTTGTCTGGGAATCATGAAGTGCGCGATCTCCTTCTCGGATGGGTCGATGATAGTAGGATGGATGTTCTCTCTGCAGACTTCTTTACCCCCAGGAAGTTTCAACCTCCGTGGGCCTTCATTTCCTCCGGCGAGTCTCTATGCTGCGAGGCCTTGGTCCTCCCTTTCGACAGTGTCGCCTATCTTAGGGTCTTCTACGGTGGCATCCATTGGAGTCTCAACCCCATGGATTGCACTTTCATCGCCAGCAGTGTTAACTCCCGGGATGTTCCTTCATGTGCCTCGACCGCATCGGCAGCGTCATTAGCCTTCGAGTAGTTGGCACCTCGGTGAGACAGTCTCAATCTGCCTGAGCTTCGTTGATGGCAACTTGCTGTTCTTCTTGTGATTGTAATTTCTCTTCTTCGCCTCCTTGCTTCTTTGTGGAGTCATCTGCAGCATCCTCCGACCTTGCTGCGGTGGTGGGGAGTTTCCCCCGCGCACCACCACCGGTGAGTGACTTGGAGTGGGGTCACTCATCTCCGGACTCCGGCTGTTGCAATTGATGGTTCAGCCGTTGGGGCGGTGGTAGCACACCTTCAATAGGGGTTGGCTCGATGGGGTCCCCACTAGCCCAGTTTCATCGCCATTTCCCTTATTGCCTTCTTCCGAGTGAGTGGGGAAGTGGTAGCAAGAATATCGGTGGCTATTTTCTTTGAACCACTCCCATTGGATCGATTTCAGTGTGTTCGGAGGACTCTCTGGTCCCTCCATCAGTCTTTGCTCGTGAAGGATTCTTGATTCATGCAATGCTTGCTGCATTTGTAACTCTTCGTGGCGCGGCATTCTCTCAGTTCCTCGTCACTTTCGAGAGAAGACATCAAGGAGAGGATGTGTGTGTTACGTGGTGCCGAGATAGGGCGGATGCTTGCCTTCTCACGTGCTTCGGCTTCTTGACTTGCTTTGCTCTCTCCCTGTCCTTGTAGATTTGCGGGATGTCTAAGCAGTTGTCCTCATCAAGTCTTTGGGAGCACGAGTTAGTCCAAGGAAATTTAGCGATTCCTCTTCTTCTTCTATGAACTCGGGCCGTTGGAACTGTTCCTTGACTTGCTCAACTTCCATTTTCTCCACTCATGACGATTTTGGATGTCGGGTAAGGTGGAGATAGGATCATTACATCACTATCCGCTTGGGCTGGTTCTTCTTGTGTTTAATTTTGTGTGAGCTACGTTGTGTCTTGAGTTGCCTCTGTGATCGCCTTCGACAGACTTGGTCTGTTTCATCAATTACATCCGGAGACTCTACTTCTCAAAGTAGTCTCCGGATTTGTGCTAGCCGAGTAAGACCGGCTTTGGTTTTCTCTGTTCGGACCGCTTGACGAGTCTTCTTCGTCTCTGGTTTGTACCGGGAATTTACAGTTGAGGCGGTGTCCTCTCGAGTCTTGGCGGCGGGGTCTTGGTGTTTGTTTTCGAGGAGCCGGTCGCCTGGGGCATCGAGTTCTCCTCCTTTTGACGATCGGAGAAGGCATTTGTGAGTCTTCTCGACCGCTGCAGCGGGGGGTGACACTAGTGACTTTGCAGGGGCGGGAGCATGTTTGGTTTTCTTTTTTGCAGCAGGGGCGATCTTTGGTTTTGCAGGGGTAGCTTTCTTCTTAGCGGAGAGGAAAAATTGTGTATCTTCGGGGTGGTGATTCCCCCTCATCGGTGCCGACTCTCTTGGCGTAAGCTCTCTTCATGCGCGAGAGAGGTTTGCTCGAACATCCTCTTGTTAACATGGAAAGCCTTCCCATGTCTAAGAGGGACTCCTTTCACCTCCAATAGCCGGCCAATCACCAGGCCATATCCGGGGATCCTCCAAATGTGCCATCTTCTTTGAAGGACTTGTTCCCCACGTTACGCAGAGTCGCTTTGTAGATAAACTCAGAGTTTATCTTCTTTTCTTCGATGATTGCAGCCATCACAATCAGCTTTGCCTTTTGATTGGTCAAAGCCGCCAAATTTGATGTCGATACATTTGGCAACTATGTCCAACAATTTGTGATAGTCCTCCTTGCAGATCTCTTGTTTGTTTTGTGTGTATAATTTTATCGGCAAAGTCGGACTTGGCTATCTCTTTCCATGTCGGCCAGGTTTACATCGCCTTTCCTTAATCTCGGTTGCTCTTCCTGGGTAGTGAGCAATAGTCACCAAATCCTTGCGTAATAGTCACCGCTTCCTTTAGTGAAAGATGACTTGATTCCTTCATCGTGAATCTCGGCATTTATGCGACCTCCTCCACATAGGTCATCGGATATTCAGCGTTAGAAACGGTTTTAGTCCGGGACGTTTCCAACTTCTCAAGAATTTTCTTCACCAGGGGTGTCGTCGGACCCCTGCTTCACCATTCGTCGAAATCCACAAATAACCGGTGTGGATTTGCTTTCCTAGCTTGGTAAAGTCATAAGTTGGTGCCATTTCTCGGGATTATATCAAGAAAAATCTCTTAAAATTGATTTGAAGGTTGATAGGGTTTAGAGTATTTGCCTTTGCCTTTTGAGAGAAAGATATGAACAGTTTTTAGAAGTGTGAGAGAAACGAACGAAAATGGTTTAAATATGGTTTATGAAAGGGCGTGCCAGGCGGTTTTTGAATTTGTGATCGAAATCAACGGCTTGATTTACGCCTATTGAGCATTTCACGTCTCGTATTTAATGCGGCAAGCATTTATATCCAATCATAAGCTTAGTTTGCGGCTTTATGTCGTACACATCATCATTATCTTGACGTGTTCCTTAAAACATTCCCGCTAAGTCAAAACGATTTGCGTTTTTGTCACTTTGCTCATAAGTTATTCAGCTTATCTCTTAGCCGATTTAACTCTACTCCTCATGATTCTCTTGGTGACTTAGCTATCACCGACTCGGTGTTTTGTCCGACAAATCTGGTGATTTCTTGGTGATTTGCATTTTTACTCTTTTTCACTCCTTTTTCTGTTCTAATTCTCTTCTTTGATTCGTGCGAGTGTCACTCTCAATTAACCCCAACTCATGCTTGAGTTCTTCAAATCTTGACTCACATAATGGTTTTGTGAAGATGTCGGCTAGTTGTTTATCGATTTGAGATATATTCCAAGATAATGTCCTTCTTTTCAACATGATCTCTTATGAAATGATATCGACATCAATATGTTTTGTTCTTGAGTGCAACACAGGATTTTGAGTGATTGCAATGGCACTTGTGTTATCACACATGATTGGAATTTCTTTTTCTTCAACTTCATAGTCTCTCATTTCTTTGTCTCATCCATAGGACTTGGCTACAACTTACTTGCCCGCAGCCTATGTATTCCGCCTCACCATTTGAGAGGTGGCTATTGAGTTTTGCTTCTTGCTAAACCAGGAAATTAGTCTGTTTCCTAGCATTTGACATGTGCACGAAGTGCTCTTCTGTCCCTCTGCAAATAGATGAATCGAATAGCCAATTAGCTTGAATCCACCTTCTTTGGATACCATAGGCCTACTTCTTGGCTTCCTTTCAAGTATCTCAATATTCTCTTAGTTTCTTTGTCATATGGCTCTCTTTTGGAGCAGATTGAAATCTTGCACATACACCTACAACAAAGGTGATGTCCGCCCGCTTCTTTGTGAGATAGAAGCAGTTGATCCAATAAGTGCTCAGTATCTTGTTTGATCTACTGAGCTTGCCATCCGCATCCATGTCCATTTTAAGCGATGTGTTCATTGGTATTTTTATGAAGACTTCTCTTCCATACCAAACTTCTTCATTAAATCTCTCGGTATATTTTGTTTGACTTATGAAGGTTCCATCCTTCAAATTGTTTTTCACTTGAAGTCAAGGAAGAATGTCGGTTCTCCCATCATGCTCATTTCAAATTTACTTTGCATGAGGTTTGAGAATTTTTCACACGACTCTTTGTTAGTGGATCCAAAAATGATGTCATCCACATATATTTGAACAAGCAAGTATACTCTTCTTGTCTTGAATTACGAAAAGTGTTCTATCTACTTTTCCTTTTGTGAATCCATTTTCGGTTAGGAATTGTGATGGGTATCATACCATGCTCCGGGTGCCTGTTTCAATCCATACAGGGCTTTCTTGAGTTTGTATACCTTGTCTCCAAGAGTCTTACGCTCAAATCCTGGAGGTTGTTCAACATATACTTCTTCTTCCAATAAACCATTTAGGAATGCACTTTTTACATCCATCGATATACAATGAAATTCTTGTGAGCCGCATAGGCAAGAAACATCCTTATAGCTTCCAATCTTGCTACAGGGGCAAATGTTTCATCAAAATCTATCCCTTCTTCTTGGCAATATCCTTTGGCTACCAATCTTGCTTTATTTCTTACCACAGAGCCTTCCTCGTTCATCTTATTTCGAATACCCATTTGGTTCCAATAACATTTTGATGTATGGGTCTTTGCACTAATTCCCATACTTTATTTCTCTCAAACGATTCGACTCTTCTTGCATAGCTTGAATCAATGTGTGTCGTCCAATGCTTGTGACACATCTTTTGGCTCTATTTTGCGAAATGAAGCATGTGAACATAGCTTCTTGTTGAGTTCGGATCTTGTTTTGACACCTTCTCTCATATCTCCAATGACAAGTTCGGTGGATGGTCTCTCGGCCATCTTACATCAAAGGTTGGAGTGAGTTATTTGGATTGATCGACTTGCCATTTGTGTTCTTTGGGTCACTCTCTCGTGGTCACTTAGCGCAAATTTTCACCGCTTTTGAACTATCTAATCTTCTTACGAATTGATAATCCCGCCTTGAACTTGACATAGGGACTCGTATGGTTGGATGATTCAACTTATCGGTGACTCTTCAATGTCTTCTCCATTTACATTTGGCTCATCGAATACCACATGAATGGATTCTCTCGTAACCATAGTTCTTTTGTTGAGTATTCGTAGGCTTTGCTTTGGTGAGTATCTAAGAAGATACCCTCATCGCCTTTAGCATCAAAAGCCTTTAGGTTGTCTTTGCCATTGTTGTGAATGAAGCATTTACATCCAAATATTCGAAATATGCAACACTTGGTTTTCTTCCGAGTCCATATCTCATAGGAGTCTTTGTTAGTGTCTATTTATCATACATCTGTTTTGGGTGTAGCAAGTGTGTTGATTGCTTGACCCAAAATCTTTTTGGTAACCCCGCTTCACTAACATGGTCCTTCGCTTCTTTGAGGGTTCATTTCCTTCTTCTTCGCAACTCCATTCTCAGCTTTGTGGAGTCCTTGCGGTGATAGTTCATGACCAATACCATTCTCAATACAAGATCGAGTTATTATTCCATTGACAAACTCAGTTCCTCTATCCGATCTTATTTTGATAATGGTTTGACTCTTCTCATTTTGAATCCTCTTCATCGATTGTGGTAGTTTTTGTAGAGTTTCTTTCTTCTTGCACATGAATATTGTCCATGTATATCTTGAGTAGTCATCTACTACCACCAAGGTGTATTTCTTTCCACTTATCTTTGTTTGGTTCTTTGGGCCAAATAGATCCATATGAAGCGGATGCAATATTCTTGTTGAGGATGGGCATGTCTTTTCTTTTGAACGACGACTTGATTTGTTCTCCTTCCGACATGCATCACATATACTCTCCTTCTTGTATCTTCGAGTCCGGAAGTCCTTCTACAAGATGACTTCTTGATAGCTTGTTAATTGTTTTGAAATTCAGGTGACTCGGCTTTTTGTGCCACAAACCTAACTTGATTGATTTTTGCTCTCTTTGCTAGTAGACAGTCTTTGGGTGTTGCAGTTGACCAATCCACTACATACATATTCTTTTGTCTACTTCCTTGCAAAGACAACTTCATTTGATTCAATATCCTTGATTTGGCATACACCCATGTTGAATCCAACATTGTAGCCCTTGTCACACGAGTGATACTATGTAAGTTGAAGTTGAGTCCTTCAACAAATGCAACATCCGTGATTTCTAATACATTCCTCTTGATGGATCCAATGCCTCTTATTTCACAGGAGCTTCATTTCCTCCAAATATGACTTTGGCTCCTTTGACTTCCTTGAATTTTGAGATTTCTCTTATTTCTGTCATATGTCCGGAATGACCACTATCCATGTACCAGGTTCCTTGGCACTCACTGCATTCCTTGAACCCGCAATCAAGGAAATTAAGTTTTAGGTACCCATACTTATCCGGGTCTGAGGGGTTAGAATTGTAAGATGATCCAACCAACCTATAGCCAAATGATTTGACTCTAAGGGGTTGCCATCTATCGTGCCATAATCATAATTAATCCTGGCAAATTGCTTGGGGATTCTAGGTTCATACAAATTGTCTCTTTTTCCGTATGATGTCGCATATGTGTTTTAGCAATTGCCTTCCTTGGGTAATTGTGGTGTTTTTGAGTGTAGTGCCTAGGTACATATGTGTCTTGATGAAAGCTCTTGTGCTTTTGGAATGGCCTTTCTTTGAGTTCTAGGCCTTTGCCATCCGGGCTTATATTCCATAAGTCTATGCCGATAGTTCACATTGTTCCAATCAGCTTGGCTTGGATATTTTCTACCATTCCCATCATATGTATTTCTTTTATGGATTTTCTCGAATTTTTGGTAGCTCTGTTTTTCTTCTTACTGAGTATTTTTCATTTGGAGTTTCTTTGAGGACTTGGTGAATTTCTTCTCGTTGTCCTTCAAAGACACTCAATCGGCATTTTCCTTTTCCTTTGTAACCAAGGCAGTTTGCTTAGTATTGTGCTTTGGAGTGAAAGTGTGTGCAATATTTAGAGTTTTGGATTTTTCGGACTCTTCATGACTTGAAGATCCTTTTTCCAAAATTACTCTTTGAGGTTTGACATGGCACAAAGGAATTAAATCCTAAGCCTGTCTTGTCTCCACATTCTCTTTGACTCATAATAAGATCATCCAATGATTTAGATGCCTTAGTGAATGAGGCAATAACATTTTTGAGGTCATTCTCCTCTTTTCTATAGCAGCAATTTCTGCTACTAATTTAGCATTTTCAGCCCTTAAACTTTCATTTTCAATGACTATTTGACTTAGAGTACTCGGCTCCTTAGTCGGCTTTGAGTTTGACCTTTAAGTAAGTTGTTTTCCTCATTCAATAGTGTGTGTGAGGATTTAATGTGCTCAAAATCTTTCATCATTTTGCCTAATGAATCATAAAGATCAGTAGGTGATGAAGTGTGTGTGTCACGAGTCACTATCACTAGTGTGTCGAGCTTGTTGAATTAGATTGTACCTCATCTTCTTGATCTTGTTCTTTGGCCATTAAGCGGATCAAGGCTTCTTCTTCGAGTCACTCGAGTAGTCGCCTTCACCGCTCTCTCAATCACTGCCTTCTCTCTTGACTTTCTTCTCGATCAGACCATCATTGCCTTTTTCTTTTCTTGTCTTCTTTTCTGAAGACCTTTCTTTCTTCTTCATTCTGTACTTGTTGACTACAGGATATGAGCGATCAATGGCATAGTGACTGGTTGTCTACAATTCCAACATAGATATTCACCTTTTGATCGCTCTTTCTACTCTTGAGTTGTCACCCTTTGATACTCAACTTGTTGAAGATCATTCTCTTGGTTGGCCTATCATCCCTTGATTTGGAGGGAGAGAGTGTCTTCGGAAGATTCACCCTTTCCTCTCTTGTAGTTCTTGTTAAAGAACTTGTTAAATATTTTAACCATCGGGCTATTTCTTCCGGGTCAATGCCTCTTTGACCTCGGCTCTCTTCCCATCTTTGACAATTAGAGCAAATTGTTTTGGGTACAAATTGTCTCTTCCTGGTCTTTTCTTCTCACTCAAACTCATAGGCTTTGAGGTCCGAGAATAGTTCATGGTTGGATGTCTTTGATAGGTCCATGGAATGTCTCGAGTGCCATGACCTTCATTTCCCATTCAGTGGAAGACTTTTTAGGATCTTCATGCACATTTCTTTCGTGTATATTCCTTTCCAAGTGTAGACGACTCATTTGTGATTTACAGAAACCGAGCATCCGTTGATCCAGGTTCTCTCCCGAGATCATTTTAAAATTTTCAAATTTTTGTACCGCTCTCGATAATTTGTTTTCTTTGATTTTTCGAGCCTTCACAAATTAATGTCACTTGTCCCAGATTTCTTTAGCCGTTTTGCATGATTTGACTTTGTTGAACATGGCTTTGTCAAGGTTTTGTAGAGGATGTCTTTGGCTACATTATCCAGGTTGTATCTTTTTGTCATCATTTGTCCACTCGGTTCTTGGTTTTTCAACCATGATGGTCTAGAGCAACATCTTCTTCTCCTTCACCGCAACTCTTCACGGTTTGTGTTCACCTTTAATATTTGTAGAGGCCCATCTTCTATTACTATCCACATCTCATCATGTAATCTTTGATAGATGAGCCTCGCATACGAATTTTCCAATCATCAAATTCTTCAATAGTGAACATAGGGATGCGTGTCAAATTTGCTTCCATGATAATGACTTTTAATAAAAAGAGTTTTGAAAGTTTAAGTACTAAAGCGGACTTTGAAAAGTTTGGAGATCTAGTTCAAGAATAACCGGTGCGGAGGGTTCAATGAACCAACCGCTCGATACCTCTTGTAGGTCCCAAGGGGTGTAAGTGTAAGGTTTAGAAGGGGGTTGAATAAACCTTACCAACTCTTCGTGACTGTTTGTTGGCTACAATTTAACTCAATTTTGTGGTTTTATTTTCATCGGAAGACTTAACACCCTTAAGTTTGATTAAGCAAGATATTAGAGCTTGATTTAGTACTTATAAATTATCAATTGGATAGCAAATTTATAAGAGATATAAGCGAATTAAAAGTGCGAGGAATTTAAATCTTTGAAATGTAAATGACATAAAAAGTTTTTATAGAGGTTCGAAGATGGGGTAATTCTTCTACTCTCTCTTCTCCAACTCTGGAGGAATCCACTAAGTAATGATCGAGTTTACAAAGTGGTAAGAGTCCGGACAAGTCTTGATCACAACGGCCGACTTGATCCTTAGGGACTCGTCTAGAGACGCCTTGATCACTCGGTGGCTTCTCGTGCGACTCGAAGCTTCTTCACAGGCAGTGCGCTTGCTACTCTGACTCACTTGCTCAAGCTCTTTGGATTTGATCACGAAGCCCTCCAAAAGCTTAAGACTTGGTTCAACCTAGAACCTTTCTACAATCCTTTCCGGAATGTAGACCCCTTGTTTTCAAAGGTTTCCTCTTCAATCGGTTGAAGTTCTCTTTCCTTCACGGGTAAGTGTTGGATTGATGTACTTGAAATGTAGGCTTGAGGATTGAGATTGTTTCAGTTTTTCTAATGTGCTTGTATATCTCACGTATGTGTCATTCATGCATCATTTTTCTCAAACAAACTCCTCGGCCTTTTATAGTGAACTTTCAAAAATTTGCCCGTTGAAGAGATAGCTTATTTTTGAAAGTCACTTTGCGATCGTTGGCTTGCGGTTCTTGGAATTGCCATTTCTCGTATGAATTGTTGTTTCACCTTTTCGAGTTCGACACGGTGTAGTGCTTCCCATTGGTTCATTCCTTTTGCACGCTCGGGTCGAGCACTCCAAGAAAGGTGGTATGGAGATATTACTTGTTTAAGTAAATCTCTTGATTTCTCGGCAACGGTTCTTTTTTTTGATTATCTCGACTTGATCGCATTTCTTTGCTTTCCCCAGGTGACTTAGAGTCACTTCCAATCATTGGATGACTCTTCATCACTTCAACTTGAGACTTGGCTTTTCTTGAGTTGACTTGTCGATGCTCCACTCATGTGCATCTCACCGCTTCTTGATAGAGTTCCCGTCTACTCTTCTTTGCCATACTCATTTGTCTCACGCAGAGTCTTCCTTCCGATCTTGATTGTCTTCTTGCATGTTAGGCGTGATTTGTTTTTGACTCGGCTTGGCGACTCTATTCATTACAATGCATTTTACAACAAGAATTAGGGTGCCAACTTTCTATTCTAAGTTTTACATGGCATTCATCAAAATCTAAACAATAAAATTCCTAACACTCACGTTATATGTATCTCTACTTACTCAATAATAAGAATGAAACACTAGATGTTTAAGATCTTTAAAGCTGAAGTAGAGAAACAATGCGAACGTAAATTAAGATCGTGAGATCAGATAGAGGTGGTGTTATGGTAGATACACTGAGAATGGACAAGCATCTGGTCCATTTGAAAGATTTCATCAAGAGAATGAGATTCTTGCCCAATATACCATGTCTAGTTCTCCGGACTAAAAATGGTGTAGCTGAAAGAAGAAAGCCAACATTAATGGACATGGTACGAAGTATGCTTGCTAGCTCCAAATTTCCGAGGTCCTTAGGGACTGAAGCTCTTAAAACGACCGTGTACATTTTAAACCGAGTTCCAATAAAGGCAGTCTCAAAGACACCATTTGATTTATTCTTGGGTTGGAAACCAAATTTGCAAAATGTACGCGTTTGGGGATGTCCGTCTGAAGAAAGAGTTTATAATCCTCAAGAAAAGAAGTTTGACCCGAGGACCATAAGTGGGTATTTTTTTTGGATATGATGAAAGGTCTAAGGGATAAATATTATATTATCCATCTTATAGCACTAGATTTGTGGAATCAAGAAAAGCAAAATTTCTTGAAAATGACTTGATCAGTGGGAGTGGTTAATTTCTGAATATTAGTTCTGAGAAAGATCATTTGTATACTCGTTATCCTACTTCAAGTAATGGAGTGATCGCTGTTGTTAATAATGCGCCTCAAGATCAAACGCATGTTGAGCAACCGGTCTTGATTATTCCACAAGATGTTGAACCAAATCTTGTAGATCCTGAAGTTCAACAGATACCTGAACCTGTTGAACAGCCCGTCAAACAACAGAATCCTGATATTTAGGATAATGTTGATTAAGGGTTATTGAGATCTACTAGAATGAGGAGGTCGGCAATTCCAAGTGACTATGTTGTATATCTACAAGAGTGTGACTACAATATTGGAGCGAAAATGATACTGAAACATTTTCACAAGCCATGAGTTCTAACGAATCAAACTTGTGTTATAATTTCATGAAAGATGAGATGGATTCTATAACATCTAATTTAGTCTAGGATCTCGTCAAGTTGCCTGATGGTGTGAAAACCATCGGTTGTAAGTAGGTCTTCAAAACTAAGAAAGACTCAAAGGGCAACATCAAGAGATATAAAGTAAGACTTGTTGCTAAGGGATTCACTCAAAGAGAAGGAATTAACTATATAGAGACTATCTCTCTTGTATCTAAATTTCGAATAATTATGGCATTAGTAGCCCATTTTGACTATGATTTGAATGGATGTGAAAACAACATTTCTCAATGATGACCTAGAGGAGGTTGTTTATATGAAACAACCTGAAGGTTTTTCCTTTAGTGAAGGTGAGAAATTAGTTTGCAAGCTTAATAAATCCATATATGGACTGAAACAAGCCTCTCATCAGTGGTATTTTAAGTTCCATGAAGTTATCACTTCATTCTGCTTTGAAGAGAACTTTATGGATAAATGTATGAATCAGAAGGTTAGTGGGAGCAATATTTGTTTTCTAGTTCTATATGGGGATGACATATTTTTTTCTACTAATGATAATAGTTTGCTATATGAGGTGAAACAATTTCTCTCAAAGAACTTTGATATGAAAGATATGGGCAAGACATCTTATGTTATTAGTATTATTCATAGAGATAGATCTCGAGGCATTTTGGGTTTGTCTCAGGAGATCTACATCAATAAAGTTCTAGAGAAATTCCATATGAAGTATTGTTCACCAAGTGTAGCACCCAATGCGAAAGGTGATAAATTCAATCTGAATCAATGTTCGAAAAATGAGCTTGAACAGGAACAAATGAAAACCATTCCATATGCTTCAGCTATTGGAAGCCTTATGTATGCCCAGGTCTATACCAGACCGGACATTGCATTTGTTGTTGGAAAATTATGAAGATATCAGAGTAAACCAGGTTCTAACCACAAAAGAGCTGAAAAGAAGGTGTTGAGATACCTTTAAGGGACAAAAGATTACATGCTCATGTGTAGATGAACTGATAATTTGGAGGTGATTGGCTACTCTGATGCAGATTTTGCTGGTTATGTTGATTCACGAAAATTAACATCTGGGTACATTTTCATGCTTGCCAGTGGAACTTGTTCGCCAAAAATATTTGGATCATACAACTGCTAGTGTATAGTGTAGTTTATAGAAGAATGGCAAGGAAGATCGTATTCCTCAGGGATTGACTATGAAACACTTAGGCTATAATAACATCATATTCCAATTTTATGAAGCGACCAAATATCAAGTTTATATAACAATCGAAAAATAAAGAAAAATAAATAAATTTGCGAACCCCACAAGTATTTTCAACAATCACGGAAGCAACCTTAGGCACATAATCTCAACATGTTTCTTCAATATTAAATCCAATTAATGTTTAACTAAACTAATTCATGCAATTCTATGGGTTAAATTCCTAAGTTAGTCTATTCCCCCTCCCGGATGGCGCATAAACAGTAGATTAATAACAATTTTAGATCTCTCGGTATGTTAAAACTATTAGTAACTCCCAAAAGATCTATGAATTGAATGACTTCTCACAAACAGTAGTAGGTCTCCCGACTCGTTACACCCATTTATTTCTGAATTTAATTTTCGTCTTTGTTAGAACTTATCTCCCGAATCTCGCAGTAACAAATATGACATGCAAATTATTAGTCAAATAAAAAGAAATTAAGAATAATCACTCGAATTCATAAAATAGAACAAATGAATCAATTAAGAAAATATTAATCAAGATTTAATATGAATCCACAGTTTTGATTATGCCCCTAAGATCCGAAAGATTAGCCAAACATTGATAACAAATTCATAGATAAACTTGAAATCAATATTATGACATCATTTAAGCACACACAAGAGATCTGATAAAGAAAGAAAACCCCTTCTTGTCAGGAAGGATTCCCCTTCCAAGTCTTCGAAGCTTTTGTTCTCCCGTAGATGCGAAAGGCCTTGTGGTGTTCTTTGTGACCTAGTCCTCCTCTCTCAGAAGACCTTGGATCTTGTATTCCTGCGTAATTTGATGTGTTGTATGTGGTATGAATGTATTATAGATGATGAAATTTCGTGCAAGCCTTGGGTCCCTTTTATAGATTCTTGGAGAGATCATTTGTAGAGTTGGAACGGGAAAAGAAGTCCGAAAAAACGCGTGGCAGAGCCTCACATGGCCTGGCCGTGTAGGTTTGGCAGACCAACTCCACACCCCCGTGTGCGTCCCATACGGTCTGGCCGTGTGGCTTGGTTCCGTCCCCTGTTTCTTCCCTTTTCACATGGTTGTGTCATTTTTCACACGGTTGTATCACACAGCCGTGTGGTACTACACGATTCGGTCGTGTGACGTGTTCTTGTCTGTTTTTTCATCTTTTGAATCTTCTCTTCGCACTTGTCAGTCTTATTCGGGCTTCTAACTGATATTTCTTCGTTTAAACTTCCTTTCCTGTAAAAAAGTTATAAGAATACGCAGTATCATGCCCTTCTAAGGAAACCAATTAAAAACACCCTAAATATGTGTGCAAATGCATTAAATATATATCATTTTAAGCCCAAAATGTACGTATATTTTACACGCATCAGAGTTATATCATGGAGAAGTGCAAAGCAGACTTTGATTGCTACCTCTACCATGGAGGCAGAGTTTTTATCATGTTTTGAAGCTACTAGTCATTGTGTATGGCTGAAGAGTTTCATAAATGGGCTTAGAGTTGTGAATTCTATTTCTAGGCCATTAAAATTGTACTGTGATAATCCATCTGTGGTATTTATGGCTAAAAATAATAAAAGTGATAGTTGAAGTAAACATATCGACATCAAGTACTTAGCTGTTAGAGAACGTGCAAGAAGAAAGTGGTCATTGAGCATATTAGCAATAAATTGATGGTTGTTGGTCCTTTAACTAAAGGCATGCCACCAAAGAATTTTAAGGATCATGTAATACAAATGGGACTTAGTTCCATAATGTAATTTATTGGAACTCTTATTCAGCTGATATTTTTCATTTAATTTTATACGTACATTTGAGTTGAGAAATATCATTAATTAATGCTTGGACATAGAATAAACATAATTCATTAAGTTTTGTAACCACATAAAGAATCTGAGAAATATAATACATAGTTAATATTACTCGCATATAGAGGACATATCTCTATATGTCTGCACCAAGTGGGAGAATGTAACATTAATTACCATAGGTTACAAATGTAACATGAATATAACATGGATTACAAACTCATGTTATTGTAATGTTACATTAATGCAACCCATGTTTTCATAAATTGTGCATCATTTATGTTGAGCATGGAATTACCTTGCGTAGGTGGTTACATGTGAGATAAGTTATTTTTTATGGGGAAAATAACTATATAAGAAGACAAATCTATGGGTCATCTTGTCACTCTTGATATTATATACACCATCTATTTTTGAGATGAGACAAGTGAAATCTAATAGAAACAATTTGAAATTAGACCATAGAAAAGGCAATAACTGGAGGTATGTAAATTCATTTTGGCTTCCGCTGTTCTACATATGTATTTCTTTTGTAATGTAGAAACATGATATATGGCTATACTAACATCAAATCCTATGCCTGCCACTGACCACAAGGAAATTAGTTGATAACTAGACTACTTACCGACCAATGAGTTGATATGATCTAGACTAATTACTTACCAACATTGAAATTTGAAAGCTTACATATAACTTCTTTCTTCTAAAGAATGACCGGGTGGGGTATATATATGGGCATGCAATGTATTAACGAATAACAAATAATTAGTTATTCACATAAAATATAAATTGCAAGGTATTAAGAAAGAGGAAGTGCCAAAACAAAATAAGCACGCTAACAATTTTTAACATGTTTAGACCTTTATAAGTATAGAGTATTATGTTTTTTGAAATATATATACGCATACACACGACATATATATTTACATAGAAAGAGATATTTTCAAGTAGAAACTAACTAAATTTTGTTTATTAAACTCATATATTATCCTTTTTTAAGTTTCTCAAAATAATTTCTTCAAATATTTTTTTCCCTAAAAAATCAGACAAGAACAGTGATTGACCAAAAAAATGTAATAATAATAATAATAACAATAATAATAATAATAATAATCTGTTTTTGGTATCTATGTGTCTGTTATGTAGAGAGAGAAACAAAGGAAATAGAAAATAGGGCAATTGACAGAAATACCCACATTTTTTAAATCAATGTCAGCTTTTTACGCTTTCCGGTGCAATTTTACCTAAATTTAGAACAACACCGAAACAATAAAAACAATGTACAAAATAATATATGAATAAAAAATAGCATAAAAAATAGGTTAAAGTTGTTTTGAAACATCGAAACATAGAAACAATATAGAAACAAATTTAAACAACCTCGAAACAACTTATATAACATATAAAACAATGCAGGAACAAAAAACGAAAAACAAAATAAAAATAATAAAAAAATAGCAAGGAGCGTAAAAAAAATAGGTACAAAAGTAAAAAAAAATAGGCATAAGAGTAATTGAAGCGTATTGTATGATAATAGTACAAAAATCAGCAGAATTAGCGTATTATGTATAATTTCCCCTAGAAAATATCTGGAGAAAGAAACAATGTTACAATAATGATCTGACTGGGCTCGTCTCTTGGACCTGGGCCAACAGGTTCTTCTTCTTCTTCTTCTTTTTGTGCGTGTCCCTCCAAATTAAATGAATGATTGTTGGGTTGGGTCTTCAGTTCTTTTTTTCTTTTTTGGACAAGTTTGATTCTTCAGTTTTATTTTAATTGTTCTAATCAAATTTTTATTATTCTAAGTCTAGGCTTTTTGATTGATTCAGAGCGCCGCTCTGTTACTCAAAGATTTTGTATTATATTTATTTAATTCTAAGTTTATTATGCAAAACTGATTACTTATTTTATTAATTAGCTTAAGTATAAACATTGCACAATATATATTTTAGCTTGAGTCGTCTATATTTATCATTCTAAGGTTTGATATTAGTATTATTTGATTAGCCTCCTTTAACTATTATATATACTATTTAAAAAGAAATTATATATATATAGGATTTGGAACAAATGAGTAAGCATTTCCGAAATAAGTAAATATTACACAATTCATGTTGAACTAGTTGAGTAAGCAATAAGAAATATTAAATAAGCAAATATTTTGTATTAGTACTAAGAAAGCAATAATAAAAATCGAATAAGTAAACATTAATATATACTAAATAAGCAGTTGTATCAAATATGTGTAATTTACTGGGTATAATAGATTAGAACGATGATAAAGGTGAGCGAGAAGATGAATAAATTAATTTGTTGTGTAGGCGTACGTGTAAATAGGGAGTGAGAGAATAATATAATTTTTTTCATATCTGATTAGTAACCGCCCATTATCGTCATTATTTGTATTTTCTGTTGACTAATTTACCCTTAGCAATTTCTAATTAGGTAATAAATATAGATAAAATAGGTTTACTTTGGGTTGTGGATTAAAAGAGATCAACGGACAGCATGTGTCCCTACGTACTTACTCTAGTATATTGGACCAATATAACTCTGCCTATATATATATATATATATATATATATATATATATATATATATATATATATATATATAGGAGGAGGTTAAAATGAGACCACATATTATAGTGAGACAGTGTGGACTCATCTCAACCCTCCATTATCTACATCAATGGCTAAGATAAATAGGGGTTAAAATTACATTAAATATTTAATTAATGCAAAATAAGGGTATAATTGTCAAATTAACCAAGTGGGGGACCATCCAAATATGGAATCGAGTTATTAGGAGAGAGAAAATCACGTGGAGAGAGAAAATCCCGAGAAAATCGCTACCGGAGAGAAAATCGCGCATGTCTTTGTGCCATGCAAAGATGTTGTACACTTATCATATATTTGATGTAT
Source organism: Rehmannia glutinosa (assembly GCA_016081115.2). NCBI lineage: Eukaryota > Viridiplantae > Streptophyta > Magnoliopsida > Lamiales > Orobanchaceae > Rehmannia > Rehmannia glutinosa. The sequence goes on from CM071937.1 coordinate 28,106,749, forward strand.
CTCGAACACTATCTTCTTGTATGCTAAAGATAATTTTTTCGCATATTAAAATGGTCAAACAAAAATATGTGGGGACCGTGAATCAAGGAATCGATTATGTATATATAGAGAGAGAGAGAGAATCACGTCATTAACATGTGGGGACCATAGTGGATTAAGTAAATCAATTATAGAGAGAGAAAAAATCACGCTCATTATTGTGTTGTATATTTAACATATATTTGATGTACACTTAACACTATTTTGATGTATGTTTAACATTATTTTACTGCATATTAAAATGGTCAGCACAAAAATATATGGGGACCGTGGATTAAGTAAATCAATTATAGAGAGAGAGAGAGAGAAAATCACGCTCATTAGTGATGTATATTTAGCATATATTTGATGTATACTTAACACTATTTTGCTGTATGTTTAACATAATTTCACTGCATATTACAATTGTCAAACAAAAATATAAGTATACAACAAAACACATATAAATATACAACAAATCACATATAAATATACAACAAAAAAACATAAGTATACACAACATAAATATATACATCAAAATTTAACTATTTATACAACAAAACACATCTAAGTATACATTGAAAAACATCTAAGTATACAACGAAATCTCCTAAATAAGCATCAAAATACATATAGAAGTGAGAATAGTGACTGCGAGAAGAGAAAGTGGGAAAACGAAGGCGAATAATGGATAATGTAATTATAAACAAAAGTAGATGAATAATAAATAGAATAACGGTACATTATTATTAAGTAATAAAACACATATATATGCTTGAATTAATTAAAGCTTCATTTTCAAGTCCGAGCTCCAGCTCCACCGTCTTCCTGCGCTTTGGTCTTAATCGTATCACCAGTGTGCTTCGTCTTCTCACCCACCATTTCACCTACTTGCTTAGTCTTTTCACCCACCTGAATAATCCCCTCTTGCACGCGTCGCCGGGCGTACTCCAACGGCTCCTGTCCCGTCGCCTTCCTGAACGAATTGAAGACCCAAGAGAACGATGACAGTCTCGTAAGCCCGAACGCCCCCGAAGTCAGGAATCCAGTTACCGCGCCGGCCAATAGGATCGCCGCCGGAACCAGAACAAATCAAAAGGCATGTAATTGTGTAATTACAATTGTGTCCTTTTCAGGTTTAAAACAAATCAAAAATAATTATTAATTTGGATAAATTCCAACCATCTAAATTTTGAGATGTGTGGTCAGGATTAGTCCACACTGTCTCATTTCAATTATGTGGTCTCATTTGATCCTATCCTATATATATATATATATATATATATATATATTTCTTTATTTTATGAATTATCTCAAATGTAGTTAGTATACAATAATTTAGCTGATCATTGTAATTGAATCATCGTAAGGTACGTTTAGAATTGCATTATATTTGATTATTTTAAGTTTTTTTATTTAAATTAATCTCCTCAAATTATGAATTATCTCAAGTGTATCTGGTGGTCAATTCTTCTTTTGTATATTTTTTTAAGTGTATTATCCTAAGATATGGTGAAATGTGAACTTTCCAAATTTACTATCCGTACGTTAACATCGTTGTCAGAAAACAAGTCTCTTTCCTTTTTTGCGTTGTTGCTTTTTCATTACAGAGTCATATTGTTTGATTTCATCCTGGTTTATCTTGGGCAGTCGGCAATCCACAGCCCCCGTTGGTGGGCAGTTGGGCTCTATTCATTGGGATGGATTAAAATCCTTTGGATTAGGGTGGCAAATCCAAAGGATTTATTCTGGCCCATTAGTTTAGGTTGTTTGGTTGTCAAAATATGGCTATGGAATTGGGTGTTCCTGTTTTTACCTAAGACAAGTTGGGGTTCAATTAAATGAATAACCCTTGAATACGTTGGGTCATTTGGAATCAGAGATTGTAAAGTAAAACACCCACTCACTTTAAGTAGTTAGCTGCAAAAAAGTAGTAATTTAGATTGTAAAGTGTAAAATAATATTGGTTAGGGCAATGGCGGAGGGAGGGGGCCAAACCTGGGCCCCGCACCCCCCTCTTTAAAAAAAAAATTTACACTATAAAGTTTTTTAAAAAAAATTATTTTAAGTATATTTTATATGATTTTCTTATTCGGCCCACCCCATTTTCGCGTATCGGCCCATCCCGAAATATTTCCTGGCTCCGCCCTTGGGTTAGGGTCTCTGATTTTTTTTACTTTTACTAGTGTTACACCCGTGCCATGCACGCTGAGTGTTATATTGGGCCTCTGCAAATTCAAATTTGTTGAACAATATAGAGTTTGTTGTGCCGAACCATTGAATTTATATTAAAAAAGTAATATTAATAAAATATAAAAATGTCAACTAAATTCATACAAATTATTAAAATTAAAGCACTATATAAAAAAACTACAAATTTTGAAAGACTTCTTTGTACACGACATTCATTGTTTGCTTGTTGTTTGATTCTTCGTCACCGCAAACTAATATTTTTAAACCCTTGCGATTGGTGACTCTGGAAACAGCAACGTATAATTGGCCATGGCTGAATACTGGATTCCGCAAAAACAGGCCGACATTGGAGAGAGATTGGCGGTGACTCTTATTTATAGTCATTGCATACGATACAATAAGAGGAAGCGCGCCGTTGAAACTTGAATGGAATCCCCGAGGTTCGATGGGGTCAATGTCATTCGCGGAATCAACACCTTATGACCTGCATTTGTTCAGGTGAGAATTTTAGCTTCGAGCATATGTTTGGCGAGCCTCGTAATAACCAATCTAGTGCCGTTACATAGTCTAATAGAATGGTCCATGTTCCTCAAGAGCATAACCGGCCTACATACCTTCAAATGCAATTCATGATATGGAACACCGGAACATCTTATCACGTTCATAAATTCTGGTGTGTGCAAATCGTGCAAGAAGTCAACATTGGCATCGGATTTGCACGTGCTATCAGAGCTCAAATACGTCTGGCCCTCGTAAGATTTTAAAGACGTCATATACTGATTTATGGACTCAACAACATCAAGAGTCGGTGCCAGTATAGCCCTCTCTTTCAAGTAAGTCGGATCATCAATGGCGTCTCTAAAAATTGGATAAGTACTTTCAACAATAGTTGCAATTGGATCACCGGAAGATTGTAGCACGATATCTTCAGGTATATCAATAGTTGCACAACCATCGTTCGATCCTCCGATTGTTCTGTCTCCAATGCTTGCAATCCATTCAGAAAATTGCACCAAATCTGCATAATCATCGGTTCCACCTAAGCTTTGAAGGCGCATGTTCTTAGTCAGTTTTAAAACTATGCAATCCTTCCACAAATACGATGAATTAATTGTTGCATTCACAATGTCCTGCCGACTTCCCTTAGGTATAACAGGCAAGATCTGTTTGAAGTCTCCACCAAACACAACAATTTTCTCTCCAAACACTATGTTTTCCTTCAACGGGTTGTCTATTTTTAAAATAGCTCGCAAATTTTCGTCAAGTGCTTGAAAGCAAAACTTGTGCATCATCGGTGCTTCATCCCAGATAATAAGCTTAGAACGAATAATCAACTCCGCAAGCAGACTCTCATAATTGATATTTCATGTTGAGTCTTGATTTGGGTTTAAAGGAATAACAAATCGCGAATGCGCAGTCCTGCCACCTGGCAACAAAAGATATGCTATGCCGCTCGATGCAACATTTAGTACAATTTCTCCTTTTGATCTCAACGTCGAAGATAAAGCCCTCCACAAAAATGTCTTGCCTGTACCTCCATATCCGTAGACAAAGAATATATCACCCTTATCGGATGCCACCGCATGCATTATTTTCGAGTAAACAGTATGTTGTCATCGTTTAGCTTGGCAAGAAGATTCTGGTGCTCATCCAATAGCACCTTGCGATCGTAGCGCAACTCGTCGTATATCAGTCTGTTTCGGTGGTTTTGAAGATTGTCAACATCCGAAAATGGCATCGAATCAAAATTGCGTAGACTCTTACCACGACTCCTTAACAATTTTTCAATTTCCACTAAGGCAAGATTCTTGATTTGGTTTTCACTCAATACCAGATCTGCACAAGAAGAAGAAAAATAATAAATTTCATAAAAATGAATAAATTTCATAAAAAGAGGAGTATCCCTAAAATTTATAAATAATGAAAAATCTACCCAAAAGAAATGACGTAAGATATAAAATAGAATATATCAATACCTTGATGATTTAGAAGTCTTCTTCGATTATATAAAATATCATCCGAAAGCAACTCCCAACACTTCTCCCACACTGCCTCTGGCCTGCTCAAAGAATCCGATGACAACAATGATGTAAACAGACTTCTTAGGGTCTCAGCAGATGCCCAATGACTCGCTTCAATGATGGCGTCAATATATTCCCTATCGTCTTCTAACAGACCAAGAGAGTAGCAAGCTTCGCGATAGGAAGAGTGTTGCACACAGTTCACCTTCTTGTAGTCATCGTGACACATAGCCCCTCGGACCACGTTAATGAGACACCTCAAATAGTACATATCCCCACAACCCGGAGGGACATAAAAAACACGTCCAATTGATTTTCCAATCTTCCTCGGCACCCACTTTCTAAGATCTGCTTTCCAAACGAATTTAGTTGGAGCTTCATCGTAAGTCAACTTCCTAGCTTGAGGATATATTTTATTGGCTTCCATCCAAGCTAAAAACATGCTTTCTTTGACCGAATCTTTCTTCAGAACATCATCTATTCTTTCTGAATCAGAGAAAATAACACTCTGCTCGTTTGGAAGATGGAAGCTTAGACGTTCAACTGGAGGGTATTTATATTGGATTTCAAAACCAAGTAATCTCCACGCTGCCTCACAAGACGAAATGTATCTACAATCGTAAAAAACATACTAACTTCATCAACATTTTTCCCGGATTCTTTATCATTGCTGCTCGTATAAAAAGATGCAGTAACCCGATCATGTCCTTTATTCACATACTTGAACAAATATTTTATGGATCTGGACTGGTTACACCACTCTACATTAATGTGCGCCCGCATTTCAAAGAAGAATTGCGATTATGCGGCACAACATATCTGTTATCCAAAGGAACACCGTTTTTCTCCACAATTCTCCCATTATTTCTTCGTCTATAACGCGGATACCCTTCTTCATCAATAGTAGTTGCATCACAAACTTTTTTGGAAAATGCTTAGTGCAGCGTCCCTCAGCCATTCACGGAGAGCTTTTTCTAACATCTTCACATGGACCATGGATCATGTGGTCTCTCACCACAACATAATAATATGGATCAACGCCTTCATCAGGTATTTCTGCCGATATAATCCGATCTATATCATCTGCAGTTGGATACTTGTCTTCTTTAGACAGAAAAAGCAATATGTGTGCATGAGGCAAACCACGCTTCTGCAATTCTATCGTGTATATAACTACAACGTCAAAATTAAAAAAAAATTAAGTGAAAAGTAAGAAACCAAAATAAAATATCGCATAGAAATAAAATAGTTGAGAAGAATTATAACCTGCTATCACATTCCCAAACATTTTATTCTTGTCGAAGATCTTTTATCAAACAATCCAATTTAGATTTAAAGATTCTGCAGACAATGTTGGGTCGGTCCTCGGGACTAAGATTCATCTTATCAAGAAATCGAACAATTTCCGGCCACTTCGGATTGTAAGTGAATGTTATAAACAAATCAGATAGCCCGCCCACCGACATATTGCCATTGCATCCTGATAGTTCTGTATCATATATCGAGCGCCTCCAAAGTGAAAGTGGACGGTAATATAATCCTTTTTCCATGGCTACTTGGATCTATATCTCCATTCTGCAAAGCATCCGTTAGACCCTTATATATATCGCATCGCAACTTCTTTTGGTTCAGCATAATATACTTCAAGCGGGCCGACTCGACCATCGTGTAAGCATCGACAATAAATAGTTGAAATAATCTTCATGATGACAAAATAGTAGAAGCATCTTGTTCCCTGTCGTGCAATCTGTAAGCGAAAAATTCTCGAACACTTATCATTTTTTTGCTTCTCTGATTAAGTTTCTTCAGATTCAAAAACGGTATGTCTTCTCTGAAACCGTCTTCAGCAAAAGGTAACAATAACGAATACTGTAAAGCCAAGTAGGATGCATTCAATTCATTGATACGTTTCAGAACTCCAGATTTAGTTTCAACTATAATATCCCGATCTCCTAAAGTCTGATCAAAATCTCCAATAATAAGTGCATCAACTTCTGAACTCATAGGCATATTGTATCTCCGAGCATCCGAACTTCGCTTTCCGATTAGACGCAATCTCACGTTAGAATCAACATGCTGACGAATCTTCTCTTTGGCCATTCTAAAAGTCTTGACTAAAACGTTATTGTCATCCAGCATTCTCTTGAGGTCACTCACATGATATCTTCGTGCAAATTATTATTTTCACATCCTTTCCTAAAAATTAAAACAGATGTAAAAAACAAATATCAGTATGATGTATGTAAATAAATATTAATTAATAAATAATTTCATTAAATGCTCAATACCTGACCGAATTTAATTGGTTTGATATTTCATTTTTTGTATCATATATATAGATTTGTGCGAATTTTTGTGTTGAACCATCGGAAGGCAATAAACTTCCAATAAGATGATAATTATGTCCATGCATTCGAAAGACAGGAGGACCACGACCGCTGTTTATATCATTGTCTATCTTGCCTCCCACTGAAGTAAAACAAAACATATTGTTGTATGATCTTATGTTGTCTTGAAAGTGCTTAGATTTATTTCCATCTCCGAATAATAAATCTTGAATCACATTAGGCGGTTGTTTAACGGGAGGTAGTTCAATAATGTCATTGCCGCAACACAACGAATATCTAGACTTGTTTTTTGGAGAATGGGATAGCCTTTTTTCGTACCAAAACAAAGCTCCACAAAATTGACATTTGTACGTCGGATCACCCATATCCCAATAATCTAAAATATATAACATAAACTTTGTTAAAATAATATATAAAAATATTAATTGAATAACATAGATACCAATAATTGAGAGAAAACACACAAACCAGTTGCAGAGAAGGTAACTGTCTCTTCCACTTCAACATGACCCTCATTAGTAACACTATTTATGCCAAATGAAGTGTCATTTGCTCCGACAACAGTTACAGTGGACTCATCTGTTGTGAGATCAATAATTGTTTTGGAATTTGAGTTCCTCGCAGAAAATGCCACAAATGCTTGATCTTTTATTACGGTTCGATTTTCACCATTACTTCCATAGTGTGTTCCCATGTTACAAACTGAATGCATCACATGGATATAATAAAAAATATTAAATATGAACATATGCAATTTTAGTAACTTATTATATTTATAAAAGATTTCAATATTAAAAAATAATAATGATATAACATTTGTAATGTCACTGAGCGGGGTGTTTGCTAGTGGATAGATATTTCTGCTAGATGAACCTTCTATATCAAATTTTGTAGATACTCTTCGAAAAGTCCTTACTGGATTTTCCTCATTTTCTGAAAGAAAAAATAAGTAGAAAATAAACAAATCAAAAGAAGGATTTCCGACCAAAAAAATTAAAATAAATATTTAATTTAAAGAAAAAAAATATTTTCGTAAAAAATTAATAAACATTTTACAAAGTTAGTACAATCATAAAATTACCACATGTAATGACACCGAGCGGGGTGTTAGGTAATGAATATAATATTCCTCTTGAGGAGACGTTCAATTCAGATCTTGTAGACAATTTTGGTGATGTACTTTGATTCTCTGTAAAATACCACAAACAGTTAGATACAAACATGAGATGTTAAAAAGTAATTTTTTTTTAATTATGAAATTGTTAATAAAATTATTTTATCCAAAGTTAAAAAAATACAAATTGTCTAATCTACAAACTAACTTTTTTCCTACATATATAAAATTTTGGGGACTAATATATAAAATGATGGAACTTTTAAAAATTCAAAATTAAACTTAAGACATTAAAAATTTTATACAGGAATATTTTTTATAATGAAATTTATTTAATTTATAATTTCTGGAAACTATGTTTAATTTTTTAAATATAATATCTATAGATATATAAATCATAATTCCTAAATTATTTTTAATGAAATTATAATTTTTTTCATTTTATAATTCTTAAATCAATATTTTTTCTAAAATACGTTTGATTCTTAAAATATAAATACGTAAATATAAAAAAATAATAATAAATATTACATATTTTAATTTGAAAGTCGTTTTTTAAGGAAAAAATTTGAATATCTAATTTATATATTTAAATTTATAAATACAAATATATTTTAAATATAATTATTTCTACTATCTATATACTATAAATTTAAATTAAGATTATATTATGAAATAATTTTTAAATAATTTATACAAACTAACCCATTTGAGTATATTAGGATAGCCCAATTCAAATAATTAAGTTCCAACCCAATAACACAATAAGCCCATTACATGTACCCAGGCCCACACGATTTTCAGGCAAAAAAAATTTAAAAAATTAAAAAACCGACACGTGTCGATACACGGTTATGTATGGTGAGAGCTTCCGAGATTTCACCACGTGCACAATAGATGGAGGGTTAAGATTGAATCTGGCTTTACTTAAAGGTATATCAGTAATTTCTCCAAGTTGGGCAACAAAACTCCATTTCCCACCTACCCCATTTCTCTCCATCCGCCCATTTCCACTAATCTACCCATTATCAAAGTTTTCTCCGGACGGTTTCTCTCTCTCTCTCTCTTGAACATTCATCCAAATTTTTTTTTCTCTAAAAACCCTAACACAAAACGCACACCCTCACACCCCCCTCCAAAATCTCCCCCATTTCTATCATTCTCTGTTTGTTGCGAAGGTTCTTCTCAACCGTGGGTCTATCCATCGAAAATCTCTACCATATTTTCGATCGAAACCTTAAGCGTATGAGTTGGGTATTATCGAACCCAGAAAAAATGATTTTTCTCAAAAATTTCTGTAAAAATGTCTTCTCCTTGTCATTTGCGTTTAGAAGAAATTTTTGTAAACCGATTTGTTCATTATTTTACTGATTGCTGAAACCCTAAGCGTATGGAGTGGGTTTTATCGAAGCCAGAAAACACGATTTTTCTGAAAATTTCTGCAAAAATTTCTTCTCCTTGTTATTTGCCTTTAATAAAAAGGCTTTGTAAACCAATTTGTTCATTATTTTACTGATTGCTGATTTTTTTAGTTTTATCCTTTTTTTTTCGATTTCGACATTTTCTGGTCTTGTCACCAATTTATGGTGATGGAGAAGAAACCGATGTCTCACATATATTTTAAATAAAAAAATTTTAAAAAATTATATATCTGGTTTTTAATAACACTAACAAATTTTTTATTTTTATTTTTTTTATTATCAAATTTTAGGTTGTATGCAGTTCTCTGTAGTGATTTTCTAGATCTGATTTGTGCCGAAAACAAACTGTTATATATTATATTGACGATATTTGTCGGGTTTTTCGTTCATTATTTCAGATCCGAAACAATGAATTGCAGATCTAAAACATTTCCAAAAAAAGATAAATGATTCTTTTAGATCTGTTATATTTTTATAATTTTTTTTTACTATTTTGAAAACAGGATTTCATTATGTATTTCGTCTTTCATTTTAATATTTTGATATTTTTGGGTTTTTGTTTAATGCAGCCTAGATCCATTGGTTTTTTGTGGTGACATCTTGATCGCGAGGATAGACACGCAAAATTGGCGGATAAATGATAAGTACAAATCCAGTTTGTATTTTTTTATTAATTTTTAGTGTTGAAATTTTTAATGATTTTTTAAATTTGTATTTTGTTTATTAATTTTTCTGTTGAAATTAATTAAATATGTTTTATGATGCAGATTAGCTACAGTAATTGAAGGGGAGAAAACTGAAACAAAATAAATTACATGGTCGAAATAGATTGAAGGGTCAAAAAAAGATAAGTCATAATTTTTGTCATTTTAATTTATTTTCCATTGATTTGTTTTTCATAAAAATGATTTCAGTAACTAATTTTTTTATTTTTTTTGTTTCAGTCTACATTGAAATCAAAAAATATGAAACACAGAGATTGTTGCAATTTTCAGAGAAAGATAGGTAAGATTAAAACAATAACTCCCTTAACTATAATATACGTCATTTTTGAAATCAGTATTATAATACCATATGAAGAAGTATCATCCCTTCTTCGTTTATTGCCCAAAACAATCTTTCCTTTAAGTTGTCGCATGTTTGCTATAATTTTTGTGTCATGTTATTGCGGTTTGTGGTTTCGATTGCTTTTGGAAAATTTTCAGAAATGAAAAAATTAAGAAGACTAATGCATTGTGGCATCTGTATATATACTGAACACAAAATGAAAGTATTTTTGTTAAAGATTCATTTGACAGAAAATCAATCAAAGTGTTGGATGATTCCTTTAAAATAAATGCATATATAGCATAAATAAAAATGTATAATTTTCTTGCAATATATGACTGTTTATTGCCATGGCATACTGTATCTTTTAGTGATATCTGAATCAGTTAATTTTACTGCATTGATTATTGTTGTAATTAAATATAGAATTGCAGTTAGATTTGAATGGAATTATTATTATTATTTTTCATGATGTGTGAATTCTTATTGGTATTTTTAATTATTTTTTTCCCTTGCAAATTAAATTTCATGAAGACCCTAAGCTAACAAAGCGACTTGACCCTACACCTTGAGTGTAGTGGAACCCTGTTGGTGCTGGGGTCTTCAATATGTGAATTTGATGATTTTTTTTAAGTTGTTGATTGTCTGTATCAGATCTGGAAAATCCAAAAATGCACTTATAACTAAGTTTATTTACGACCAACATAACAGTGATTTAATGGTAATAATCCTTTAAAGTAATATATAATATTAATGCAGGATTTTAAAAAACATTTAATTAAGTAATGCCATTAACCAAACAACGATTTTTTTTATTGCAAATTGAATTCCTTAAGTGAAAAAAAAATAATGCATTCAACAAAACATTAAAAAAATCCCGAACAAATAAATTAAAAATATTGTTCAAAAACAAAAACATTAAAAAAACAATAGTTTGATTGCAGACTAAAATAAAAAATTAACCATTCTAATCATCCTTGTTGTCTTCCTTCTTGATAATACTCTTCAATTTTTTATACGTGGTCGAGCTTGAGAATTCCTCGAGTAATGCACGCTTAGTACCCGAATTTTCAACTGCTTTGCTTGATTTCTTGAGACCTTTGTCTGGGGTATTCATCTCATCCCCCGATGAATAATCCTTAAAAAATTAAAAAAAAATTTAAAACACTAAAACATTAACATAACAATTTAATTACATATTATATTACAAAATAATTAAAACAATAAAAATACAGTTAATATTATTAATTTAATCTGCCATTGAAATACTTAAAAATTAAAAAATGCAATACATTCAACTGTGCCGATTCATCTGCTTGAAGCTTTGAATAGAAATCAAACTCCTAAAAAAAGTTATGTAAAGTTTAGTATGCCATAGGTTAAGATACAAAAAAAATATTATATTTTAACATACCTGGCTCTCAAAAACAGAGCTACCATATTTTGAAAGCAGGATCATTTGTTAGTTTGACAACTATAAATGCTCCTGTGTAATTCCGAAGTTGCTCTGACTTGATTTGCACTTTGAACAAAAAACTTTTCTCCAGCAGTGAACAAATTTCCTCAGGAATTTCATCCATGTTTTGTTTCTAAAAAAATTAAAACTTAAAAAATTATTTATTAAAACACAATAGTATATAAAATTTCAACTGAAATATAAATAATTAAATGAACAAACAAAGTTTACCTCCATGCACTCTTCTCTCAAAACTGAGCATGGTTTTCCTATTAAAGCCTCACAATCTCTGTCCCAACAAAGAAGAGACGCACATGCGGTTTCATCAACAGTTTGAAAGTGAATTTTGTCCTAAACATACCACTATCATGCTGACTGTCATATTTGACACAGTATAATTGTTCGCCTGCTTCTTCTAGTTTCTTCAAGCATTTACTGCACGATAAATACCACCAATCTCCAATAAACAATACAATCTTTGCGCAAACACAAAAGCTTCCCACCTATAATTTTTAGATTTATTAAAAAAATAATATATAGGCCACAAAGAAAACATAAATAATCAAAGTGAAAATTATTATCATAAATGTAAAATTTACAACCTCTCCTCTTGTGTACAGTTCATCCAAAGTACGAAATGATGAATTTTCTGATTCTAAATCCTCTACTATAGTGCGAGCAGACGGAGCTGTTACATAGCTTATTGATCTTGTTTGATTGCTTGTTTGAGTAATCCTAAAAAGAAAATAATTATATAGAAAAATTATATTGAAAACGAAAATTAATAAAAAATAATAGAACCAAGGATTATCATCTCTCTTTGAACTCATTTATTTCTTCAAAATTTGTGTCAACAATCATCGTTGTGACATGAAAAGAATTTGTCACCTTCACTTGATCTGAAAAATAGAAAATAATTGTCAAGAACCAAAAGATTATAATTTTTTAATAATTTTTTTTTTAGTTTTTAATAATACAATATTGTTTAATATTACCTCTACAAACCTTGGCCCGACACATTTGAAGGATAATTACCAAGGGCTCTAAACCTTGGGTCTCTAGATGCTTTAGGATCAAATCCACATAATCCTCCCATAGAGTGCAACTGACACGATTATTGCTGTAAAATAAAAAATTGAAAATTATTATTTTAATTTTAAGCATGTAAAACATTTTTCAAAAAAAATTTAATTTAATTTACTCAAAGTCTTCTAATGTTAGCTCGGTGAATCTTATTTTTTTTCCTCCAAATTCCTTGGTCTGTGCAGACTGCATTGAAACTACCCTTCCAATTACATCTGAAATTTTTGGATAAATCAGTTTATGAAATAATAAATTATGTAATAATTGAATGTGTTTGCAAAAATAATAAATTTAGAGAATTCTTACCAAATAGCAATGTTTCATCAACAGTGACATGATTTGATAATTCTGAAAATTTCTTAAAAGTGAACATGAATCTTGGGAATGAACTATTAAACATCTCGAAAATATTTATTCTGCCATGAAAAAATATTTTGTGCTTCATTGTTGCAGCTTTGCACTTGTCTGTTTGGTTAGCTACAATAAACTCACGAATAGCGTATACCCGACCCTCTTTCAATATTTTTCTGAATTGTTCAATTTGAAACCGCTTTACTGTACCCTGGATTCTATCTCCCTACCCAAAAAGAAGTAATATCAGTAAAACATGAAATATGAAATCACAAATTACTTGCATGTATATATTACCTCGATGTCATGAAAAACACATTTGAGGCTCTGTATCTAGTTCTTATCATTGTACGCAGGCTTTTCGTACAGCCGAATCAATCTTAGCTTGACAACCCACTGAGTCTTGGTCATGTTTAAATCGCGAATTAAAGTGATCATATGTGCCATTACTGTTGCAAAGGTTTCTTTTCAAAAAACTTCAAGATTTTTTTTTCTATTCTCTGTTCTGCAATACTGAGCTTTGAACGCGTAGGTTCAGTAATGAAATTGCACCACATATTTATAGGTGGCCAATGACAATAAATATGAAAATAAATAATATTCACCAAAAGAAAAAAAAATATATTTATTGTATGAGATTATATTAGCACAAAAAATTTTCTAAATGGAAAGTTTATTCACTACAGGCATTTAATTTATTATTTTAAATTTTTTCTTTGTCAATAATTCAATTGGGATACTGAAACTGCACCATATATAGGATTTAATTAAAAAAATTTATTTTTTTTTATTATAGAAAGTTTTTCTGATATAGTTGATGAAATTACAATATCATTATTTTTCGCATTATATAGATTCTGTATGAATGTGAATCGAAATTAGAGGAAAAGAATTGTCAATGTAAAGTCAATGTTTATTCCTACAATTATTTTCTTGTTTAGATTAATTTCTTGTTCAACAATTCAAAATATTTTATTCTTTTAATTATGTTAGTATTGTTAATGTAATCGCAAAAAATCTTGGAATGTTAATTAGATTATCAACTAGCAATTACCATGTTAATGTTCTCGCCTTTATTTATTTTGATTTCGCCACAATTAAACAGATTGTCTAATATTTTTTTGCTAACTTTCGAAAGTATTGTTGTAATATTGATTTGATTTCCATTACCATATAATGTAAGCATTATTTTTCTGCAATCAATAAATTAAAGAAAGTCAAATATATTACTATGGAGAATTTTCATTATTACCTTCATTAACGGTCAAAGATTGAGTAAGGAAAGTTGAAATTTATTTTAGGGTGCAATAATCAAGGCTGATGAACAATTTTCTATTTAATCCTACCATAATTATAAAAATCCGATTAATATAATTGATGGCAGCCCAAGATTAAATACGCTTATTAATATTAAACAGAAAAACGTGTTTTACAAATTTAGCAAGAGGTAAATGAGCGGGAAAACAGAATTAGTAAAAGCTTTATTTTTTTTTATAAATAGATTGATGTTCATTTTCATCATTTAAAAAATTAATATGAACAGGGCAAATCGACTGGATAGTGGATCAGGGCATGAGGGTTAGATAGACTATCATTTTGGATGGGTTGTATTATGTCAAGCCGAAGGGTAACATGGGGCGAGGAATTCTCGTTCCCTGGGGGGATTCGTCCCGAATGGGCAGGGGCGGAACTAGACCAATTTTATTGGGGGACTGAAGGAGAAAAAATAAAAACAAGCGTACCGGCCATATTTATACCAAATATTCAGAATTACAAGATAGTGAGTTTAATGTAAAACAAAAAACCAAAAGAAACGTCATAGAATTTACTTATAATCATTATTTGAATCTAAGAAAATTATACACGATGCTTTTTCATTGATTCAAACTCAGTTATTATAGAATTTGTGCTAAAAGTAGTGGCGATTTCTTTCTCAATGTAGATCGTCCATTTTGCTTCGAAGCATTGTTTTGATTTTTTTCATTACCGAAAAAGCTCTCTCTATAGTTGATGTAGATACCGGAAGAGTTAATACAAGGCGAATTAATCGATCAACCAAGTGATAAGCTTTAGACTTTCCTGTTTCAGTCAATCTTTGACATAGCTGAGAAATTGTAAGAACACCTTGAAAATCTGGATGAGTGTATATATCAAGCTCATAATGACACAACTGGAACTTCAAATGACCATGTTCTTGCTCTGTGAAATCTCCCGGATAATACTCTATTGCTAGCTTCCATATGTTTTCAATATTGATTGACTTATAATTGTTACTAGGATCCAAAGAAGAGCTTAAAGTTAGAAGCTCCACTGATTTCTCATTGAATCTACTATTCAACTCTTGCAATTGACTCTGCTGCTAAGAATACCTCTACTCGAAAATGATGCTCCATTGTTACATTTGGTTGACGAGATCGACCCCTGCCTACAATATATCGCGTATCCATATCTGGGATTTCAATCTCATGTTTTCCACAAAAACGTTTCACAATCTCAAGTAAAGTATCCCATCCACCATTTCTCAATCTTTGAAGAAGTGACTTTGTTGTGGAAAGAAGATTCATTGCATTCAAAATATCTTGAGAGTGCAATTGTAATGCTTGACAAAGATCATTAGTGATTCCCATGATTTTATGCATCAAGTGCAATGTGAAAACAAACTCAAATGATTGTAATACGTTACTAATAGCATAAGCATCACCTCTTTGTGCATAAGTGGTCCCTTCATAAATAATCTTCTCAATCACAAAGTAAGTAGAAGAATAATTTGTCATCAAGCTGCAACTAGAATTAAAATGAGAACCCCATCGAGTATCCCCCGCTCTCTGTAAAGTCCCAACTTGATTTGCCCTTCTGCCTGTTTTAAGTTCACCAAGTGCAACCTTGCTTGCAATTTCATTTGCTTGATTTTCTTGCAATTGATCGTGTCGTTTGGATGAAGCACCAACAATATTTACAATAGAGGTCAAATGCGTGAAAAACTCATAAATGTGGATAACTTCTCTTGAAGCAGCAACCAAGGCTAGTTGCAATCTGTGAGCGAAGCAATGCACATAATAAGCATAAGGGCATTCCTTAAGAAGAAAAGCTTGCAAACCATTCTATTCACCGCGCATATTGCTAGCACCATCATATCCTTGACCTCGAATATTCTCAATCAGGAGATTATGACGAGATAAAACAGACTCCAATCCTTTTTTCAAAGTAATTGCACATGTATCAGTAACATGCTCAATATCAAAGAACCTTTCTTGAACAAAACCATCGTTACTAACAAACCGCAAGACAATAGTCATTTGCTCTTTCTTTGATTCGTCTCGAGCTTCATCAATAAGAATGCAAAATTTGGCATCTCCGATTTCTTCTCTCATTGCATTTTTTGTATTATTTGCAAGAATATGTAAAATGTCTTGTTGAATATTTCTGGATGTATACTTCGCAACCCTTGGAGCATTCTCCAAAATAAGCTTTTGAACATTGTCATTATAAGATCCCAAAAGCTTCAATATTTCAATAAAGTTACCTAGATTCTTCGAAGTTTGACTTTCATCATGACCTATATATGCACAACCTTGAAATGTCAACCATTTTATAAAATCAATCGGAACCTTTAGTCTTAGTCGATTATTCTCAATTTCTTCTGATGATTGTCTTTTGAAAGGGTATCAATATGTTGAGATTGTTTTACCAAATCATCACAATATTTCACGGAATTATAATGTGGTGAATTGGGATATTTTCCAACATGGTTCAAAAGAGCACAATCAGATCCACTATTTACTTTCTTCCAGTTTCAAACCGAGCTCAATAAATGTATTTGAACCTGAGCGGCCTGAAGATTGTTTACCAAAAATATAGCACGACAAACAATAAATAGCATCACGTGCTTTGGAATACTCCAACCAAGAAGGATATAGGTTAAACCAAGAAAGTTGAAATTGGCGACGTTGGTTTTTACCAACAGAAAATGGATAAGCATCATGTGGAAGTCTTGGTTGATATGGCCCAGCCTTGAGATAAGCTCGATGGATTTCATCTCTTTGATTTATAGAAAAATCCCAAATTAGAGGACGCAATCCAGGATCCCTTTCTAAATGACAAGCATCCATTTGTGAATCATTTAATTGTTGGTGTTTTGAGCTATCCGGTTCAAGATATGAAGATTTGATATTTGATGGCTCAATTGTTAGGTGACTTGGTGTTGGATGACTCAAATCGCATGGAGGAGTTGTAGAGTTATCTTGACTCTTTTCTTCTTTTTTCTTAAAGAAAGTATTAATGGTCTTTAATTTTCCCATATGTATAACTGAGATGTTGAAATGATAAGAATTAAAAAGACTATTAAATTAAATGAAAGAAATCTACCTAGAAAGATCAAATTGCTTATAAAGTATTACAATAGAGTTTTACTTAGTTCTTCTAACAATTAACATCATATTTCAAATTAATCCCTTTGGTTGAAACAAATTATATTCCAAAATTAAATACTCAATTTTTTTATTGTCTACAATTAAATTTCTACCATATTAAACCCAATTAAAGCAATTATTATTCCAAAATTTTCACATTATTAATAGAGCAATAAATCAGATCTAAATTACTATTAGACAATCAGCTAGTTGCTACCAAACCACAACAGTAAATGCTAAAATTTAAGCATTGACACTCTTTAATTGAAGCAACAAGTAAAAGTTAAATGCTTAAATTAGTTACCACTTAAAAAGAAATCTAAAACCTACTTTTCAAAAACTAAATCTAAAAAAGTAATAAAAAATACTCTATTAGAAATTATATTAGTGAAATGGGTACCTTGTTTTGCTACCTTGAGAATGGAGTTGGAAAAACCAGGTGGCTTAGCCCACCTGGCCAGCAGAAAAAATTGTGGGGTGGAGGTTAGGGGTTCAAACCCCTACTCCATCAAATTGCTCCTCGGGGCATATGCGAGCTGGTGAATATTTGGTGGGAACTCATATTGAATAGCATCCGTGTGGGTTCAATTCGGGGAGAGATCATTATTATTAGATTGGGGGGTCGAACATAATTGTTCTCTTTACCTGGGAGGATCTAGTTGTACGTCAGCAGACCCCATCAGAACATTGGCCAGTGTGTGCACATCCCGCGGTTTACCTTGGCGGCAGCAATAAGGGGCCGGAGTTGTTGTCCTCAGGCATAATCAGGCGTAAGCCTGGAAGCTGAGTTATAAAAAAAAAGAATGGAGTTGGAAACTTTGATTGAAAGTTGGAGAGTGGGGGGGGACCGAAAGAATGGAATGAAGTGGGTTGACTGTTGAGGGTTTTAGTTTAGAAGAGATAAAAGAAAATTTGGAGTAAGTGGGTGTGTTGTATGATTTGTGTTGGAGAATGAGGGAAGAGAGAGTATAGGAATTTATTGTGAAAAAAGAAGGGCCACAAGTTTGGGGCTAAATCACAAAATAATATTATATATATATATATATACATATATTTTTTTATAAAATATTATATGTATATATATACTACTTAGCTTAATTTTAAAAGTTGGGGGGCTAAAGCCTCCCCCACATGGGTAAAGGATACGCCCCTGCGAACGGAGCGGGGATTTCCCGAAAATATTTCCCATGGGAATGGGTATAGGGAATTTTTTCTTTTTGTTGGTGGGGACGGATTGTATTTCTCATCTCATTCCCTGTGGGGACCCGAGGTATCATGTATGAAATATAATATTTTATATATAATATATTATAAATATATCCACATTACGACGAGAAACTAGTAATATAATTTTGAGTTCAGAAAATATAAAAACATGATTTTGCTCTTACAAAATAATACGAACAAGGTTTAAAGTTTTTTTTTTCACTTTCGTTATACTTATAGATGTCCTAATAAGGTTTTGCTACATGTGTATAAGAATACAAAAAAACAAATTAAGTAGAATAAAATAAGATGGTGAAAAGTGAAGAAATTCTTATCAACTAAACTAATCCACAATGTTAGAACAATGAAGTTAGACATGGAGAATAAGGTAACAGCTTCTATTTCCTTTCATTGCAATATTTATTTTTTTTATTTTTTTATAATAAGTGTTTTATTAGTTTTGTTATATAATTTATATGTTTTCTAAATATTTAAAATGATTACTTTTTTCAAAAAAAAATATTAGTTTATCGCAGAAAAAAAAAGCGG
This sequence comes from Rehmannia glutinosa, assembly GCA_016081115.2. NCBI lineage: Eukaryota > Viridiplantae > Streptophyta > Magnoliopsida > Lamiales > Orobanchaceae > Rehmannia > Rehmannia glutinosa. Next base: position 28,125,965 of record CM071937.1, read on the forward strand.
GGTTTAAGGATTTTCATTGGCCTTTTGGATCTGAACCAAACATCAACATACTTTGGATCTTGAATAAAATTCAGCCCTAGCCACAATACGCCCAGCAAAAGGTTCCAAAGTAAAGAGTACAAAGTTAATTGGTCTTTTGACATAATTTCCCCATTTTTTGGAGATAATGATAGTTTTTTTACGCTTCCCGATACTCTTTTGGACAAATTTATGATCCCACTCTTTTTTACACAAATTTACGCTTCCGCCAAAATTTCTGGATTTTTATACGTTGTTGTTTCAAGATTGTTTCGAACATGTTTCAAATATGTTTCTTTCAATAAAATTTCAGTGGAAAATAAATTTTTCCCCCGTTAAATAATATATATTATACACGAAGTCTTATAAAAAGTTAAGAAATATACACATTAAACAACACATTTAAAACCAAACAAATTAAAAACATTATAGAATTAATATAAATAAAAAAACACGATTCAATTTTTGATCCAATGCATAAAAACTTAAAAAATATGGAAATAACCAAGAAACAATATAGAAACAAACCAGAAACAATATAGAAAACAACATATGAGCAAAAAGAGTTAAAAATATGTAAAAATTGTATTTAAACATCGAAAACTACATGGAAACAATTAAAAAATATTAGAACAACTTTAAAAAGGGTATGGAAACTGTAAGTCCAAGTGGCTACGATAATCTAGAAGGGGGTGAATAGATTATGTCCATTTTCTCGATTATGCCCTCTTTATCAAATGTAGTAAGTAAAGATAAAATGGAAGTGCGGGAAGTAAACAACACGCGTCGATTTATAGAGGTTCAACCCAACTAGAGCCTAATCCTCTGTCACCCCAGTATCTCCACGATAGATTTCAAAAAGAAAAAGAATTTTATTAATAGTTACCAAAACTATTACAACATCACCTTGAAGAGCACCACACTCTTCTTACAACGACACCAACGAAGATTACCACAATCTTTCAACTTGAAGAGCACCGAACTCTCCAACACCTCGAAGAGCACCAAACTCTTCCACAAGAAGATTACCACAATCTTCTTCACCTATGAAGAGTACCACACTCTTCAACACCTAAGATCACCCAAGTGTGCTCTTACCACAAGAACACTCACAAGGATATCTTGTGTTTGGATGACGAACACAAATTCAAGATTACAACTCGATAATGAAGTATACAACTATGAAGTGCAAGTGTAATCAAGAATTAAGCCTAGACCTCAAGATGTGAAAGTGAAAGACCTTAGGCTATTACAACAAAAGTGTTGAAATTGAAGAACAAAGTATTTACTTGAATGTATCTCTTGTTGTATTGTATTATAATTGTTGTATTTGTTGCTCCAAATCTTCTTCTATTTATAAGAGAGGTATTGAACATTGATAGGCTCCTCTTGGGGGTTGAAATCTGAAAAGAAATACATGTTAAATCAAGAATATAGCTGTTATAAATCAACCCCACAAATATAGGAAAAGTTGTCTCCCAAAAACTCAAAAATCGACTGATTTTACAGTGGTCAACCCATGTGGTCGACCGGTCGACCAATACAAATATTCAAAAATAAATTCGTTGCAGCTAAGTCCCACACAGGTCTACCAGGGGGTCAACCGGTCGACCAATAGGTTGACCTGTCCCTGCTTTATAACAAAGGAAGGAAGTCGGAGTCCGAGGCGCAGGGGATGACATCACACATGGGTCGACCCTTGTGGTCGATCCATACCTAGAAATTTTCGAGAGATGTGGACATGACATGAGCTTCACCCATCGGTCTACCAAGTGGTCGACCGGTCGACCGGTTGACCCCTTGGTCGACTGGTTGGCCTATTCTAGGTTCAATCGGTCCGATAGAAAATCCGACTTTATTTTTCGAGCGCCATTTTACCTTGGTATTCGGTATATGTTAAAAACACTTTGAAACATAAAAATCTCTTTTTATATCGCTCGAAATAATTTATTAATACATCGGAAATAGACTACAAGAAATACTTTAAGAAATACTTTTAAACCAATTAGGAGTATTTGGACCATTAGGAGACATTGTTTTGGTGTAAAAACTCAGTGAAACATAATCATCAAAATCATGATAAAAATATTTATCTAACAAACTCCCCCTTTTTGATGATTACAAACCAAAACAATTTTTAGGAGATTGATTTTAAAAACAAAGAAAATATTTTACCAATCCAAAAGGACAATCCATATAAAACACGCTTATAGGAGCAAAGATTTTCAAAAACAATTTTAACAAAAGCTCCCGCTATCAACATGCACAAAAGGAACAAGTAGAAGCAACAACTAAAGAAGCTAAAAGCTTAGCTTTTATAATATGAGCTCAATTATCAAGAGCTTAGAAGCTCCCCTGTCAAAAACAACCATTAATCAAGAATAACAAGTCCATGATACATCCAATAGACTAGTTTTTATTCACAGCTTTTGGCATATACTAGCCACAACTTATAGCTTTTGTTTGCGAGATGTTTTTAGCTTCTTTGAGCTAATGAGATTGTTTCTTGTTTCTCCCCCTTTGGAATCATCAAAAAGAAAGTTAGAACGATAAAAATATCATAGTAATAAATCAAAGTGCACATTTTCATCGAATTATCGAGCTTTTGGACATAGAGCTTAAAATTCCAAATGATAAGGGAAAATTTGAAAGGATAATTTGTAAAAGCTCATTTGAGTAACAAAACATGATCTCTATAAGATTATAAGACTTTGAATTTGAGAGAATCATGCCAACACGGAAATTTTTATTGAAACATTTTACCAAACGCTTGGTGTGCGTAGAAAAACAAAGGATGTATATGACCTTTTGTAAAAGTAATCATGCCAAAATTTTCATCACCAAATGCAAGTATACATCAAATAATTATCAACCATCAATATACTCAAGATTCCATCAAGATATCAAAGAATAAGCACTTTCTCAAGGGTTCAACCTAATTGAGATTAAGGATGGAGTAATCTTTACCAAAACAAATGATATACAAACAATATGATATCAAAATCACTTATACCATATATGCAAATGTAATATAAAGAAGTACTTTTACCATCAAGTACTTTATACCATCAATCCAAACAATATACCTTTCACCCATATTCAAGCACTTTGCTTAGTACTTGCTATTTCTCCCCTTTTGAAAACAACAAAATTCATTAGTGCAATAGAGTTATTCAAAGTGCATTAAGAACCAAACATCAAACACTAAAATAGTATGCATTACATCAAGTTCAAAGTAAAAAATGCAAAAACATATTGAAAGCAATGGGGTAGGGACGTCAATCCTCATCCGAGGAAAAGCAAGCCATAGGGAGAAGCTCCTTGATAAATTTCTTGAGTTTCCCCATTTTCCTCTTCATTTTGCATTTTCTCTTTCACTTCTCGGAGTTCTCTTCGAAGAGACGCTACATCATGAAATGTTTCCCTCTCAACTTTTGCCATCCTCTCCATAAGAGTCAAATCATCAACATCCGGTTGATTGTTATCCCCTCGTTCATTTCCTTCTTCATTATTGTGCCCTTCTTCATCTTGTACATTTTCTTCTTCCTAATTTCTTTTTCCCCAACATTAACACCTCTACCCATTAGATCTTCAATATCAATGTCATCAAAGAAATCATTCCGAGGTGGTTGTGGAATGCGAGCACGTCCCCTAGCGGCTCTAGTGGGAACCCGAGGTAATGTTCGTCTCATTCTTTCCATTTAAAGTATGTTATCCTTATCAAAGTAATGATGACGAATTTCAGTATTCATTCATTTTCCGGGTAGCCCGATAAAAATAGAAGCCGACAAATCAAGTTTTCCAAGGTATATTGCTTCTTTGCAAGCTTTCTTGATTCAACCAAATAATATAAAAACACGGCCCCATAATTGATCCTTTCGCCACGGATAATTTTATAAGTGAGAAAAAATTCGAGATTACTCGGATCTCTAATCTCCCCCAATTCTAGATCTTCTCGCTATGATAGAACTTATGGGTACACCTCTTTTCCACATACGCAATATGAACAAATAATAGGCACAATTCGTAATTAGCCGGCATAGCTGAAATAGTGCCCTCGGGTAAGATGCCCAAATATGTTTTCATCTCATCTAACGAAACTCCAAGAATATCATCATTTGAATGACCACAATCCACATTAACATATCCATCATTAGGCACATTAAGATGACGACAAATATCGACATACGTTGTCTACCATTAACATATTTATGAAGTTCCAAAGGCGCATTTGCCGTAGCATCTACAATTAACATGTTTGCATAAAATAGTTTAATAAGCTCATCATCACAAAGTGCAAACTAGGATTATCCCAAAGTGACGCCCAACCTTGATTTTCAAAATATGCCCTAATATCCGGATATTCATCATGAAATGTCAAGAATCAAACTATACGAGTACGAGCAATCCTCTTATCATTCACTTCTATTTTATCATAATGCTACTCTGCGAGCTTATGCAAAAATCGAAACTTATTAGCCCTAATGGGAGGCTTAGAAAGAAGTTTAGACTTACTAGAGTCCCAATGAATATTTGATGTTGTAATTCCGACTCTTAATTCTGCAATCTCCTCATTCGTGAGCCGATTTTGATCATCCCTTTGTGGAATTTCATCATCTTGGGGATTTGATGAAGATTTCCCCTTTGTCTCCTTTTCCTCCCTTGAGTATTAGGTCCGGTAAATTGACGAGGCCCCATGAACATAAGATGAAAGAGATGATATAAACTCAAAATATGAAAGGATTAGTGAAGATTGAGAGATTTTTGAGGAAATATGGAGATAGGGTTCGAAACCTATTTGGAGAATAAGAGTAACAAACTAATCGAGAATGTGGGTCTATTTCTTCTAAAAACACCCGGTCGACGGGTGGGTCGACCGGTGTTGTGATAACCCATATATTTAATTAATATTTAAATTAGAGGTTAGTATAGGGGTTATGTTAGGGGTTAGTTTAGGGGGTGAGTTTAGAGGCTATTTTAGAGTAATTAGGGGTTAATATTAATTGCTATAAATATGTATAACTTCTTACATAATTTTATACCAAATTTCAAATAATTATAAGGTATGATGTTTTCTCTACTTATTATTCAAGTTTCCTATGTATATGTATATATATATATATAATTCCCAATTAACAAGCTTCTTTCAATATTTATTTTTACAAATTATTTCATTAATTAGTACAATTTATTAAAATCATATATTAATCATATATATTTATTTAACGTAGAAAATGAAGGGGTCGAGGACTTGGACTTTTATTGTTCATTTTTCTACATCGAATATCTTTGATTATTAAGGTAGGGATTTCCATAGTATTTGTCTTTATTTAATGTTTCATGATTGTATTTCATTGATTGCAATATATGTCAAGAGTAAATAAATTCATATAAGCTAGGGGCTATGAAAAGGGTCCGGGATCAAACGTATCTTCGGGGTGAACCCGCAATGCTATATGCAGGAACTGGCCAGTCAGAGGAAAAAGAGGAAATGAATGAATTTATTGTTGTAATTATGTGAATGCTTTTCATGTTATATTAAATATTGACAGATATATCCCTACTGAGCGAGATGAAGCTCACCCCTATTATTATCATGACTTTCAGGTTGAAGAATCCGACTGAAGATATGATGGTGGAATAAATCATGTTATATTTATATTTGAAATAATTATGATCGGACTAAATTTTGGAATTATGTTTTTAATTATTTTTTTCCGATTTGTTCTTGGAATAATTTTTGGATATTTAATTTGGAAGAATTATAATAATAATAATAATAATAATAATAATAACAATTATTATTATTATTATTATTATTATTATTATTATTATTATTATTATTATTATCGTTATATTTTTTTTCTTAAGAATTAAAAATTCTAAATCAACTTTTTGATAATTATTGGGATCACTTTAATTTATAAATTCGTGTTTTCTTAATAATAGTTTAGAATACTTTAATTTCATAAAATTGGGTCGTTACAGGTGTGGTCGACCGGTCGACCACCTGGTCGACCGGTTCCTGTCCGTCGGGTACCAGTTTTTCTGAAAAACTTATCCAAAAATTTGCAAATTGAACTCCAAATGTTTTTCGAAGAATATACAACACCAAAAATAATTAATATGCAACATATGTGTAATTATAGACTTTTATTCAATATGCATTATGCCTAAACGAGCTCAATGTTTCAAGTCTCGTAGAATAGCGATTAAAAAAAATTCGCTAAAACAAAACATAATCCATTAGTATCGAGACATAAAAATTTTTGAATCTCATTATATAACTTTCGGTTATGAATAGCCGTATTTTGAGCAAAAATTTAATATCGAATGTTTTATCAAAATAAAATATAATCTTTTACAAGTCTAGGATAAAACATGCCTTGTCGAATAGTGCCTTTTCAAAATCGGAAAATCCTTTTAATGGCACTTATATGAGATTATATGGATTTACTTAAAAGACGAGCATATAGGAATACGACATGAAGTATATCGAGTCTATAAGAGTAAAGATAACACAAGTGAACGTACCTCGATAGTTTATGTCACTCTTGATAAATTATGATGTAGATAACCATTGATAAAAATATATCCTACTAAATCTTAACAACAATCTTGCACAAGAGCATAATAATATAGGCTAAAGCAATTTAAAAAATGTCACAAGTATACTATGTTATAGTATAAATGATAAAACTTATAAGTACACATGAGTTTGGAAAACTCTATACAATGTCTCTTTTAAAAGAGTTAAAAAATCAAGAGTATAAAGAGAAACCTTATTTTTAAGAGACGTACTAGAAAAAATATTTTGACAATAAGGCAAAAATACAAGCATGCATAATAACAGAACACTATGCGTATTTTAATAGGGAGATACGGTTTATTAATTACGCCATCTCCAAGGGTTGTGTCTTTCCCATTGTTGATAATGTATTTCTCTTGGAAAATCATTTTGTTGATTATGGCTTCACTAATTACTCCATTTTCAAATGTTGTGTCCTTCTCATTGTTTATAATATCTCCTTCTTGGAAATTCATTGTGATGATATCTTCTCCTTTGATCAAATGATACGAGCATGTGATGTCTTCTTGACGGTATGAATTTTCTTTGATTGTTATTCCATCGAGTACCTAATATAACATTGTTTTGTGGTACCCTCAAGTGTTTGGGTCCTTCGGGATTAGCATTGAGACTTTTAGGTCTCCAATAATAACTAGAGTTATTTCTAGCCCGACAAGTATTTGCCGTGTGACCCTTTTTACCACAATAGAAGCATGTAATAATTGTAGAAGCATAATGACCAACATGCTTAGAGACTTAATTCTTTTTCTTATGATTAATAACATTAGGCTTATAACTAAGTCCTAGTTTCAAATGATCACAACGATGAACATGAAGAATTTTGGTCATTTTATCGGTACTCAGATTAAACTTTGTCAAATCATTTTTCATATAATTAATATTCTTAACAAGAGATTCATTTTCCTTTTCAAGGTTTCAAACTTATCAAGTGTAGTGGTGTGAGCACAAGAAAGTGATTCATATGAAGCAAGTAAACTAGCCTTTTCATTTTTCAAAGTATTGAATTCCTTTTTCAAATTTTTGTATTTAAATAGCAAGCTTTGGAAATCATTTTGTAGTTCATCAAAATCATTTTGCAATTCACCATAGTCATCACGCAATTCATTAAAAGAGGTAGAGGAGTTAGAGCGTACCTTATTGTCTTCGTTGATTCTCGTTAGACATTGCACGACTTCTTCATCATCGGAAGTTGTAAGAAGCTCATCCCATGTCGTTGGAATTGATGTTGTATCCGATTGAGAAGTAGATGCTCTTGAATGACTCTTTTCATTTGCATATACTTCATAGATAGCTTCTATTTTTTCCCACACTTCATGTGCCGATCGTGTCCCTCGAATATGACCGTATTCCGTAGAGGTAAGTGAACAATGAAAAATTTTTAGAGCTTTACAGTTTATGGGCAGAATTTTCTTGTTTTCATCATCGGGCTCATTGAGGACTTTGGAAGTTTGAGTTCCGTCTTTCATCAGGATGGATTCTCCATTCATAACCATGTTCCAAATATTGAACCTGCAACTTTGTAAGAAGCATTCTATTCTTTTTTTCCAAAATATATAATTGTTGGAGTCGAATAGTGGTGGCTTGTTGGTGGAGGCGCCGGTAAGATATATAGACTTCGTTCATAGCCATTGATCGTTCCTCTTTACTCGTGATGTGGAACGAGCTTGCCAAAGAGTTTGGCTCTGATACCACTTGTAAGTCCAAGTGGCTACGATAATCTAGAGGGGGGTGAATAGATTATGCCGATTTTTCACAAATCGCCCTCTTTGGGTTGGTTTCGAGGCTGCATCATATGATACTGCTACTTAAAAGGGATTTTTTTTTTTGCAGAAAAGTATTGAAGACAGACTGAATAAATTGAAGGTGGAGAAGCGCACGATTGAAGATGAAATTGGTCTTGTCAAGCCTGAACTTCAAAAGGTGCTCTTTGGTCCTTTGTGTTGTTATTTCCCCTTCATGGAGTACCCAAATATTTCCTGGTTTCTTGCAGTTGGAAAAAGTTATCACCAGCAGGGCATCAAAGATAATAAAAATAGAGGGAAGGATCAATGAAATTGTTGACCTAATCTACAAGCAGTGAGTCTGTTGGTGTAAAAAACATTCGTGAATATGAAGAAAATCATCTCAAGGCTATTGAGCTGATAGCTGCAGAAAGATTCAACTTGCATAACCAGCAATCAAAGCTCAAATACCAGTATGTATTCTCTTTTTTTCTATGGTTCTGATGGTGCTGCTTTATTTGCATGCCACTTTGATTTTAATGTTTTGTTGCATACATAACTTTAAATCTCAAATAAACTTTAAAATTATTATCAGTATGTTCGCAAAGAAATTTGCATTTCTTACCCAATCTTTCATGAACTGCTCTAGCTAGTTTAGAATCAAAAAGTTGTATCAAATGAGATTTGCATGGTTGGCTGTATTTCTATAAGAAACTGAAATATGGTCGAATAAGATATCCCTGTTAGCTTATGTTTGCTTCTATTCCATGTGGCTAGGTTGGAGTACAAAAAGAAACGAGACGTGGGCTCACGTATTGTCAAGCTGGAATCAACACTTGCTAACTTAAAAAATGCTTTGAAGGATGTTGAGAAGAGGCAGAATGAATTGAAGTCAGCAATGGAGACAGCAAATGCTGAGATTGAAGATTTAAATGAAGAAGTACAAGGTACTTTAAGGTTTTATCTTTTTGTCTTGTTTGTTTCTTATTTGAATGAAAACACAAAATGATGACACCTTAAGCAATTAAATTAAGTGGACAAGATCATGATCTCAAAGAGCCAAGCAGACATGTACTAGATACAATCACTTGAATGTCATGTTTTGTTTTAGTTAGTTATATGTTGTTTTCTTGTATTGTGTTTGTTTTTTTGCATATATGAAATCAAAATATATATTACCACAGGTGAAAAAATAATAGACACCAAATATAAAATACATAAGCTATGGTTTAAAATTACAACGGTTTTTATGGCTTGTTAAACTGTTGTAATACTTCAAAACCACAACGGAATTGATCTGTTGTTGAAATAGTTACAAAGTACAACGGTTTTAAAGCCTTGTAGAACTGTTGTGATAATTCAACACCACAACGGATATTAACCGTTGTTAAATACATTGTTGTATCTCATAATTCAAAAACAGATACCAGTCGTTGTCCCAATTGTTGTCTTTCAGCATTAAAAGACAACAGATTATAACCATTGTTTTCTTATTAACGACAACGGATTGTAACTGTTGTGGTTCAGCGAATTGTTTTACAACACCATCTACTATAACGGATGATTATTGTAATACATAATAGATTATATATGTTGTTGTTGAGCGGATTTCTTGTAGTGCCATTTTCTCGATTATGCCATCTTTATCAAATATAGTAAGCAAAGACAAGAATGGAAGTGCGGGAAGTAAACAACACACGTCGATTTATAGATGTTCAACCCACCTAGGGTCTAATACTCAACCACCCCAGTATCTCCGGGATGGATTTCAAAAAGAAAAAGAATTTTATTCACAGTTACCAAAACTATTACAACATCACCTTGAAGAGCACCACACTCTTCTTACAACGACACCAACGAAGATTACCACAATCTTCCAACTTGAAGAGCACCGAACTCTCCAACACCTCGAAGAGCACCAAACTCTTCCACAAGAAGATTACCACAATCTTCTTCACCTATGAAGAGTACCACACTCTTCAACACCTAAGATCACCCAAGTGTGCTCTTACCACAAGAACACTCACAAGGATATCTTGTGTTTGGATGACGAACACAAATTCAAGATTACAACTCGATAATGAAGTATACAACTTTGAAGTGCAAGTGTAATCAAGAATTAAGCCTAGACCTCAAGATGTGAAAGTGAAAGACCTTAGGCTATTACAACAAAAGTGTTGAAATTGAAGAACAAAGTATTTACTTGAATGTATCTCTTGTTGTATTGTATTATAATTGTTGTATTTGTTGCTCCAAATCTTCCTCTATTTATAAGAGAGGTATTGAACATTGATAGGCTCCTCTTGGGGGTTGAAATCTGAAAAGAAATACATGTTAAATCAAGAATATAGTTGTTATAAATTAACCCCACAAATATAGGAAAAGTTGTCTCTCAAAAACTAAAAAATCGACTGATTTTACACTGGTCAACCCATGTGGTCGACCGATCGACCAATACAAATATTCAAAAATACATCCGTTGCAGTTAAGTCCCACACTGGTCAACCAGGGGGTCAACCGGTCGACCAAGGGGGTCGACCTGTCCCTACCTTATAACAAATGAAGAAAGTCGGAGTCCAGAGGCGTAGGGGAGGACATCACACATGGGTCGACCGGTGGGTCGACCCATACCTGGAATTTTTCGACAGATGTAGACATGACATGAGCTTCAGCCACCAGTCGACCGGTTGGCCTATTCCAGGTTCAATCATTCTGACAAAAAATCCAACTTTATTTTTTGAGCGCCGTCTTACCTTGATGGTATTCGGTATATGTTAAAAACACTTCGAAACATAAAAATCTCTTTTTATATCGCTCAAAATGATTTATTAAAACATCGAAATAGACTACAAGAAATACTCCAAAAAATACTTTAAAAATAATTAGGAGTATTTAGACCATTAGGAGACATTGTTTTGGTGTAAAAACTCAATAAAACATAATCATCAAAATCATGATAAAAACATTTATCTAACATAAACAATCCAAAAACAACGTAAAAATATTAAAAATACCACATGAATAAAAAGAGCTTAAAAATAGGTAAAAATTATATTTACACATTGAACACTACATGGAAATAACAAAAAAATATCAGAACAACATTAAAAATATTATAGAACAACACCGAAACAATAGAAACAATGTACAAAATAATACATGAATTAAAAAAACATAAAAAATAGATAAAAGTTATTTTGAAACATCGAAACAACAAAGAAACAACATAGAAACAATAAAGAAACAAATTTAAACATAATCGAAATAACATATATAACATATAAAGCAATACAGGAACAAAAAAAACGGAAAAAATGTAAAAATAATCAAAAAATATGCATGAGCGTAATAAAGGAAAAAATAGGTACAAAAGGAAAAAAAAATAGGTACAAAAGTGGTAGAAGCGTATTTTGTAATATGTGTATCAAAAAGAGGGCATTTTATGTAATTTCCATGTTAATTAGCGGTGAAGATATTTCGTTTATAAATTTGTGTATATATTATGAATAAATATGTTGGAATTTGGTCAATTACTGTTGGAGTTATCGATTCCAATGGAAATTCCCACATGAAATGCATCGTTGGTAAAATGGCCGTTGGAATGACGAAATTCCAATAGAAAAATATTCCAACGGAATTTCCAACGTTATATATCCATTGGATTATATAACTGTTGGAAAGAACTCCAATATTTTTTCCAATACTATCTCATTATCTAATATATTTACTTCCCAGTAGGTCACCCATCATCAATTTGTCTCAAGTCAAGCATATTTAACCATGTAGTTTCAATATGATTGACTCCAGAAGAGAATATATATTTTATTGATATGGATTATACTATCAAATCATTTAACCCCTATTGAAATTTTCCAATGGTATTGGAATTTCCAATGGAATTTTCCAACAATATGTTGTACCATTGGAATTTCCGTTGGAATTTTAAAACCTCCAACAGAAATTCCAATGATTAATTCCAATATTTTGTTTATTGTTGGAATTTTTGTTGGAATTTTCCAATGTTATGTTTTAGCGATGGAATTTCTGTTGAAATTTTTAAAATTCCAACAGTATTTCCAATGGTTTATTATTAATGTTGGAATCACTGTTGGAATTTTCCAACGGTTAGTTGTGGTGTTAGAATTTCCGTTGGAATTTTAAATTCCAACATTTTATACCAATGGTTATGTTTACCGTTGGAATTTTCATTGGAATATTCCAACGGTATAATGTAGCATTGGAATTTCCATTGGAATTTTAAAAATTCCAACAGTTTTCTATTTCGTTGGAATTATTTTGTTGGAATTTGATTGTTTTCTTGTAGTGCACTAGTAATTGAACTAGTTCAAATATTAAAAATATTTTAATTATAGAGGAGTACAACAAATATAAAAAAATATTGAATGTATAAATTGTTTTTATTATTTGAGTTCTATGTATTTAAATCTTTCAAATAATACAAATAAAAATAGTATTGTATATTGAATATACATGCATATTCGTTTAAAAATTATTAATAATTTATATTTCTATAATAACATATATATATATATATAACAATTTAGTCCAAATAATAAATAATACATATTTTCTTTGGTAATAATTAAAATATCATGAAAATTCTTCTCAAATAACAAGATTAGTGTCTAAATTATTTTAATAAAACTAATTGGGTATGCTTTTAATTTGTTTCATTAATAATATCAATTATTCATTAAAGATTTCAATTTATTGATACTATGTTTTGGACTACGAATCATATTAAAGAGGTGGTCTCCTGTCAGACGGTCTAATGGATCAGATCAGTTAGACGGATCCTAATAATACCCAACCCTACCCAACTCAAAAAAGGTTAAAAAAGAAAAGGTCAAACTAAATCTTCTCGCTCGTTCCTCCCTCATTTATCTGCTACTGCCCCCATTTATTCAACCTCAACCCCGTTAGCCATCACCCAAGAAGAGAGAATCGAGCTGGAGGGAAGAGCATCAAATGTAAAGGAAACATCACCCCTCTTACGCCATGTGTGAAGAAATGATATCTCCCAAGTACGTCGGAGGAATATAAAAACGGAAGGATACATGGAAAGACAGAAAATGAAGAGAATTAGGAAAGCCAAAAATAGGATTTGATCTTCTTTTATTAATTAATCCATGATTTTTTTTGTTAAATTTAAAAGTTTCAAGTCAAGTACGCTAGCGAGGAAGAATTTACGTGTATATATTTTCTGAAAAAGACAAGCTTATAACTGAAGCATCTCTTCTCACTGTTAAAGTCTACAGTTAATAGTAATAATGGTGTTAATTACATTTTGCATCCTCAATTACTATCTTTCAACAAAAAATTAATACTACTAATACTTTTCAAAGAGACTGCTAGTACTTTTTTGAGGGACTGCTAATACATTTCGGGGGTATATTAATGAGAAATACTAAAATACTCTTCAGGGAACTACTAATACATTTTAGAAGAACTGTTAATACTTTTTAGAAGGACGGTTAATACTTTTCAGAAGGACTGTTAATACATTTCGGGAGAAAAATTTAATTATATCCAGGGAAACTACTAAAATACTCTTCAGGGAACTACTAATACTTTTTCGAGGAACTACTAATACTTTTTTGAGGAACTGCTAATACATTTCGAGAGTATATTCATGAGAAATACTAAAATACTCTTTAGGGAACTACTAATACATTTCAGAAGAACTGCTAATACTTTTTAGAAGGACGACTAATACTTTTCAGAATGACTGTTAATACATTTCGATAGAAAAATTTAATTATATTTAGGGAAACTACTAAAATACTCTCCAGAGAACTACTAATACTTTTTCGAGGAACTACTGATACTTTTTTTAGGACTGCTAATACATTTCGAGAGTATATTCATGAGAAATAATAAAATACTCTTCAGGGAATTACTAATACATTTCAGAAGAACTGCTAATATGTTTTAGAAGGACGACTAATACTTTTCAGAAGAACTGTTAATACCGGTGGTTCCTGAAAACTACTAAAACACCACTGCTAATATTACGGAAATGCCACCGGGTCCTGGGTCAGATCCGTCTAACATATCAGACCCGTTAGACGGTCTGACAGGAGTTTTTGTGATTGAATAAATAATAAATAAATTAAGAAGTGTAAAAAATATACAACTAAATTGGATTTTAGAATATATATTTATTGAAATTTTTTCTAATATTGAAAGTTTATTTAATTAAATAGTTAATACTTTTATTTTCTTTTATTTGTATTATTTGAAAGAGTTAAATACATTGAACTCAAATAATCAAAATAATTCAAATAAAGAATATAAAATCAAAATTGATGTACAATTATTTAAACATGCTAAAAAATAATTGTTATTAAAGGTAATTTTATCTACATACTTGATTAAAGGGGTAAGTGTTACATTGTCAAATTCAACAGATGTGTACACTAGGTCAAGTTCAGGGATATAATGCATTTTGCCCTTAACAAAGTACAACGGAAAATTCACTATAATTTGCAAAAGAAATCCTCTAAATCCTAGTTTCCATTACCATGTCTTGATATAAGGTTTTAACTAACATATTCTTTCTCTCAAAAGTAATATTCTCAAAACTTTAGTATCATTAATTCTAACCCACTATTAATTTAATTTGCCAACAATATGAGGCTATAGTATAAATTTTCAAATTTTCCGGCCCTCAATTAAAACCCATAGCCAAGCAAAATACTCACACGTATACAATTTGCTAATAATATTTAATGCATGTAATAGATTATTAATAGAAAATAAAACAAGGCTTACAGTAATCGTTATTCTAAAACTATACTACTTTTTGCCAATAAATTCTCGAAAATTTCCAACCCTAAACTAAAACCGATTTTTTTTTAGTAGTTGGGAGTGATGGTTAGAGTTGAGGGGATAAATTCAAAGAAACTGAAATATACTGGGTTCGAACCCCAGTCAATACCTTTACAAAAAGTGAGCGATAACACTTGAGATACAGACTAGTGGTGAAACCGATATTTTTTTTTAAGTTAAATGATAATTGGTTTTTTGCAACCTATGGGCATACTTTTCTGGTTGTAGAGTGCCTGGGCGTGACTTTCTATGTTATTATTTCATTCCTGCTGCCTATGGACTTTGCTTATAAATTTTAGGGTTAACTACAAAAAGTACTTAATTACAAAAAAAAAAAAAAATAGTTAACTTTCAAATATACAAAAAGTACCCTTGAGGTTTTATTATATCTAACATTTACTCCTTCATAAGTAAAAAATATTTCAAAATAACCCCTCATATTTATAAAAACATTACAGTTAGCCCCTTAATTCTAACACTAAATCAAACCTCAGGTACTTTTTGTAATTTTTAAAATTAGCTGGTTTTTTTTTGTAATTAGGTCAAACCTCAAGGGTACCTTTTGTAATTATCCCTAAATTTTACATATATCAGAATCGAATAGAAACTAAAAAAGGACTTGCAATCGTATCCGAGTACTAGCTTCGGGCTCGTTTAGTTTTATTTTCAGATGGGTTTTCTGTTTTCAATATTCTCAGTTGAATTTCTATGTTATATTATTTGAGTGTAATAGAGACACAATTAATGTATTTGAATGAAAGACTTGATTTTATGTTAAAGTTATAATAGTTTAGAATATTATATTATTTATAATTGCCAGTGATGGGCCATGTTGAAATATTTAAGGAGAAATTACATAAAATACCCTCTTTATGGTAAACATACCACAAAATACGCTCCTATAACTTTTGTACCTATTTTTTTCTTTTTGTACCTATTTTTTTCTTTGTTTATGCTCTTGCATATTTTTTGATTATTTTTATTTTTTTTTCGTTTTGTTTTTGCTCATGTATTGTTTTATATGTTATATATGTTATATCGATGTTGTTTAAATTTATTTTTTTATTGTTTCTTTGTTGTTTCGATGTTTCAAAACAAGTTTTACCTATTTTTTATGTTGTTTTTTGTTCATGAATTATTTTGTACATTGTTTCTATTGTTTCTATTGTTTCGGTGTTGTTTTATAATATTTTTAATGTTGTTCTAATAATTTTTTTTTGTTTCTATGTAGTGTTCAATGTGTAAATACAGTTTTGACCTATTTTTAAGCTCTTTTTATGGTGTTTTAAATATTTTTTACGTTGTTTCTGGGTGATTTCCATACCATTTTAATATTGTTCTGATGTTTATTTGTTGTTTCCATATAGTTTTTTATATTTAAATATAATTTTTACCTATTTTTAACTCTTTTTGCTCATATAGTGTTTTCTATATTGTTTCTGGTTTGTTTCTATATTGCTTCCTCGTTGTTTCAATGTTTTTTATGTTTTCATGTATTGAATCAAAAATTGAATTGTGTTTTTTTATTCATATTGTTTCTATAATATTTTTAATTTATTTGATTTTAATATATGTCGTTTTATGTATATATTTTTTAATTTTTTTATAAGACTTCGAGTACAAAATGGATTAATTAACGAGGACAAAATTCATTTTTTCACTGAAATTTTATTAAAACAAATATATTTGGAAACATGTTAAAAACAATCTTGAAACAAAGCACAAAAAAGTCCGGAAATTTTGGCGGGAGCGTAAAGTTATGTAAAAAAAGGGCGGAAGCGTAAATTTGGGTAAAATTGTACCTAAAAACGTAAAAAACTGAATTTGTCTCCAAAAAGTAGGACATTTATGTCAACTGCCCAATATTTAAAAGTAAGAAGGTGATTATGTGTAATGATGAAATCCAAAACCCATATATTCTAAAATAAATGTAATGATCAAGTATTGGTTTTTAAAATCTTAAAAATTATTAATATGAAATTTAATAAAAAAATTTGGGTAAAATAAACTTTCAAATAGTATAGATCAGGTAAATAGTTTTTTCGGTCATGTAACTTGGACTACTAGGAGATTTAGTCCCGTAAGTAGTCATATTTAAATTTTAGTTTAATATCTTTTAAAAAAATTGACATTTAGTCCTATTCTGGTGTAATTTTACTAAAATTGCTAGCTAGATCAATGAGTGTTAATATACCTACGAAATTTAGGGATATTGGTGATTTGATGCAGAAATTGACACAGTCAAATCACCACAAAATTTGGGAATTTTAGTGTACTGGTGGTAATTTTTGTGCCAATCACAAAAATTTCAATATTTTTGACATATTTGCACTTGACTGGTCATAATCACCAAATTCCAATAAAATTATGTAATTTCTGCCAAAATATGACGACTGACATGTCTATATTTTTAAAAGATATTTAACTAAAATTTAAATGTGGCTAGTAAGAGGACTAAACCATATCACCGAATAAATTATTTTCCGGTATAAATTAAAAAGATTGTTGCCAAACACTCGAAAATTGCTGAGCCAACAGCAGTGACGAAAAACAAAGCAAAGACAATTTCCATGTCACATTACACACTGCAAACAAAGAAGAAAACTGATGTGCTTATCAATTACATGACAAAAAAACACCTCAAAACATTATAAATTCCACCTCCCATCCCCCCCACCATATCCATCTTCGTACAAAGAAAAAGAAAAAGAAAAAGATAAAAAAGAGTTTATCTTGCTTGTCTCCCACTTACTTCACCACTCAACCATAATAGCATTCATGGATTTTTTTCTCCACCCAAAATTATCCATGGCCATAACCTTGTTGATCATTGTATTATCATCCATTCTGATCTATCGAAAATTTGAGCATAAGCTTAGCAAGAAAAGGTATCATCCTGTGGGGGGCACCATTTTGGACCATCTCATAAACTTCAAAAGGCTGCATCATTACATGACTGATCTTGCGAGCAAATACAAGACTTACAGATTGATCACCCCTTTTCCAAGTGAGGTTTATACCTCCGACCCTGCTAATGTCGAGTACATACTCAAAACCAACCTCGAAAATTATGGAAAGGTAATTTTAAAGGTTTTAGATATTGTGTTACACTTTTTTATTTCACTTTGTAATCCGTTTTTTTTTTTCGACGAATAATATGTCGGTCTGTTGAGGTAATTATGTGTTGTTAGTTTTTAAATAGTATTTTATATCGTTGACCCGTGTTTTACATTTGAATGATGGTTTAAGCGGAATAAAAAAGTGAACAGAGAATCTAAAAAGATTGTCTTGTTTCTTTAACTTTTGTTATTGTTCTTTGTGGAAAATTCGTTGTGGTTCTAATTGTTGAAAGCTATGTTGGAGAATGGATATATGATTCTTGGATTTTTTTAACCTGTAAATTATCCTTTGTTTTTGGATTTAAAGATAATTAAAAAAACCCTAATCTTCGGCTAATTACAAAAAAATCTAGAGGTATATTTGATCTTACATTTTCCCTTTACAAGCAAAACATATTTCGAAAATCTCAATGGCATTTATAGCTTAGGTTTCAGATGTAATCAAACCTGAGGTTTTTCCTTTTTTCTTGAAACATCTCTTGGGTTTTCTTGTAATTAGTCCAAACCTTAGGGGGACTTTTGTAACTATCCCTTGGATTTATGTACAATTGTTGTTGCTTCATTATAATTTTCCTATTTCGATTTTTTGTTCTGACTTTCTTTTTATTGATGTTGAGATGTAAATATCATACCAACCCTATTTAAAATGTTATTGAAAAGGCATTAAATTTCAAAAACAAAAAAAATTTAGATTATACAAATCCTATTGAATATTTAATTGCTCTGTATTGATTATCCGCCGTGTAACATGATACAACAGAGAGTTTTAAAACAATTCTGTCATATTAAAAGTGAAGAGGTGGTTATTGTAGAGCCTAGGAAATCAAATTTCAAATGTTTTTCCCCTTGTAGCTTAAACTTTTACTGGTTTGTTAGAGCCATTTAAATAAAACGGTTATCTCTAACTTTTGGCAGCTTCATACTTTGTAAAAGGTCTTTTTGGCATGCTTAGTGATGTAATTATCATGGTAGCACCATAGTGTGTCACTTTTTTAGGCAAATTTGCAATATTATTATTGTCAATTCTTACTATCCAGAGGAACAACTACTTGAGCCTGTGACTTGATTACTAATTATCTATGCAGGGATGGTATAATTACAGCATTCTAAAGGATTTATTAGGCGATGGGATTTTCGCAGTCGATGGTGACAAGTGGAGAGAACAGAGAAAAGTGTCGAGCTTCGAATTTTCTGCCAGGGCTCTAAGGGATGTTAGTAGCATAATCTTCACAGAAAATGCCGTAAAGCTTGCTAACATTGTATCTGAATCTCTAGTTTCCAATCAACCAATGGATATTCAAGTAAACATCCCTAAATCCTCCAACTTCTTCTATCCAAAATGATCCTTATTTTCTGTCTTCGACTGATCGTGATCTTTGCAGGACCTTTTCATGAAATCGACTCTAGATTCGATATTCAGAGTTGCGTTTGGAGTCGAGCTAGACAGCTTGTGTGGTTCGAACGAAGAAGGTGCCAGATTTAGTCGTGCTTTTGATGATGCGAGTGCGATTACTGCTTGGAGATACGTCGATATTCTGTGGAAGATAAAGAAAGCTTTGAATATCGGTTTGGAAGCAAAATTGAAGGAAAATATTAGAATTGTTGATGATTTTGTTTATAAGCTGATCCATAGAAAGATTGAACAAATGGAACAGTGTCAAGATGACTGTGTAAGTGAATAAGTGACGTGGAACGAGTCGAAGATGTATTTTGGGCTACAAGCCTACAATGTATTGAAATAAGAGTCATAAAACAGTAAAACTGTAACTTTTGAAGACGAAATCCGATTCTTTATTAAAACCCTGCTTCGAGAAAAGGGGTTTTAATAAACAATCGGACATCATCTCCAAAAGTTACAATTTTACTACTTTACCCTCTTATTTCGATCCATTGTAGCCCAAAAACGCATCTTCGACTCGTTCCACTAAATAAATATGTGACTAAATTGCAATTTTTGTCCAGTATCTATAGGTGTGGCAATGTTGGACCTGAAAATTTTCCATTTGCAAAAAGGTCCTGTAATATAAAAAAAAAATTCTATATTTCAAGAATTTGATCGCTTGAAATTGGAAAATTTATTGGAAAAATACATGTGTTTATATTTCCAGCCAATCCCGTTGATGTGGAAAGTGGAAATCAATTTCGGCAGAACCATTATTGCCGTCCCGTATAAGTACAGGGTTAAAATTGCAATTTAGCGTAAATATTTTTTTTATTGCTATTTAGTTATCAAAATTTCTGTTTGGACATCTCTGTTTGTATGAATTTCCAGGTGGATTTGAAGAAACAAGACATTCTATCGAGATTTCTCAAGTTGTCTGAGGCTGATCCCAAGTACTTGAGAGATATAATACTCAACTTTGTAATGGCTGGTAAAGACACAACAGCAACAACTCTCTCCTGGTTCTTTTACATGCTGTGCAAGCATCTTCTTGTACAGGAAAAGGCAGCACAAGAAATTAAAGAATCAATGGGCTCGAAAATTTCAAATGGGATCAAGAATATTTCGGAATTTGCAGCCAGTTTGAGTGAAGAAGCTTTAGAGAAGATGCATTATCTTCATGCAGCATTGACTGAGACTCTCAGGCTTTATCCTCCAGTTCCTGTGGTAAGAAAAAAAAATTTGAACTTTTCGGCTTAGATAATTACAAAAACTACTCCTGAGGTTTGGGTTAATTACACAAAAAACCCTTGAAGTTTTTGAGAATTACAAAAAAAACCACGAATATGAAATCGCCTTTTTGTAGGATCCGAAAATGTGCTTGTCCGATGACACAATGCCAGATGGTTTTCATGTGAAAAAATGGGATATTGTGGCTTATCAACCATATGCAATGGGAAGGATGAAACTCATATGGGGTGATGATGCAGAGGAGTACAAACCAGAAAGATGGATCGACGAAAATGGTTGCTTCAGACAGGAGAGCCCCTTTAAGTTTACAGCTTTCCAGGTCAGTAGAAATGATAATCTAACTATTCCATGACTGTTTGGGCTTAAGGGAGTGTTTGCAAACACCTAAAGAAAAAAGAAAGTAAAGTAAATGTCAAGCTGAAGAGTGTTTTTTTTAGTATTTTCAAAATTCAATTTCTACTGCTTCTGATTCTATATAATTTAATCAGAATCTAAAAGCAAGGAAGCGTGCTTTAGATATCTGCTTTAGATTATATTGACTAAGCACTCTCTTTTAACTTTAACTTTTAGCTTATATGTGCAAACATTACCAATAACGTGCAAACATTACCAATAACTTCTGATTCCCAATAACTTTTAGCTCTTAGCAAAATAAATCAGTTTCTTTGAAAGCAGAAATATTTGCAAACAGTATATCGTTATCAGATACGCTCAAAATTAAATAATACTATGTTCGTGCAATGATGAACAGGCCGCCCTTGAATATGTTTGGGGAAGGAATTTGCTTACAGGCAGATGAAGATAATCTCAGCTGTTCTTTTGAGATTCTTTGTGTTCAAGTTAAGTGATGAGAGCAAGGCAGTAAAATACAGGACAATGATCAATCTTCACGTCGACGGGGGACTTAGTGTTGGTGCCGTCCAGAGATCAGATCATAATCCGACATGAACTCAAGTTGCTTTCAATGTGTCCTGCATATATACTTGAGAAACAATTAGCTTATATCAACATATATAACTGTTGTATGGTTCAATTAATAAGAGCGTTTATGTGTTGAGGTTTCTACACATTATGATGTCACGAATTTACAGTAACTATATGCAGCATCATGAAGGTGGTGATCTCTCTCTCCAATTCCAAATAATGAAGGACATAAGTATTATAGTGTGTACAATGCATAAATGAATGTAAAGTGCCTCTTATTATTTAGGGGGAAAAAACAATTTGTCATCAGAACTATGATGTGTTAGAAATTGAAATCACAAAGGCATGCTTTAATCCACAAAAACCATAAAAGCATGCAACAACCGATCTACCATGATAATCCAGAGATGAAGAAATTAATCGAATCGCGGAAGCGCACTGAATCCATTAGGGTTTGTGAGAAATCGGATCGGTTTTGGCCTTCCCAGACGAGCGGTTCTTCTTGAGAGTTCTCGTATGTCACGTTCTATAGGGAAACAGGACGTTTTTACGGCTTTTTAAGAACGTCGCCGCCGGGACCATAACCGTTTTGGATAAATATCCCCTTTATTTTATATTTGGTCCCTTAATAAATAGAAAATCTCCTAATAGTATCTACACATTTAATCCCATAACAATTTGATACCCTTTTAATCAAAAACTAAAACCTTATTAGATCACTTAATTGGATTAAACCGTAACACAACTATGCACATTTAATTAATATATGTAAGTCCAAATTAAATATTTCCTACAATCTCCCACTTGGACTACATATGTTACCAAACAAATGTGCAATACCTTATGAGCTCAAACCTTGATGTCACATATAAGAGTATCCTTTAACAATCTCGTCCATTGATTGTACTAATACAGACTAAAGAGGCTTTCATCACTTTATGCGTGAATAAACCCATCAATAATCACATATACCAGCACAACCAAATGACATAGATCAATCATGGGTGCATAGCATGGAAATTACATGTAATGTGATCTAACACGTCTATTTCTAACTGGTCCATCTTATTCATTAGTGAGATCAATCATAACCAAAATGACAGAGTGTAATAAACTGAATACATTATATATGTACAGAAATATCCAAATACACAAAATATGTCCAGATTAATGTATAGAGCAATAAAATTACAGACTCCCACTAAACCAAAGTATCCCGAAACTGTATTACACCCATACGAGCAGTATGCTCGTGAAAGACCCTGAGTGTTAATCCTTTAGTAAGCGGATCCGCAATCATGAGTCGGCCCCGATATGCTCTATAGTTATCTGACCATTATGTACTCTTTCCTTCACAACTAGGAACTTTATGTCAATGTGTTTTGACTTAGTAGAGCTCCTGTTGTTATTAGAATATAGCACTGCCGAGTTATTGTCACAATACAACTTTAATGGTCTTTCTATATTCCCAATAATACGCAGCCCAGTGACAAAATTTCGCAGCCATATTCCATGATTGGATACCTCATAGCATACTACAAATTCAGCTGCCATGGTAGAAGATGCTACAAGTGTCTGCTTAGCACTTCTCCATGAAATGGCTCCCCCAGCCAATAAGAAAATGTAGCCCGAAGTGGATCTCCTACTGTCTTGGCATCCCGCAAAATCAAAATCAGAATACCCTATGATCTCCAAATGATCTGATTTTCTGTATGTGAGCATGTAATCTTTTGTTCTCTGTAAATACCTCATCACCCGTTTGGTTGTTTTCCAGTGATCCATACAAGGGTTACTTAAATATATGCCCAGCATACCAACAACAAACGATATATCAGGTCTTGTACAGACCTGAGCATACATTAGACTCCCAACAGCTGAAGCATAGGGAATCTTCTGCATTTCTTTAATATCCAGATTTTCTTTAGGGCATTGTTCGAGACTAAACTTATCTCCTTTAGCTATAGGGGTGTCTCCTGGTTTGCAGTTCTACATGCCAAATCTTTGCAACACTTTCTCTATGTAGCTCTTTTGTGATAATCCAAGAATACCCCGAGAACGATCCCGGTGTATTTGGATCCCCAGAACAAAAGAAGCTTCCCCAAGATCTTTCATTTCAAATTTCTTTGATAGAAATTTATTGGTACCGTGCAGCAATCCTGAGTCATTAGTGGCAAGCAGAATGTCATCCACATATAAGACTAGAAAAATACACTTACTCCCACTGAACTTGTGATACACACAATCATCAACAACATTAGTCTCAAAACCGAACGAGACTACTGCTTGATAAAACTTGTGGTACCACTGACGAGAAGCTTGCTTGAGCCCATAGATGGATTTCTTTAATTTGCAAACCATAGACTTTGGGTCTCCAGACACAAAGTTTTATGGTTGCACCATATATATCGTCTCATCAATGTCTTCATTGAGAAACGTCGTCTTTACATCCATCTGATGTAACTCAAGGTCAAAATGTACAACTAATGCCATAATTATCCTGAAACTGGAGAGAAAGTCTCTTTAAAATCAATGCCTTCTTTCTGAGTAAAGCCTTTAGCTACAAGACGAGCCTTATATCTTTCCACATTACCCTTCGAATCCCTCTTGGTCTTAAAAATCCATTTGCAACCAATATATTTCGCACCTTCAGGTAATGGGACAAGATCCCAAACTTGACTGTCTTGCATTGACTTATACTCTTCATTCATGGCATCAATCCACTTTTGAGAGTTTGGATCCTGCATGGCTTGACGAAAATTGATAGGATCATTTTCCATCAATCCATTATTATCCTCATTTTCTTGAAGAAATACCACATAATCATCTAGAATAGCATTTCTCTTTTCTCTGGTACCTCCTTAATGGCACTAGTTCTTAAGGTTGTTGAGTTTGTTCTTCCTGAATAGTTTCAACCTGAGTGGGGAGTTCTTCAACATTATCATGTTGAGGTTCTGTATCTACTTCTCGGCTAATGATAGGAATAGAAACCTGAACATCATCAGAAGCAGTAGTAGGTGTCGAGATCAACTCCTCCTCAAAGGTACTATTTCTAACCTTATTTCTCCTCCCAAACTCAACATCCTCAAAGAATACATCATTTCCCGTCTCAAAAATAGACCTTCTAGTGGGATCATAAAACTTAAAACCCCTTGATTTTTCTGAACAACCAATAAAGTAGCTGCTAACTATTTTGGAGTCCAATTTCTTTTCATTTGGCCTATAAGGCCTAGCCTCAGCTGGACATCCCCATATGTGAAAGTGGTTTAGACTCGGCTTTCGCCCAGTCCAAAGCTCAAAAGGTGTTTTAACAGTTGCTTTAGTTTGTACCCTGTTGAGAATATAAGCTGCAGTCTTTAGTGCATCTCCCCAGAGTGATTCTGGTAAGGAAGAATGACTAATCATACTCCTCACCATATCCTTTAGAGTCCTGTTTCGTCTTTCAGCAACACCATTCATGATAGGCGTCCTCGACATGGTGTATTGTGGGACGATTCCACATTCCTCTAGGAAGATAGCAAAAGGTCCTGGACATTGTTCTCCTGAACCATCATATCTGCCGTAGTACTCAGCTCCACGGTCGATCTCGATGACTTTAATTCTTTTCTTTGAGTTGATTATCAACTTCAGCCTTAAAAACCTTGAACATGTCTAGTGCCTCTGATTTTTCATTAATTAGATATAGGTACCCATATCATGAGTAATCGTCTATGAATGACACGAAATATTGTTGACCATTCCAAGAAGCCTTAGGAAATGGCCCACAAATGTCCGTATGTATCAGTTCTAAGACGTTTGTAGTTTTGTTGGCACTTAATCTCTTTATTTTGGTCTGTTTTCCTTTAATACATTCAACATAAACATCAAGATCCGAAAAGTCAAGTGTATCTAAAATACCGTCTGACACAAGTCTCTCAATTCTAGTTTTTGAGATATGACATAAACGCTTGTGCCATAATTTAGCTTAATTTTCTTTATTTAATTTTCGCTTAGTACCTCTTGATTCAACATGCAGAGATTCATTATACGAAACCATAGTATCAAGCATATACAGATTGTCATAAGCACTTAACAAACCGGTACCAATAATATTGGAATTAAATGAAAGAATAAACTGACGATTTCCAAATGAACAAGTAAAACCAAATTTGTCCAATAAGGAAATAGAAACCAAATTCCATCTAAACGACGGTATAACGAAAGTGTCTTTCAAATCCAAGAAAAAATCAGTTCCTAATAACAATCTAAAATGCCCTATTGCCTCCACTTCTACCGATTTGCTATCACCCACAAAGATGTATCTTTCACCATCAGTTGGCTTTCGGTAGCTCAGGCAACCCTTTCTTCACACGCCAAGCGCGATACTTGGTACAATCCTTCTTTTTGTGTCCACATTTGCCACAAAAGTAACAGCCATCCTGAGTTTCTCCTTTCTGTTTCTTTTGTGCTGGACCGTTATCATTAGCAGCTTTCTCAACACCATTTTTCCTTTTGCCCTTATCCTTGGAAGTACTGGCCAGTTGAGCAATCTCGGTTCTTTCTTGCTTCAACCTTTCTTCCTCTTGCACACAGTATGAAATGAGCTCATTAAGAGTCCACTTCTCCCTTTGACAGTTATAACTGATCTTAAACTGACTGAATTGTGCAGGAAGCGATATTAACATTAAATGCACGAGTAAGTCCTCAGACACCTCGAGCTTTAGTGCCCTTAACTTTGAAGCAATGTGAGTGTAGGTCCCAAGGGGTGTGAGTAAGGTTTAGAAGGGGGTTGAATAAACCTTACCAACTTTTCGATTTTAGTCCTTTTAAAACATTACAGAGTTAAATACACAGCTAAGTCCTTGAGGGACAGCTAAGTTAGTTAACCAGCAGAGTTAGCCACTCAACAGACTCGATTGATTGTTGATAGAATAACTCAGCTGTTTAGTTTAAACCTTAACTTGGTTGTGATGAGATTTTCAGCGGAAGACTTAACACCCTTAAATTTGGTTTAAGTTTGTTTTAACACTTGGTTTTAGCACTTTGTTAATTATCAGTTGGATAGCAAACTATCAGCAGATATAAAGTAATATGCAGAAATAAAAATGTTGAAATGTAAATGACGCAATAATTTTTATAGAGGTTCGAAGATGGGGTAATTCTTCTACTCCTCTCTTCTCCAACTCCTGGAGGAATCCACTAAGTATTGATCAGAGTACAAAGTGGTTATCGGTCCGATACAAGTCTTGATCACACGGTGACTTGATCCTTTGGGACTCGATCTGAGATGCCTTGGTCACACGGTGGCTTCTCGTCCAACTCGGCTTATTCACAGGCATTTTGCTTTGCTACTTCAGCTCACTTGCTCAAGCTTCTTGGATTTGATCACGAAGCGCTCCAATAACTTGAGACTGGTTCGACCTTGAACCTTTCTACAATCCTCCTTGGAATGTAGACCCCTTTTGATTCTTCAAAAGTTTCCTCTTCAACAGTTTGAAGTTGTCTTTCCTTCACAACTTGGTGTTGGATCGATTTCCTTCGAAAGTTAGGCTTGAGGATTTTGCTTGAATAACTTGAGAATATTTTGCTCAGGTATTCAAGGTAACCCTTTTCTCAAAGTGATTCCTCGGCCTTTTATAGTGAACTTTTAAAAATCTGCCCGTTGAAGAGATATGCTTATTTTCAAAAGTCACTTATGTTCGTTGGCTTGTCTTGTTGCAGTCCTTGAAGTTGACATTTTCTCGTATTAAATGAATGTTCAGCTTTTCAGAGTCTGACACGAGGTGCAGTTCTTCCCATTGGTTTATTCCTTTTGCACACTTCTGGGACTGAATACTTTAAGACATGGCAGCATGGAAGTATTACTTGTTTAGGTAATATTCTTGACTTCTGTGCAACGGATTCTTTTCAGTTGTCTTGACTTGACTGCAGTTCTCTAACTTCCCCAGGTGACTTCGAGTTAGCTTCCAATCAATGGATGACTCATCTGTCACTTCAACTTGAGACTTGGCTTCTTGAGTTGACTTGACTGACACTTCACACAGCTGTATCTCAGTTGATTTGTATCTCGTACAGCCCTATCTATTACAATGCAGATTACAAGGAAAATAGGGTGCCAACTTTCTAGTCTAAGTTTTACATGGCATTCATCAAAATCTAAACAATAAATTTCCCAACAATTTCCCCGTTTTTGATGATGCCAAAACTTAAAACATACAAACAAAATGTAAGCATCAAAGATACATACAAACAGTGTAGTAATAGAAAATGTATGCGTAGAATCAATCTTTTTATTGATCATAACATTCTTGTCCTTTACAAAGCTGTTTACAAAGTATATCATAGCAAACATAGCAGACTATATCTACACAAATATTGAAATTACACAAATCTTATTCAATGTACAAAAGACTTACATACGTATGTATTTACAATCGATAGAAAGTACATGAAGGGTGGATAAAGAACACTTCATCGCTTTCTTTGTCTCTTTTTCTTTCCTCTTGACTATGTCGTCCCTCTGCCCTTTTTTCTTCCTTTTTCTTCTTGATTGCTTTCTTTTTCTCGTAGGCTCTTCCGGCATCTTTGTCTTTTCTACTTCTTTTCTTGCCTCTGTTGACTCTCTTCCCCAAACTGATCTTGTCTTTTATTTTCTTCCTCGATTCTTTTGACATACTCAAAGATTCTTCCTAGCCACTTTAAGATTTGCTATGGCATCAAATCCAGCCCAATAGATCCCTCCTTTCTTCCCTGGATCTATGTATTCAATATTTTTGGGTAGAGGTCTAGGTCTGAAACCTCTTCCTCCACTGCTTCTTCCTCTTCCTTTGGGCGTGTATTGTACTGGAGCCTTCTTCTTTCCAGCAGAGTGACTGCTAGTAGTTTGTCTGTCGCCTTCTTCGATGACTTGAGGCCTTTTTCCCAATACAAGTCCCAGGCTTGGGCCATGGACATGTTCTCGAAGTATCCCTCGGATTCGAGCGTTTTGAATTCATCAACTGATCTAGGCTCATTTCCGACATCTGAAATGGCATCAGTGTCTCTTCCTGCTAGAATGCCTCCGTATTGTTTCAGTATATCCATCACACGGGCATCCATTTTTCCTTCGACCTCCTTCATCCCTGCTTCTACGATTTTTCTCTTCTCAGACATAGGTACAGCAGAGTGTTGGAGTGGTAGTGTTACTGGAAGTTTGCTGATTATGTCAGCTGTGACAAGGCCTTGTTGAGGGGTTTCAACAAACATTAGAGTCATATCTTTTGATCCTTCCTCCTTAACTGCTTTTCCCTTCTCCTTCTTCTTCTCAATAGCTGTATATTTCTTATCTGCGATAGTTGTTTCCTTTTCCTTCTCACCAACCGTCCCCTTAAACATCTTCTGGTATTCCTCTTCCCCCTTTTTGGCATCATCAAAGGAGAGAGGAACCCCTGGGAACATACCAGCAAGCATGAAGTCTAGTCTGCTGATGGTTGAATTGTGTTTGGAGTCTGCTGCGGAGTATGTTGTTCGGAATTCTGAGCGGGTGGCTTTGGACTCGGCTGCCACTAGTTTCATTTCAGCCATAAGAAGACTGAATTGTTATTCATGTTTTCCTCTACGCGCAAAAGTTCTTTCCTGTGAAATTCTCGCAGCAGTTCCATTTCAGTGTTGTGGAAGGCATGCATTCTGTCCATATTCTCTTGCATCCTCTTCTTCATGTCAGCATTATCAGCGCTCCAGATCAACATTTTGTTGTACAATGCCTTGAAGTATCTGACTTGTTCGAATCGCATTGTACTCTACTGTTGACACCATTCTCTGATCCGCAGCACAATCCCTCTCAAGTCCGCTGTGAGAGTGGCATCCCTATTGTCCAGCCGCATATCCAGCGAGGCCTGGTGCCTTTCAATTTTATCAATATCTCCAAGTATAGTCTTGAAGACCTCACGCACCTCAGTTGTTACCTCAGTCTCAGCTGGCGGCCAAGCAGCATCAAAATCGAATTCTGCGGGGACAATACAGTCAGTGGAAATCACTGGATCAGGTTGGTGGTATCGTTTCGCTCACGGGCTATTTCTTCAACAAGGCCAGGCACCTCAATTGAAAAAGGAAAAGTTTCTTCGAAAGCATCATCACGGACGTAAGGTATGGAATGTACAGTCGTTCGAGCCTGTGATGTGCCTGGTTCAGTCGACTCTTCTGCAGCTTTGGGAGCCTGCGCAGACGACTCAGTTTCATCTGGGCCTTGGTGAGTGGTTTGGCCAGCTGACTGAGCATCAGCTGTCTTAACAGCTTCTTCGGCCTCAGTAGAATCTGCTAAATGAATTTGTTGTTCCTCAGCTGCATCATCAGCGTCATCGAAAGATGACAAGTCTTGAAGGCTTGGCTCATCATCAAAATTGAACGTTTGTCGAGCAGCCTTGAAGTCTGGCTTACTCGTACTAGGAAGAACATCCTCAGCCGAGTCTTTTTGATTTGCAGCAGGGGAGGACTCAACTTCATCTTGACCGGATCCGGAAAAGTTATGTCGGGTTGTCTTGGGAATCATGAAGGGCACTTATCTCCTTCTCGGAATCATCAATGTGAATAGGAGGGATGTTACGTGTTTCTACTGCATGCCTCGGGAAGTCTCAACCTCCCGTAGGCCTTCATTACCTCCCCGCAGTCTCAATCGCACAAGGCCTTGGACATTCCCTTCGGCTGACTCAATTTTGTCTTAGGGTCTTCTACGATGGCATCCACAGAAGTCTCAACTCCGTGGATTGCACTTTCATTGCCCCAGTGTTAACTCCCGGCGTAACCATCATGTGCCTTGATCGCATCAAAGAACATCCTCACCTGCAGAGTAGTTGGCACTTGGTGAGACAGATTCAATCGTCCGAGCCACAAGTGACAATTTGTTGTGTTTCCTTTTCTTGTTCCTTCTCCACTTCGCCTCCTAGATTCAGGGTGGAGTCAGCTGCAGGATCCTCCGACCTAGCTGCAGTGGAGTGAGTTTCCCCCTTAGCTGGCTCACCCGGTGAGTGACTTATGTTGGGGTCACTCGCTCCGGACTCGGCTTTGTCAAATGAGTGGTCAGCCGTAGGGGCAGGTGGTAAGACACCTTCAGCAGGGGTTGGCTCGACTTGGGTCCCCAAGTTCCAGTTTCATCGCCATTTCCCCTAGATCCATCCTCTGAGTGAGCTGGGGAAGTGGTTGCAGCAATAACAGTGGCAATATGTTGTACCACTCCCAATGGATCAATCTCCAGCTGAGATTTGGAAGACTCTCCAGGTCCTTCCGTCAGATGTTGCACATGCATCATCCTGGATTCCCGCATGGCTTGCTGCATTTCTAGCTCCTCCGTCGCAGCAGCAGGATCCAAGTCCTCATCACTTCCTGAGAAGGCATCGAAGTGAGGATGGGTGTGATAGGTGGTTCCAGTGAAAGGACAAATGTTGGCCTTCTCACGAGCTTCAGCTTCCTCTGCCAATCTCTCCTTCTCTTTTTCCTTGAAGATCTGCAAGATATCTAGGCATTTGTCTTCATCAAGTGCCTGGACCACTGTGGTTAACCCGAGGAACTCCATCAGTTCTTCCTCTTCTTCAATGAATTCAGGTCTTTTGAACTGTTCCCTTGAGCGACTCAGCTTCCATTTCCTCCATTCTCGCAGACAATTTTGGATGTCCGGATATGGTGGAGAGAGCATGATCACATCATCTTCATCTTCTTCTTGTTGTCCTTCCTTTTTCAGGAATGGAGGGTAGAAAACTTTGCTGCTCTTCACCTCGGCGCAAAGATCTGTCGCAGGTGGAGACACAGTCCTGTCGATAGGAGATTCAGCTATCTCTGCTGCTTCTTGTTCCTCAGTTGTTTTGTCCACAGTTGGGTCTTCGATTTGCCTCTGTTGATCGGCCTCAGCAGACTTGGCTGTTTCATCAATAATATCTGGAGATTGCACTTCTCCAGCAGTCTCAGAGATCTTTTCCAGCTGAGTTGCAGACTCAGCTGTCTTCTCAAGCTCTGAACGCTTGGTGAGTCTTCTTCTTTTTGTCCTTACCAGAGGGATTTCTGGCTCGGATGCGGCTTCTTCGGATTCCTTGGTGGCGGGGGCCGGTGCATCTTTCTTTGCCTGAGGAGCTGCCTTTCTTGGCTTGGTAGTCCTCTTCTTCTTGATGGCTGGAGAAGGTATTTGAGGTTCCTTCTTCGCCTCGGCTGCAGGGGCAAGTGCGGTTTTCTTCTTTGCGGCTGGGGCAGTTGGCTTCTTCGCAGCTGCATGGGCAGCTTTCTTCTTCGGAGGGGAAGTGACAGTTGTTTCTTCAGGATCAGCTGATTCCCCCTCGCTTGTATCCGCCCTCTTGGCATAGGCTCTCATTTGGGCTCCTGAAAGGTTTGACCGGAACATCTTCTTGTTGACATGGAACGACTTTCCATGTCAGAGTGGAACGCCCTTCACCTCCATCAAGTGGCCAATTACAAGGCCATAGCCCAGAGATCCTCCAAATGATCCATCGTCTTTGAAGGACTTATTTGCAACATCTCGCGTAGTCTTTGTAGGCGAATTACTCGCCGATTGACTTTCTTCTCCTCCATGATCGCAGCCATGACGATCAGCTTGGTTTTGGACAGGTGATTGAAGCTTCCAAACTTTATGTCTACACATTTGGCAACGATGTCCAGCAGTTTGTGATAATCATCCTTCAGCAGCTTCTTGTCTGTTGTGTAGACAACTTTTGCAGCACACTCGGGTTTGGCCACTTCCTTCCATGCAAGAACCAAATCTACGCGGCCCTCAAGTAATTCCAAGACACCGTCTGATGGCAGCAAACAATGCTCCGCTAGATCTTCAGCAGGGATTGTAAGATCCTTCCCGTGAACAGAGGATTTGATGCCCTCTTCATGAACTTCAGCGTTCACGTAGAACTGTGCTACCTCTTCAACATAAGTCATCTGAAACTCCATCGTGAGAAAGGGTTTCAGTCCAGATTTCTCAATTTTGTTAGCTATCTTCTTCACAAGGGTTTCATCGGAACCCTGTTTAACCATTCCTTCGAAATCCACCGTAGAACCAGTGTGGATTTGCTTCCCTAGTTTGGTGAAATCATAGGTTGATGCCATTTTTGAGTTTTACCGAACGAACCTTGACAAACTTGCCTTGAAGACTGATAGGGTTTTGCTTTCTTTGCTTTGGAGAGATGAACAGTTTTGAGTAATGTGAGAGAGAGAAAACTGAACGATTGAGTATATAAGGTTTGTGAAAGGACGTGCTTTCGGTTTTTGAAATTTTGATCAAGATCAACGGCTCAGATTTAGCACGCCGATTAGCATTTAATTGCCCGCATTTAATGCGGCAGCATTTATATCCAATCATATGCTTTGTCGTGCAGCTTTTGACTGTACCTGTCATTATTGCGTTGACGTCATCCTTAAAAACATTCCCGCTTATTCAAAACGACTGCGTTTTTGTCACTTAGCTCATAAATGACTCAACTCATTACATAGATGACTCAACTCTTCTTCTCTCCTTTCGTATGGTTGTTAGATAAATGTTTTTATCAAGATTTTGATGATTTTGTTTAAATGAGTTTTTATACCAAAACAATGTTTTTATATGTTGTCCAAATACTCCTAAATGATTTAAAATGTTTTTACTAATTTTTGGAGTATTTCTTAGAGTTTTTTAATTTGATTAAAGTTGGACAACACTTTTGATGATTTTGTTTATATTGTTTTTACACCAAAACTATGTTTATAAATGTTGTCCAAATACTCCCAAATGATTTAAAATATTTTTACTAATTTTTGGAGTATTTCTTGAAGTTTATTTCGAAAAAAATGGGACAACATTTCAAATTGAGGTCGAAGTGTCGCCCAAATGGTCGACTTTGTGCACTCAAGAAAAGAAAACACGAAACAGTAACTTCATCGACTTGAAAATGGAGCGGGGATCGGTCCGGGGGGAGGGCCGACCGTCGCACCAGGCGCACGGCCCCCCCTCCGACCGGTCGCACCGCAACCCCTACTGGATCGCACTATTTTTTTCAAACGGTCGAAATCTTCAACAGGCAACCGGTCGCCCTATGCTATTTTGTGACAAAGAAAGTTATCTTTGTTTGAAATGTTTGACATGACAAGATTTACTTTTGATTTTTGTACAATATTTCTACATCTTGTGATCTTCTTTTTGTAGACAAAAGTGAAGATAAAGGAGCCTATGTTGGGAGCCTATGTTGGTGAAACTTCCCTATAAATAGAGGATGAATTGAAGACACAAGATACAACACACACAAGCAAAATACACAACAAGAAAGACTGCAAATTGTTCAAGCTTTCATTTTTATATTCTTGTTGTAATAGCCTAAGTACTTTCACTTGCACATCTTTGAGGTCTAGGCTTTTTGATTCTTGATTACACTTGCACTCAATCTTTGTATTGGTTTCTTAGAGTTGTAATCTTGAATTTTTGTCCATCATTCAACACAAGACATCCTTGTGAGTATTCTTGTGGTAAGAATACACTTGGGTGATCTAGGTGATAGGTGTTTGAAGAGTGTGGTACTCTTCAAAGGTGGTGAAGGAAGATTGTGGTAATCTCCTTGAAGGTGTTGTAAGAGGATTGTGGTGATCCTCAAGGTGTTGTATTTATTGTGGTAATTAATAAAATCTTTTTTTCTTTTTGAAATCCATCCCAGAGATACTGGGGTGGTAGAGGATTAGGCCCTAGGTGGGTTGAACCTCTTTAAATCAACGAGTGTTATTTAATTTCCGCATTTACATTATTGTCATTTACTTGTTGATTCGAAAAAGAGGGTGATTTGCGAAAAATCGGCATAATCTATTCACCCCCCCTCTAGATTATCATAGCCACTTGGACTAACAAGTGGTATCAAAGCCAAACTCTTTGGCTAGCTCGTTTCGAGTAAAGAGGAAAGATCCATGGCTACGAATGAAGCTTATCTCACCATCGGCGCCTCCACCAACAAGCCACCACTATTCGACGCCAACAACTACGCATTTTGGAAAGACCGCATGGAGTGCTTTCTACAAGGGTGCGGATTTGATATTTGGAATGTGGTCATTGAAGGAGTTGCTCAACCAACAACAAAATTGGAGGATGGTACCACTACTCCCAAGCCGTTCAAGGAATACGATGAAAATGACAAGAAGGCTTTCTCTTTAAACGGTAAGGCCTTAAACATTTTACATTGCTCTCTTACCGCCACCGAATATAATCGAATAAGAGGCATACGGTCGGCACATGAAGTTTGGGAAAAATTAGAAACCATCTATGAGGGCACAAAGAAAGTGAAGCAAGCAAGAAAAACAATGCTTGTGAAAGACTTTGGAAATTTCAATATGCATGATGGTGAAAGCATATAAAAAATGGTGGAAAGGCTTGACAACATTGTCAATCCTCTTGTGGCTCTTGGAAAGGTCATCTCCGAAGAAGATAAGGTGACTAAAGTCTTAAATGCCCTTCCAGGCTCATGGTCCGAAAAGGTGACGGCAATCACGGAAGCTCAAAATCTTGAGACACTCAAGTTTGATGAGCTCATTGGGAATCTCCTTATTTATGAAGTATATCTCAAGGAGAGGAAAAATTCTCAACCATCCGCCTCTAAACCGGGTACGCAAAATATTATTAAAGGCTTAGCATCTTCTTCTAATAATGTTTATTATGCTAGTGATGAGGATGATGAAGAAACAGCGACTCTTGTTAGAAAATTTGCAAAATTTGTAAACAAAAATAAAGCAAGAAAGCCAAGAGACAATTCTTGTTTCAAATGCGGAAAATCCGGGCACTACATAGCCGATTGCCCGAAATTAGCGGAAGAGGAACAAAAGAAGAAAAAGCCTTTTCCGAAAAAGAAGGCGTTAAATGCGGACGTCAAAACTTGGGATGAATTACTTGAAACAACCGACGAAGAAGGAGAATCCGAACATGGTCTTATGGCTATAGACGATGAAAATACCGAGGTACGCTCTAATGCTTCATCTTCTTCCCTAGTTGATGAATTACAATGTGATTTTGATGAATTGCAAAATGAGTTTCAAAATTTGATTATTAAATACAAGAATTTGAAAAAGGAGCATAAAGAGCTTAAACTAGAAAAAGATAAATTATTTACTTATGACTCTCTTGATAAAGCTCATGCTATTACTCTTACTATGGTCCATACACTTGAAACCGAAAAACAAACGCTCACAAATGATATTGAAAATTTGAAAAAGGATGTGCATCGATTCAATTTAAGTACGGATAAAGTCACAAAAATTTTAGATGCACAAATAGGTGAGCATTCTAAATTAGGACTTGGTTACAAACCTTTTCAAAATGCTTTTAAGAAAAAAGACCAAGGTCCAACCTTTGTACATGCTAGTAGTCCTCGTATTATTATTTGTTTTTATTGTGGTAAGAATGGACACTATGCTAGCAATTGTAAATTGAAGAATAATTTTAGCTATTATTGGAGACCTAAAGGTCTCAAGGCTAACCCCCATGGACCCCAAAATTATAGGGTACCTAAAAATAATTCCTTTGTAGGTTATAGGGGCTATAACAACAATGGAAGATTCAAAATGGCTCGTGGACAGCGGATGTTCACGCCATATGACCGGAAAGAGAGAACTTTTACCAACATCAAGCTCCAAGAAGAGGGTATGGTCATGTTCGCAATGGCAAAGGAAGAATTCTTGGAAATGGAGAAATTGGTAACTCTTCTTTCTCTCTTAGTAATGTTCTTTTAGTAGAACGGCTTAAGTTCAATTTGATAAGTGTTAGGCAACTTTGTGATTCAAATTATAATGTTGTTTTTAATAAAAGAAAAATGCCTTATTTCCAAAAATGATAAAATTATTTGTGAAGCAATTAGAAAAGGCAATCTTTACAAAATTTGTACAAGTGATTTGGTTAGTCAAAATGTTTCTTGTCTTGTCGCCAATAATGATTTAACTAGTTTATGGCATAGGCAACTTGGACATGTTGGATACAAAATTTGCAACCTATTTACAAAAACCAACATGTAAAAGGACTACCCAAATTGAATTTTGAAAATCTTGGCTTATGTGACACTTGTCAAAAGAACAAATTAGTTAAGAGTAGTTTTAAGCCTAAAAATAAAATTTCCACTACCAAACCCCTACAAATGCTTCATCTTGATTTGTATGGGGATATTGGTACGGCAAGTCTAAGTGGAAAACATTACACTTTTGTTATAGTTGATGATTTTTCTAGATATACTTGGGCTCTATTTCTTACAAATAAAAGCGATGCCGTTAATGAGTTTGTTAAGTTGTGTAGACTCATTGAAAATGAAAAGGAAGATACTATTAAGTCCATTCGAAGTGATCGAGGTGGAGAATTTGACGGCGAATTTAGAGTCTTTTGTGAAACCAAGGGATATAGTCATAATTTTTCGGCTCCAAGGACACCTCAACAAAATGGAGTAGCCGAAAGGAAGAATCGGATACTTCAAGAAATAAGTCGGTCCATGTTAAATGAATTTTCACTTCCAAAATATTTTTGGGCCGAAGCTGTAAGTACCGCTTGCTATGTCATTAATCGAGTTTATATTCGTCCTAAAATGAATAAAACTCCATATGAACTTTGGAAAGGAAGAACTCCAAATATTAGTTATTTCAAAATATTTGGATGTAAATGTTTTATTTTGAATACTAAGGATCAATTAGACAAACTTGATCCTAAGGCCGATGAAGGAATATTTATGGGGTATTCAACCAAGAGCAAAGCATATCGGGTTTACAATAAGACTAGTGGGGTTGTTGAAGAATCCATCCATGTCAAATTCAATGAAGCTTCGGGTGTTGAAAGGATACCCAATGATGAAAGTGATGAGGAGGATATTGTTGAACCCATTGTTCAAGATGATACTCAAAATGATCAACCTTCAAGCTCAAATGTTCCTCAAGAAGATAAAGGTGATACTTCGAATCTTCCCGTAGCACTGAAATTTAAGAGAGATCACCCAAAAGATCTTATTATTGGTGATCCCCTTGATAAAGTAATGACTCGAGGAAAATTTGCCGAGAAAGCTCTTATATCTCAAAAAGAGCCTAAAAATGCTAAGGAAGCCATTGAAGATGAGGATTGGTTTTTAGCAATGCAAGAGGAGTTGAATCAATTTGAAAGGAATGATGTATGGGAATTAGTACCTTGTCCTCCATCTCAAACCATTATTGGTACAAAATGGGTATTTCGGAACAAGTTCGATGACCAAGGCAATATTGTTCGAAACAAAGCAAGGTTAGTAGCTCAATGTTATTGTCAAGAAGAAGGTATTGACTATGATGAAACATTTGCACCCGTAGCACGTTTAGAAGCTATTCGTATTTTACTTGCCTATTCTTGTTTTAAAAATTTCAAGCTTTACCAAATGGATGTAAAATCCGCATTTTTAAATGGTATTATTCAAGAAGAAGTCTATGTGAAACAACCTCCGGGGTTTGAAAATTTTTCTAGGCCTAATGATGTTTATAGACTTAAAAAGGCCTTATATGGTTTGAAACAAGCACCGTGCATGGTATGATAGACTTAGCTCTTTTCTTTTGCAAAATGGTTTTACAAGAGGTAAAGTTGACACTACTCTCTTTGT
The DNA here is from genome assembly GCA_016081115.2 of Rehmannia glutinosa. Taxonomy (NCBI): domain Eukaryota; kingdom Viridiplantae; phylum Streptophyta; class Magnoliopsida; order Lamiales; family Orobanchaceae; genus Rehmannia; species Rehmannia glutinosa. Next base: position 28,164,367 of record CM071937.1, read on the forward strand.
TTTTGAAAAAGGGCAAGATTGCTTATTAGTGCAAATTTATGTTGATGATATTATTTTTGGTGCTACTAATGAATCCTTGTGCAAGAAATTTTCTAAGTTAATGCAAGGTGAATTCGAAATGAGCATGATGGGGGAGCTCAACTTCTTCCTTGGACTTCAAATTAAGCAATGCCAAGAAGGAATTTATATTTCTCAATCAAAATATACAAAAGAGCTTTTGAAGAAATTTGGCATTGAAGAAGGAAGAACCGTCTCTACCCCAATGGCAACAAACGTCAAAATTGACAAAGATGAAAAAGGCAAGTCGGTTGATGAATCCAAATATCGAGGTATGATTGGTAGTTTACTTTATTTAACCGCAAGTAGACCGGACATTCTTCATGCCGTATGCCTATGTGCTCGTTTTCAAAGCAATCCCAAAGAATCTCATATGAGTGCCGTTAAAAGGATTTTTCGATATTTGAAAGGCACTATTCAATATGGTTTATTCTATCCAAAGAATGAAAATTTTTCTCTTAAAGGTTATAGTGATTCGGATTATGCGGGAAATATTGATGATCGGAAAAGCACTTTCGGATCATGACAATTTTTAGGCGATTGCCTAGTATCTTGGTTTTCAAAGAAACAAAATTATGTTTCACTTTCAACGGCCGAAGCCGAATATATTTCCGCGGCATTTTGTTGCACACAACTTCTTTGGATGAAACAAACCTTAGCGGATTATAAATGTTCTTTTGAAAGTGTTCCTATCTTTTGTGATAATATATCCGCTATAAACATTGCTCAAAACCCGGTTCATCATAACCGTACTAAACATATTGAGATTCGACATCATTTTCTAAGGGATTGTGTTTCAAAACGAAAAATTAAGATATCTTTTGTACCATCTCAAGATCAATTAGCGGACATTTTTACAAAACCGCTATCTTCCGAGACTTTTGCATCGATACGAGCTCGGTTAGGCATAATGCATATTGAATGAGGCTTACGTTTGCATTTTGCACGTTTTTAAAACTTAGGGGCGAAAAATCGGATTTTTGGTTGAAAATTCGGATTTTGGAAAAACTGACAGACGATAGCAATTGGTGAAAGGGTTGAGGCAACCGGCCCCTCAACGCCGACCGTCGCCGCCAAGGCTAAAATTCGATTAAAACCGTTATGTCTTCAAAGATTCTTCATTTTAACTTATTTTGGCCATTTTTCGCCCCTTTGCCAAAATCACACAAATTTCACTTCAAATTTGTTTTATTGCATATGTTTTATATTTTGGACTTCATTAAGCTCGATTATCATCATCATTGCTCATCTTTACCGAATAAATGGTAAGAATTCTACTCCATTTGCTCAATGGGTTGAACCTTGAGATTTTGACTTATTTGCAAAATTCTTGATGCTAGTTTCATATGAATGTGATGAGCTTAATATTTATGATGTATTGAATGTTGTTTGAACTGAATTGGTGATGAAAATTTTTGGCTTAAATGAATTTCAAAGGCGTTATATACTTCTAGTTTTATTCGACGCACGCCAAGTGTTCGACAAAATATTTCAATAAAAGATTCATCACCAACATGATTTTCTTGATTTGAAAAGTCTTATAAGTTTATAGAGATCATGTTTTATCAATCAAATGAGCTTTTGCAAGTCAATTGATCAATTTTTCCCTTTTATTTGGAATTTAAGCTTCTATTTTCAAAACGCTCGATAAATCGATAAATTTGCGCACTTTGATATGAATATATGATGTTTTTATCGTGCTAACATTCTTTTTGATGATTCCAAAGGAGGAGAAACAGGAAAAACGCTCATATGCTCAAAGAAGCGAAAATAAGCTTGCAAGAAAAGCTATAAGCTAGGGCTCTTAAAAGCCATAAGCTGTGAATATTGCTTAGTCCATTTGATGTATTGTGGACTTTTATGCTTGACTAATGATGTTTTGTGATAGGGGGAGCTTATAAGCTCATGGAATTCAAGCTTAAGTTGTAAAAGCTAAGCTTTTAGCTTTTAGTTGTTGCTTGTATACTTGTTCTTGATATGCATATTGATAGGGGGAGCTTGTTCAAAAATGATTTTGAAAAATCTTTGCTCCTATCCTTGTGTGTTTATACTTATGATGAATCTTGCTTGCTATGGTTGATGTTTTAAGACCGGAAAATAGGTTTTGTTTTAAAATCAACTTCCTAAAATTGTTTTGGTTTGTAATCATCAAAAAGGGGGAGTTTGTTAGATAAATGTTTTTATCAAGATTTTGATGATTTTGTTTAAATGAGTTTTTATACCAAAACAATGTTTTTATATGTTGTCCAAATACTCCTAAATGATTTAAAATGTTTTTACTAATTTTTGGAGTATTTCTTAGAGTTTTTTAATTTGATTAAAATTGGACAACACTTTTGATGATTTTGTTTATATTGGTTTTTACACCAAAACTATGTTTATAAATGTTGTCCAAATACTCCCAAATGATTTAAAATGTTTTTACTAATTTTTTGGAGTATTTCTTGAAGTTTATTTCTGAAAAAAATGGGACAACATTTCAAATTGAGGTCGGACAGGTCGCCCAAATGGTCGACTTGTACCGAAGAAAAGAAAACACGAAAGCAGTAACTTATCGACTTGAAAATGGAGCGGGGGACGGTCCGAGGGGAGGGCCGACGGTCGCACCCGGCGGCACGGCCGACCCCTCCGACCGGTAGCACCCCCCGCAACCCCTACCCGGATCGCACTATTTTTTTCAAACGGTCGAAATCTTCAACAGGCAACCGGGTCGCCCCTATTCTATTTTGTGACACAAAGTTATTTTGTTTGAAATGTTTGATGACAAGATTTACTTTTGATTTTTGTACAATATTTCTACATTTTGTGATCTTCTTTTTGTAGACAAAAGTGAAGATAGAGGAGCCTATGTTGGGAGCCTATGTTGGTGAAGCTTCCCTATAAATAGAGGATGAATTGAAGACACAAGATACAACACACACAAGCAAAATACACAACAAGAAATCTGCAAATTTCCAAGCTTTCATATTCAACACTCTTGTTGTATTTATAGCCTAAGTATTTCACTTTCACATGTTGAGGTCTAGGCTTTATTTCTTGATTACACTTGCACTCAAATTGTAATATTCATTAATGAGTTGTAATCTTGATTTTTGTCATCATTCAACACAAGACATCCTTTGTGAGTATTCTTGTGGAAAGAATACACTTGGGTGATCTAGGTGATAGGTGTTTCAAGAGTATGGTGCTCTTGAGGTGTTGAAGAATTTGGTATTCTTCAAGATTGAAGATTGTGGTGATCTTCAAAGGTGCCGTTGAAGGAAGATTGTGGTAATCTTCAAAGGAAGATTGTGGTAATCTCCAAAGGTGGTGTTGAAGAAGAGTGTGGTGCTCTTCAAGGTGTTGTAAGTTGAATTTGTATTAATTGTGGTAATTAATAAAATTCTTTTTCTTTTTGAAATCCATCCCGGATATACTGGGGTGGTAGAGGATTAGGCCCTAGGTGGGTTGAACCTCTTTAAATCGACGCGTGTTGTTTACTTCCCGCACCTTTATTATTGTCTTGGCGTATTTGCTTCGAAAAAGAGGGCATAATCGAAAAGATGGAGATAATATATTCACCCCCCCTCTAGATTATCGTAGCCGCTTGGACTTACAATGGTGACTCAGCTGTCAGCTAACTCGATACAGCTGACTTTCCGATACGGCTGATTCACTTGGCTGATTTATAAGATCTGCTTTGTTTTCATCTTATCATGTTTCATCTCTTTTCATTGAGTCTTCTGAGTGTCAACTCAGCTCAATTAACCCTAGTTTATGCTTAAGCTTTTCAAATCTTGATTCACATAATGGCTTTGTGAATATGTCAGCTAATTGTTTATCAGTTGAGATGTATTCCAAGGTGATGTCTTTCTTTTCAACATGATCTCTTATGAAATGATATCTGACATCAATGTGCTTTGTTCTAGAATGCAACACAGGATTCTGAGTGATTGCAATAGCACTTGTGTTATCACACATAATTGGAATCTCTTTTTCTTCAACATCATAATCTCTCAGCTGTTGTCTCATCCATAAGACTTGGGCACAACTTTTTGCAGCCTATGTATTCTCGTCACCTATAGATGTGGCTATTGAGTTTTGCTTCTTGCTAAACCAGGAAACCAGTCTGTTTCCAAGCATTTGACATGTACCTGAATTACTTTTCCTGTCAACTCTACATCCAACATAGTCAGAGTCTGAATAACTAATAAGTTTGAATCCACCTTCTTTTGAATACCATAAGCCAACTTCCTGACATCCCTTTAAATATCTTAGGATTCTTTTAGCTACAGTCATGTGGCTTTCTTTTGGAGCAGATTGAAATCTTGCACATACTCCTACTGCAAAGATGATGTCTGGCCTACTTGCTATGAGATAGAGCAGTGATCCAATAAGTGCTCTGTATCTGGTTTGATCCACAGGCTTACCATATGCATCCATGTCCATCTTGACTGATGTATTCATTGGTATTTTCACAGAAGATTTATCTTCCATACCAAATTTCTTCATTAAATCTCTGGTATACTTTGTTTGACTTATGAAAGTTCCATCCTTCAGCTGTTTAACTTGAAGTCCTAGAAAGAATGTCAGCTCTCCCATCATGCTCATTTCAAATTTACCTTGCATGAGATTTGAGAACTTATCACACAGCTCTTTGTTTGTGGATCCAAAAATGATATCATCCACATATATTTGAACAAGTAGTATACTTTCTCCATCTTGAATTCTGAAGAGTGTTATGTCCATTTTGCCTTTGGTGAATCCATTATCCATTAGAAATTAAGATAATGTATCATACCATGCTCTAGGTGCTTGTTTCATTCCATATAGAGCTTTCTTGAGCTTGTACACCATATCTCCAAGAGTCTTCTGCTCAAATCCTGGAGGTTGTTCAACATAGACTTCATCTTCCAATAATCCATTTAAAAATGTACTTTTCACATCCATTTGATATACAGTGAAGTTCTTGTGTGCAACATAGGCAAGAAACATCCTTATTGCTTCTAATCTTGCAACAGGAGCAAGTGTTTCATCAAAATCTATTCCTTCTTCTTGGAAATACCCTTTGGCTACCAATCTTGCTTTGTTTCTTACCACAGATCCTTCCTCATTCATCTTGTTTCTGGAAACCCATTTTGTGCCAATAACATTTTGATGGGTTGGTCTTTGCACCAATTCTCATACTTTGTTTCTTTCAAACTGATTCAGCTCTTCTTGCATGGCTTGAATCCAATGTGTGACATCCAATGCTTGGGACACATCTTTTGGCTCTATTTGGGAAATAAAATAAGTGAACATAGCTTCTTGTTGAGCTCTGGATCTGGTTCTTACACCATCTCTTACATCTCCAATGACTAGCTCTGGTGGATGGTCTTTCAGCCATCTCACATTAGGTTGGAGTAAGTTAGCTGGATTCAGGCGTCTTGCAGCTGTGTTGTCTTGAGCAGCTCTCTCATCATCACTTAGCTGCAGATTTTCCAGTTGTCTTTGAGATTCACCTAATTCACCCTCATCTTGATTGATTGCTCCAGCTTCAGCTTCAACATAGGGACTCTTCTGCATAGTTGGTTGATTCAGCTTATCAGCTAACTCCTCAATGTCTTCTCCATTTACATTAGGTTCATCAAAAACCACATGGATAGATTCTTCTGTGACCATTGTCCTCTTGTTCAGCACTCTATAGGCTTTGCTTTTATCTGAGTATCCCAAGAAGATACCTTCATCGCCTTTAGCATCAAAAGCCTTGATTATCCTTTCCATTGTTGTGGATAAAACATTTACATCCAAATATTCTAAAATATGCAACATTTGGCTTTCTCCCTGTCCAAATCTCATAGGGAGTCTTTGTCAGCTGTCTATTTATCATGCATCTATTTTGAGTATAGCATGCAGTGTTTATAGCTTCAGCCCAAAATCTTTTAAGCGACCTGTTTGACTAACATGGTCCTTGCGGCTTCCTTGAGAGTTTTGTTCCTTCTTTCTCGCTACTCCATTCTCTGTGGAGTCCTTGTCATGAGATAATTCATGAGCAATACCATTTTCAACACAAATCGAGTTATTATTCCATTGACAAACTCAGTTCCTCTATCAGATCTTATCTTAATAATGGTTTGACTCTTCTCATTTTGAACTCTTCTCATTAGATGAGGTAACTTCTGCAAAGTTTCCTTCTTTTTACATATGAAGATTGTCCATGTATATCTTGAATAATCATCCACCACTACTAGGGTGTATTTCTTTCCACTTATGCTAGATGGCTCAACTGGGCCAAATAAGTCCATATGTAAATGCAATATCCTTGATGAAGATGGACTTGACTTCTCTTTGAATGATGATTTGATCTGCTTTCCCATCCGCATGCATCACAAACACTTTCCTTCTTGTACACTGAGTCTGGCAATCCTTCTACAAGATGACTCCTAGCAAGCTTGTTAATTGTCTTGAAGTTCAGGTGACTCAGCTTCTTGTGCCACAGCCAACTTGATTAATTTGTACTCTTTGCTAGCGAGACAAGTGCTTGGTGTGGGGTTGACCAATCTACCACATACATATTCTTTTTGTCTGGATCTTGCAAAGACCACTTCATTTGATTGATGTCTTTGATTTGGCACACTCCCATATTGAATCCAACATTATAGCCCTTGTCACGAGTTGGTTGATACTTAACAGGTTGAAGTTGAGGCCTTCAACATATACAACATCTGTGATTTCTAATCCATTTTTCTTGATGGATCCAATACCTCTTATTTCCCCTGGAGCTTCATTTCCTCCAAATATGACTTTTGCACCTCTAATCTCCTTGAATTTTGATAGATTTTTCTTGTTTCTTGTCATGTGTCTAAAACAGCCACTATCCATGTACCAGGTTCCTTGGCACTCTGCTGTTCCTTGAACCTGCAATCAAGGAAATTAGTTTTTAGGTACCCATACTTGTCTGGGTCCTGTGGGGTTAGTACTGTAAGATGATCCAACCAACCTATAGCCAAATGATTTGACTCTAAGAGGTTGCCATCTATCTGTGCCATAATCATAATTCACCTTGGCAAATTGCTCGGGGGTTTTAGGTTCATACAGCTGTCTCTTTTGTCTGTATGCCTGTGTGTGAGTTTTAGCAATTGCCTTCTTTGGGTAATTGTGATATTTCTAAGTGTAGTGTTTGGTGCATATGTGTGCTGATGATAGCTCTTTTGCCTTTGGAATGGCCTTTGCTGAGTTCTAGGCCTTTGCCATTTTGGCATATATTCCACAGGTCTTTGCTGATATTTTACATTATTCCAGTCAGCTTGCCTTGGGTAGTTTCTACCATTCCTATCATTTGTGTTCCTTTGATAGAACTTCTGGGGATTTTGGTAGCTCTGTTTTTTTTTCTTCACAGAGTACTTCCTGTTTGGAGTTTGCTGAGGCACTCTGCTGGATTTCTTCTCAGTTGTCCTCTCAGCATACTCAACTGGCTGTTTTCTTTTTCCTTTATAACCAAGGCCAGTTTGTTTGTGGTTGTGCTTTGGAATGAATGTGTGTGTGTGTTTTGGATTTTTGAGATGCTTCATTACTTGAAGATCCTTTTTCCAAAATCACTCTAGGAGTTTGCTTGTGCACAAAGGAATTGAATCATATGCCTGTCTTATCTCCACATTCTTTTTGGCTCATAATAAGGTCATCCAATGATTTAGAGGCCTTTGTGAATGAAGCAATCACATTTTTGAGATCATTTTCCCTCTTTTCTATAGCAGCTATTTCTGCTATTAGTTTAGCATTCTCAGCCTTCAGCTCTTTGTTCTCATCGGCTATGTGACTTAGAGTACTCAGCTCTCCTTAGTCATTTTGTGAGTTTTGGCTTTTGAGCTGACTGTTTTCCTCATTTAATAGTGTGTGTGAGGATTTAATGTGCTCAAAGTCTTTCATCATTTTGCCTAATGAATCATAAAGATCAGTGGGTGATGAAGTGTGTGTGTCACAATCACTATCACTAGAATCTGAGTGAGATGAGTTAGAGTGTACCTCATCTTCTTGGTCAGGTTGGTCATGTTCTTTGGCCATTAGACAGATTAAGGCTTCTTCTTCAGAGTTACTTGAGTAGTCAGCTTCACTACTCTCTGAGACTGCTGCTTCTTTTGACTTAGCTGTCTCAGCAGTCTCAGCAGCCAACATAGCCTTTTTCTTCTCTTGTCTTCTTTCTCTGAAGGCTCTTCTTTCTTCTTCATTCCTGTATTTATTGACTACAGGATATGGACCGATCAATAGCAAAGTGTCCTGGTTGTCTCGGTTCCAACACAGGTTTTCGGCTTTTGGTTAGCTCTCTCATTTCTTGGGTTGTCGGTCTTTGATATTCGACCTTTTGATACTCGATTCTCTTTGGTGGCCTATCTTTCCTTGACTTGGAGGAGTTGAATGTCTCTGGAGGATTCACCTTTATTTCTTTTGTAGTTCTTGTTGAAGAACTTGTTGAATCTTTTAACCATCGGGCAATCTCCTCTTGGTCAATGATTTCTTTGGTCTCGGCTCTCTTCCTTCCTTGACTATGAGTGCAAACGTTTGTTTTGGGTACACAAATTGTCTCCTCTTGATCTTTTCTTCTCAGTTCAAATTCATAAACTTTGAGGTATGAGAATAGTTCATGATTAGATGTTTTTGGTAGCTCCATAGAGTGCCTTAGAGCCATGGTCTTCATTTCCCACTCAGCTGGGAGGCTCCTTAGTATCTTCATACACATTTCCTTTTGTGTGTATTCCTTTCCAAGTGCTGAGAGCTCATTTGTAATTTCAGTGAATCTAGCATCCAGTTGATCCATTGTCTCACCTGCAAGCATTTTAAAGTTCTCAAATTTTTGAACAACAACAGGTAATTTGTTTTCCTTAATTTGCTCTGATCCTTCACAAATTAAAGTTAATTTATCCCAGATTTCTTTGGCTGTCTTGTAAGATTTGACTTTGTTGAACATGGTTTTGTCCAAAGTTTTGTAAAGTATATCCTTGGCCACATTGTCTAGGTTGTATCTTTTTCTGTCATCATTTGTCCATTCAGCTCTTGGTTTTTGAACCATAGCTGGTATGGGAGCAGCAGCCTCTTCTCCTTCAGCTGCAGGAGCTCTCCTTGCAGTTGTATTCACCTTCATTATTTGCAGTGGCCCATCATGTATCACTATCCACATCTCATCATGTAAAGCAGATAGATGAGCCTGCATACGTATTTTCCAGCCATCAAATTCTTCAATGGTGAACATAGGAATGCGTGTCAAATTTGCTTCCATGATAATAACTTTGTTGTTAAAAAAATGGCTTTTGAAAGAACAAGTGGTATAAACTTCTTTGAAAGATTGGAGATCTAGTTCAGTAACCAGTGCGGAAGGCTCAATGAACCAACCGCTCTGATACCACTTGTAGGTCCGAAGGGGTGTGAGTAAGGTTTAGAAGGGGGGGTTGAATAAACCTTACCAACTTTTCGATTTTAGTCCTTTTAAAATAATACACAGCTAAGTCCTTGAGGGACAACTAAGTTAGTTAACCAAATAGAGTTAGCCACTCAATGACTCGATTGAGCTATTGATAGAATAACTCATTTGTTTAGTCTAAACCTTAACTTGGTTTGTGATGAGATTTTTTATTGAACACTTAACACCCTTAAATTTGGTTTAATTTTGTTTTAACACTTGGTTTTAGCACTTTGTTAATTATCAGTTGGATAGCAAATTATCAGCAGATACAAAGTAATATGCAGAAATAAAAATGTTGAAATGTAAATGACACAATAATTTTTATAGAGGTTCGAAGATGGGGTAATTCTTCTACCCTCTCTTCTCCAACTCCTGGAGGAATCCACTAAGTATTGATCAGAGTACAAAGTGGTTATCAGTCCAAATACAAGTCTTGATCACACAGCTGACTTGATCTTTTGGGACTCAGTCTGGAGATGCATTGGTCACACAGTTAGCTTCTCGTCCGACTCAGCTTCTTCACAGGGCAGCTGCCTTGCTACTTCAGCTCACTTGCTCAAGTTTCTTAGATTTGATCACGAAGCCCTCCAATAACTTGAGACTGGTTCGACCTTGAACCTTTCTACAATCCTCCTTGGAATGTAGACCCCTTTTGATTCTTCAAAAGTTTCCTCTTCAACAGTTTGAAGTTGTCTTTCCTTCACAGTCTTGGTGTTGAATCGATTTCCTTCGAAAGTTAGGCTTGAGGATTTTGCTTGAATAACTTGAGAATATTTTGCAGGTTACAGTATGAATAATTTCTTGATTGTTCGTGGTTTAGGTATTCAAGGTAACCCTTTTCTCAAAGTGATTCCTCAGCCTTTTATAGTGAACTTTTAAAAATCTGCCCGTTGAAGAGATAGGCTTATTTTCAAAAGTCACTTATGTTCGTTAGCTTGTCTTGTTGCAGTCCTTGAAGTTGACATTTCCTCGTATTAAATGAATGTTCAGCTTTTCAGAGTCTGACACGAGGTGCAGTCCTTCCCATTGGTTTATTTCTTTTGCACGCTTCTGGGACTGAATACTTTAAAACATGGCAGCATGGAAGTATTACTTGTTTAGGTAATATTCTTGACTTTTGTGCAGCGGATTCTTTTCAGTTGTCTTGACTTGACTGCAGTTTTCTAACTTCCCCAGGTGACTTCGAGTTAGCTTCCAATCAATGGATGACTCATCAGTCACTTCAACTTGAGACTTGGCTTCTTGGGTTGACTTGATCGACACTTCACATAGTCAGTATCTCGGTGATACTCCTTCAGTCGAGTTTTTGACTTCTCCTCCTTGCCATACTCGGTTGTTTCACAAATGAGTCTTCATTTCGATCTTGAGTTGACTTCTTGTATATCCAGGCATAGTTGACTTGGCTCACTGCAGACGGCCATATCTATTACAATGCAGATTACAAGGAAAATGGGGTGCCAACTTTCTAGTCTAAGTTTTACATGGCATTCATCAAAATCTAAACAACAAATTTCCCAACAGTGAGACATCTCCATGATGTACTCCCTTATGTTTTCCTTGCCCTAATACTTCAGTGAGATCAAGTTAGCCAGAAGTGTACTTGTCTCGGCCTTATCATTTTTAACAAAATGCTTTTCAATTTCCGCAACGTACTCACTGGTCGTAGTAACTTCCTCAGAAGTTGTGCCTCGAAAGGCTTCTGGAACGCCGCGCTTAATGATCATCAGACTAACGCGATTTGAGCGCTCCCACTTCTCAAAGTTCCACTTTTCCTCTGCAGAACTTGCATCCGTAAGAGAAGGGGGTTGCTCAACCCTTAGCGCATAGTCCAGATCCATGCAGCCCAAAATGATCAGAATTTTTTCTTTCCAATCCTTGAAGTTCGACCCATTGAGCATGAGAATGTTGTTGGTGTTAGCAGAAATAGAAGTAGCTGACATCATAGCTGAACAGAGAACAAAACCAAAATTAACCGTCATGCTCACATTAAACCAAATAATCAATCATTAAATTTAAATAAGTTGGTAACATCTCGAGGCACCTAACACAACATTAATATCAAGTCTTTGGACAATAATATTAACTTGTAAGTGGTTACCTCTTGCAGTGATCAAACACTGACAATAAATCCTGTCAACCAATATTGTCTTCCTTTGGGCCGACAAATCACTTACATGGATAACCTTCTAATAGCCACGTATTTACCACCACAGGTGTTTGTGCATTTCGGGACAAGTATTAACTTTTCTTGGGGCCGGTTAATACCTGCATGAATATACACAAACACAAACATCCAATATTCTTAATGAATAAATCTACACAAGAGAGGTCACTTTGGCAACTTCTTGTTTTAATAAATTCATTTTAAATATTAGACAAAATAAATTGGGTGTGAAGCCCCGATTTTTCCGAACATATAATTGATTCTTATTGTCATCTATGTATTTGATCGACTATTTTACCGCGTCACTTTGACGGGTAATTATTAATAATATATATATTTTGTATTTTATTTCATTTTATTTAATTACTTGTGATCATGATCTTTATTAATTCTATTTCACATTTATGATCACTTGACTTATCATTATTACTATTTTTGTATTTATTAGTCACCTTAGAATTTTAAGAGACTATTTATTTTAGAGACCTTTACCTTATAGAATTAAGATTTTTATTTAGTATAAGTGATCATGAGACTTATAAGTGATCAAGGAAATCACAAATTATTTTGGAGATTGATATATTTCAACTATTATCAATTTGGGACAAAAAGAATATATGGAATTACCATAATACCCCTATAGTAGACGGCATTGGTGATGATTTTTGGAGTAGAAATATCATCCAACTCTTGTACATGTACATCTTATATTAGTCATCTTGTGTATAATTATACCATTAATTCAAACATTATACACATCATCTTATACATCAATTCTTTATTACTATTTTTCCCAACATGTTGGAGTCTTCCCAATATTCTTTCTCTTTCCATACCTTGCCCATACTTTGACTAGTCTAATTGTCTCCATGCAAGAGACAATTTGCAAGACACAAATTAATCAAAAAATTCCTCTCCCTCTCTCCCATTTGGACGGCCATAATGGCATTTTTACACAAAAAAATTCATTTTTCATCCAACACATTTTAATTCTCAAGCCTTTTCTCCAACTTCTCTCTAATCTCTCTCTAAAAATCTTTCACATCTTCAAATCTTCAAACATAAAATCATTCAGATCTTCAAACCTTCAAACACCAACTCTTCACATCTTCAAATCTTCAACATAAGTTCTTCATATCTTCAAGTACCACTCCTTCACATCTTCAAATATTCAAACACAAGTTCTTCACATCTTCAAGCCTACCTTCAAACCTTCAAGAACATCTTCTTCCTAACATCAAACATACTTTCTTTCTTCAAACATCTAAACCAAAACAAACAATCTTACCACTTAAACACCAAAAAACTCGAACACCCCCCTATCTTAAGGTAAGAAATTTCACTCCTCAATTCAATTTAAAATCTTGCTACTCATCACCTTCTCCTTTTAACTTAAGTTTATATTTTGGATTTTGAGGTACTTAGAAGACCACTTGGAGACATGCATGCATGGTGGTAAAACTTGAAGACTTAAAGAAGAACTACTAGAGAAATTTGGACTACAAGGTAAGAATTGGACACTAGAGCCCTTCTTTCTTCTTCTTTCTATTTTTTTTCAAATTTTAACACCCCTTTTTCATTTTTGAGAAATAGGGGCTGACCTTAGGTGATTTTGGAGTTGAACCAAAAATTCCAAATTTGAAGCTTCAACTAGTCTCCAATCACCTACTACACAAGGTAAAGTGTAGTCTTTCCAATTTTCTTATCTCCTTCTTTTTCTCTTTAATTTTTCTCTCATTTTTCTAACTCCAATTTTTTGATATTTCTTGACTTAAGGGCTGACCTAAGTGACATCATCCAAAGTTGTGAAATTTTCCCTTTTTATTTCACAACTTTCCAATTTAAGGTTGGAAAAATACTTTCCAACTTCTAGGTGTTTTTATTAAAATGCATGTAGAATTTTGATCATGAGCCCTTGAGATATGTAATCTATGTATTGCATGTCAATTTTATGTATCAAATCATGAAAATTCTCAAGAGTTGCTCAAAATTGCTATTTATTGAATTTTAGGTGCATGCATGTACAATTTAATGTTCTATTTGATGAATTCTTGTATGTATTGGACATGCATGTGTATGATCTTTGAAATCCATGTTTTGGATGACTTATAACCTGGAAAAGTCGAGCATAATTGATTAAATTCCAATTTTGGACTTAAAAATGCAAAAATTGAAAGTTGGTGGACTAAATTGCAAGAAAATGAAAGTTAAAGGACCCTCTGCAAATTTCGATTTTTGGGACTGTACTCAGGTTCAAAAATGACTTTTGGACATTTTAATAAAGTTTTAAGAGTTTTAAGTAAATAAAATCAACCTTTAAAAGCCCAAGGACTAGATTGTAAAATTTTGAAAGTTTAAGGGCTACATTGCAAATTTTGAAACTGTACCAGACCTTAACTTTAAAATTTGAAATTTTTACTCTTAAGGTACTGGAAACGACACATTTTAAATGTATTCCAAAAATCCAAGTGTTTAGGGCTTGGAAAGTAATTTTTCTAAAATTGAGGGACTAAAGTGTAAAATACTAAACTTGAGGACCCAAATGAAATTTCCAGGATTTATGCAGCCCATGCACCTGGAAATACCAACTTAACTATAACTTAATTATATTTTGGACCCAAGGTTCAAATTTCATAACAATTGGACCCCTAAAAGCCTTAAAGGCAATTATTTCAAAATGGGACAAAAATGATATTTTCAAAAGTTAAAGGACCTACACTTATTTCTTTTAAAAACTGCTTTTATCCCAATATCCTACTAACCGTAGTGACATTTTCCAACTGGAATCACATTAAAATCCCTTCCGGTTTGTGAGTTCCGATTATTTTAAACTTAAGGTCCGAATTGGCAATTTTTACAAATTTGGGGCCAATGTGAGAATTTTATAAAACCTCGACCTCAAAACTTTAAAAACCTGAATATCTGGACAATTTGGAGAATTTAGGAACTGACCTTATAATTTTTCAAGGTCGGGATATTTATTTATTCAATTTTTAACCCCAAAGGTTTTGGTTTTTACAAAACGGGGCTAAATTGTAAATTTTCTTTTATAAAGGACCTAACTCAAATTATTTTCCCTTTTACTAAAATAGCCCTGGACCCTCTGACTTGGAGATTTAATTAAGGTATTTTATTTTCTCAAAACCCTTGACTTATCGGACCGATTCAACCGATTAATACCCAATCGCGGGGCGACTTCCTCGTCTTTCGGTTTTGAATCTATAACGGGAGTTATGTTCCACCTTAACTTTTGAGATATCGAAGATTGCTTATCTTTCCAATAATTATCTTCATCCAAATAACTCCACCAATGCCATATTGCTACTCGTGAATTTTCAAAAATTTTCCTGAACTGCTTCCCTGAATCAATCATACTCGACTGCCTGGTTGACTGCCTGTACTTGTATTTACTTTCCTGCCTAAGTCAACTTGGTGTGTCGAGCTCACAGTCGGAATGAATATGTCGGGGATGGAACCGGCAGCTCGACTTCTATTCCACTCTTCCGGCTCCATCGTCCTAATCCCGCAACTGAGGGACGGAGTGTCCAAGGGAAGCGGGTCGTAGTACTTGAGGTATAATCATGATTATGACAAATCCGAGCCTTGCAAGCTCCACTGTGGATTTTGTCTTTGCCTACGGAGCGATAAGGTGACCGATCTTGGACCATCCTGCCTGGGGAGTTACAAGGAAGAACGAAGGAATCGCTTTCTGATCCACACGATTTCGGAGTTATCGGACCCATTTGGTTGGCGCTACAAATCCGTACGCAACCGCTACTTGTTTTGCATTGGTTGGCGCTACAAACCGCACGCAACCATTATTTGCCTTGCATGGGATTGGCGTTACATTTCCGCACGCAATCCTACTGTCTTGACCGAATCACATAGTGCTGTGTGACCATGAATATTTTCTTGAATCTGTATAAGTATATTACTTAAATATAATTATCACGATGCTTGTGGTGGATGTGTGAATTCATGCATCATATTCACGCGTTTTCCATATAATCGTATTCTCGCATTAACTATATATATCGCCACACTTGCACACAATCACCCATCCACCGAGATTTTGTCTCATCCCCACTGTTTTCTAACCTTAGATGAGGACTTCGTTGAAGATCTGAACCGACTACTACGGATTGAGCCCTTGTACTCCGCTTGTTGGATTTACTATCTTTTGTTGTTGATGTTGCTGGACTTGTTACTATTATTTGCTGTTGGACTTACTACTACTTGTTGTTGTCGTTGGACTCTTGCATTTCCTTTCATTCCGGTTTGTAACTGAAGGGCGTAGGACCCTTTGACTTTTAAGTTGTTATTTTTAGATCGTATCGGGGATGTAATTTGGATTATGGATATTGTGGACTGTAAGTTGTAATTTGTACTTGTTCTTTTTTTTCCGCTGCTATCTAGACTCTGTTCCATTGGGTTTTGATGATATTCGTCTGGACTGTTTGGTTATTTGTATTTAAGTTGTGGATCATCGTCGCGTCCCATTTGGGGCGTGACAGTTAGAGTGGTATCAGAGCTCGGCTAGTAAGATGGAAACTTACACCGAGCTAACCCAGGATAGGACCCTCGGTCTGTGTTTTGGGTAGTACCGCGACTTGACTCATTAAGTGTGAAATCGATTTCAAATTGGCATCGAACCGTCTTATTGATGTTTGAACTAAGTTAGAACGCATATTTGAGGTTCCATAGTCATACTTGTCTTGACTTAGTTGATTCTTGACTGACTTTCTTTATTCATTCTTTTATTATTCCCTCCTTATCTTTCCTCTACCTTTGACTGATCCGCCTTAGTTTTGTTTGATCAGGATGGAGCTGGCGCCACCTTCTTGGTGGGACGTTTTTCATGCCCGTGCTGAGTGGGAGTACTACCGGGCACTGATGATTCACAGGCACCGGGAGAGTGATCGAGCGACCTCAGAGCTATCCGAGGAGCTCCAGCGTAACAGGGACCTGACACAGCGCTTGGCGAGGAGCCAAGATGAAAAGAGCGAGTTGACCACTATCATCAAGGACCGCAACAACACCATACGAGCGCGGGAGGATCAGATACAGAATATCTGGGAGCGCCTGGATAACATGCGAGAGAAGATGAAGAGGGCAAGTGACGGCTGCCAGAAATGGGAGATTGACGCCCGCCTATCCCGCAACACCGTTGAGCGCTTGGAGAGACCCTCATCAAGCGGATGACAGTGATAGAGGACCTTACACAGTGCCCTAGCTCGAGAGACGCCACGGCCGGGAGGGCTCGGCGGCTAATGCACGTACGCCATTGCCACCACCCGAGGTGGAGCCCGTGCCTGACGCCGAGGAGGATCCTGATGAGGAGCCTGAGGAGAATCCAGTCGAGGTCGGAGAGCCTGAGGCACTTGAGGCTGCTCCACTTGATGATGCTCAGGGATTCGAGCAGTGGTTGGATTTCGTTGATTGGCCTGAGGTCGAGGCGCCACCTCAGCCCGACCCGGCCCCGATTATGGACATAGCTGCGAGTGACGATGATGACAATCTCACTGATTAGTTATCTTGATTGTCAGTTTGTACTTTCGTTGTTGTAGACGGCTATTCCAGTGTTGTACCTTACCTTTTATTGTACTAGATTCAGTTGTATTTTGGTTCTGATGTATCTTGACTCAGTGTTACTATTGTTGTACTATGGGTGTATTCAATTTTACATTAATGGATATGCCTTTTGCTATTTATTCAGTGTCTTGTGTTTGTTGCTACTTTCCCTACGATATAACTTGCTTTACGCAAATAATTATTGTATTCATTTACTTGTGGATCGCAACTAACACTTCAAGATACAGAATGGCCGAACATTGAGGACGTGGGATACCTGAGGACGAGGGGATGAGACCTAAACCGGGTACCTCCCCGAATTACCACCGCCTCCTCCACCCTGCAGAGACAACTTGATCGCGCAGCCCTACAACAAAAATCTTTGGTTTTCATGAGGCAACAAGCAGAGCCTCAACACCGTGCCCCCGAACCCGCCAGAGAGGCGAACGATCGCACGTTGGAGCGATTTTTACGGTTCGACCCACCAGCCTTCTTAGGTGAGCCGGATGATTTGAAGGCAGAAGAATGGATAGAAAAACTGGAGAATATCTTCAATGCTCTCCAATACTCAGATGAGCAGAAAGTCACCCTCGCCGTATTTCGTCTGGGATCGGCTGCTAGGGACTAGTGGAGGGCAGTTGAAAGAGGATGGGAACAGGACTGGGTAGCCAGAACATGGGGAAATTTCTTGGCCGAGTTCAATGAACAGTACATTCCACAGGTTGTGAAAGAGGCGCGCCGGGATGAATTCCACAGATTGAGGCAGGGGAACATGATTGTAGCTCAGTACGAGTCTGAATTTCACCGATTATCCAAGTATGCTCTGGGGACAATTAGTACCGAAGAGGATAAGCTCTACAAGTTCACTCGAGGATTGAAACTGGAACTTCAGAAACAACTGTTGACTATTGAATTGACAACCACTCACCCTTGCGGTAAAGCGCTCCGCATTGAGTCGGGATCGAACCGTATTGGACAAATTCAACAGAGTAGGCCATCAAACAGTCTCAAGAGAACAACTGTGGGACAACCATCTAAACCGCCTGCTAAGTTTCAGAAAGGACCAGTTAATAAGACCGATAAGGGAAAAGGACCAGTAGAAGGAAAACCGGGTCAAGTGTGTGCACATTTCCAGGAACCGGGACATACTGCCAATAACTGTTGGCGTAAACAAGGAAGGTGTTTGCGCTGTGGTAGTAATCAGCACCAGCTGCTAGATTGCCCGAAGTACGATGACCGAACCAAACAGACACAGCCGTAGAAGCCGGGAAATGGCCAGGGTAATCGGGCAAGGGTGCCCGCTCGGGCATTTGCACTAGCCGGACAGGAGGCTCCGGAGGAAACAGACGTGGTGGAAGGTACGCTTCTATTATCTAACCACTACACTAAAATATTGTTCGACCCCGGATCAACGTTGCACCGCATTTTGTACACAAATTGCATGCATGCATGGAACATATGCCTATATGTCTAGAAGTGTCAACTCCTATGGGTGCAAGTCAGATAACAGATATTATCTATAATGCATGCGAAGTTAAGATTGATGAGATAAACTTTCCTTCCAATTTGATCTTATTACCTATATCCAAATACGACGTGATATTGGGAATGAACTGGTTATCTGCACACCATGCACAAATGGACTGCCATAACAAGTCCATTAAGCTATGTGAACCCGAAAAACCCGAAGTGGAAATTTTGGGAAGGGCACGAGTTAAGATTGCCCCAATTATTTTAGCAATAAAAGCGAGGAAGGCGATCACTAGAGGGGCTCAAGGGTACTTGGCGTTTGTAATTAACAAACCCACGGTTGAGACACAAATCAACCAAGTACCTATAGTATCAGAATACACGGATGTATTTCCACAAGAACTCACCACTGTCCCTCCAGATAGGGAAGTCGAGTTCACCATCGAGGTGTTACCAGGGACTGCCCCGATTGCCAAAACACCGTATAGAATGGCTCCTCTTGAGTTACAAGAGTTGAAAACGCAATTACAGAAACTGATGGATATGGGATTTATCCGACCAAGTACGTCTCCGTGGGGAGCACCTGTGCTGTTCGTCAAAAAAAAAGATGGCACCTTAAGACTATGTATAGATTATCGTGGTCTTAATAGCGTGACCATCAAGAACAAATATCCCCTCCCGAGGATAGACAAACTATTTGATCAACTTCAAGGAGTGACGGTGTACTCGAAGTTTGATTTACAACAAGGATATTACCAACTGAAGATCCGCGAAGAAGACATTTCCAAAACTGCATTTCAAACCCGATATGGACACTACGAGTTTGTAGTGATGCCTTTCGGTCTGACAAATGCACCGGCAGCATTTATGGACCTGATGCATCGAGTCTTTCAACCTTATTTGGATCAATTCGTAGTGATATTCATTGATGACATACTCGTATACTCTAAGTCTAGAGAAGAGCATGAACGTCATCTGAAAATCGTTTTGGAGACACTACGAGAGCATAAGTTGTATGCCAAATTCAGCAAGTGCAAATTTTGGCTTAGTGAAGTCGCGTTCTTGGGACACATAGTATCCGGCACCGAGATCGATGTAGATCCTTCAAAGGTATAGACAGTGGTTGAATGGAAACAACCCGAGTCTCAGAATGGAAATCAGAGTTTCTAGACTAGTGGATATTATTGAAGATTTATCCAAGATTTCTCCAAGATATAGGACCACTCACTCGACTAACCCGAGAAGCAAGTCAAGTTTGAGTGGAATGACAAATGCGAGGTGAGTTTCAAGAGTCAAGAAATGACTTACTACGGCTCCAGTCTTAGCCCTTCCAAAGGGAACCAAAAACTTTGTCGTCTACAGTGATGCATCAAAGGAAGGACTAGGAGCAATGCTCATGCAGGAAGGAAAAGTTATCGCTTATGCATCACGAAAGCTCAAGCCATATGAAGTCAATTATCCAACGCATGACTTGGAATTGGCGATGGTGTTCGCGTTAAAGAAATGGAGACACTATCTCTACGGAGCAACATTCACGGTTTTCACGGATCATAAGAGCTTGAAGTATCTATTCTCCCAGAAAGACCTCAATCCGAGGCAACGGAGATGGATGGAGTTGATTGAGGACTATCACTTTGATATTCAATACCATCCCGGGAAAGCTAACATCGTAAAGGCACGCTCTAAGCAGTAAAAGCGAGCTTAGCCGGACTTATGGTTCGAGAGTGGGAATCATTAGAAGAGCCGAGCAATTGGAATCGATGAGAACCAATACTCGATTTCATGTGCTAACATTTCGGTTAAACCCGATCCACGAAAGAGATCAAAAAGCACAAGAGAAAGATGCACATCTTCAAAATCGAAGGAGAAGATACTTAAAGGAGAGAGATCGAATTCTCGGCACACGAAGATGGGGTTATCAGATTCCGGAATCGAGTGTGTGTACCGAATTACGAACAGATTAGGAATAGAATCCTAGCAGAGGCACACCGCTCGAAATACACTATACATCCTGGAGGAAACAAGATGTATAAGGATTTGAAACGGAGTTATTGGTGGGTAAACATGAAGAACCAGGTAGCGGAGTTCGTTGCGAGATGTTTAACTTGTCAACGAGTAAAAGCAGAACACCAACGACCATCTGGTTTAATACAACCATTGAGAATTCCCGAGTGGAAATGGGAACACATAACGATGGACTTCGTGACGGATCTACCAAGGACCAGAGGAGGCCATGATGTTATTTGGGTAGTTGTAGACCGACTCACGAAATCTGCACATTTCTTACCCATCAAGAAAACTGATAGCTTGCATAAACTTGCACAGATTTATATCCGAGAAATCATTCGACTGCATGGAGTACCAGTCGACATAGTATCCGACAGAGACCCGAGGTTTGTCTCCAGATTTTGGAAGTGCTTGCACGAGGAATTGGGTACCTCGCTAAGTTTCAAAGACAAAGAAGACATCCACAAACCGATGGATACCTGAGCGAACAATTCAAACCCTTGAAGATATGTGCGAGCCTCGCACATTGATTTCCAAGGAAGTTGGGATTCGCACTTACCATTAGCCGAGTTCACCTACAATAACAGCTTATCGGCCACGATTGGGATGGCACCTACGAGGCATTATATGGGCGAAAATGTAGATCCCCATTACACTAGGAGATTGATGAGCAATGGACTCGAAAGAGAAACGAAAGTCGCCTCGATTCCAAAGGTCGACTTAGTTCAGGAGGCCATGGAGAAGGTCAAGCGATCAAGGAGCGGATTCGCACATGCTCGAGCCACCAAAAGAGTTACGCGGACAAGAGAATAAAGGATTTTGAATTTGAAGTCGGAGATGAAGTATTTCTCAGACTCTCACCATGGAAAGGATTGATCAATCCGAAGAAAGGAGGCAAGTTGAGTCCGAGATATGTTGGACCTTACAAGATTTTACAAAGGATCGGGAAGTTAGCCTACCGACTCGAGTTACCAGCACCATATGCAGGAATGCATGATGTATTCCACGTGTCAAGATTGAAGAAGTATCAACCAGATCCCGAGCATATCATCACTCAGGATACTCCTCCTCTAATGGAAAATTTATCTTACACCGAGAGGCCGATCTGGATCATTGATCAGCAGATACGACAGTTGCGTAAGAGAGAAATTCCGATGGTTAAAGTTGTGTGGCAGAACCACAACCGAGACGAAGACGCAACGTGGGAGATGGAAGAAGACATTAGGAATCAATATCCAGAACTATTCTGAAGAGAATTTGGGGACCAAATTCTTTTAAGGAGGGGAGGATGTGAAGCCCCGATTTTTCCAAACATATAATTGATTCTTATTGTCGTCTATGTATTTGATCGACTATTTTACCGCGTCACTTTGACGGGTAATTATTAATAATATATATTTTGTATTTTATTTCATTTTATTTAATTACTTGTGATCATGATCTTTATTAATTCTATTTCACATTTATGATCACTTGACTTATCATTATTACTATTTTTGTATTTATTAGTCACCTTAGAATTTTAAGAGACTATTTATTTTAGAGACCTTTACCTTATAGAATTAAGATTTTTATTTAGTATAAGTGATCATGAGACTTATAAGTGATCAAGGAAATCACTAATTATTTTGGAGATTGATATATTTCAACTATTATCATCAAATTTGGGACAAAAAAAAATATATGGAATTACCATAATACCCCTATAGTGGACGGCATTGGTGATGATTTTTGGAGTAGAAATATCATCCAACTCTTGTACATGTACACCTTATATTAGTCATCTTGTGTATAATTATACCATTAATTCAAACATTATACACATCATCTTAGACATCAATTCTTTATTACTATTTTTCCCAACATGTTGGAGTCTTCCCAACATTCCTTCTCTTTCCATACCTTGCCCATACTTTGACTAGTCTAATTGTCTTCATGCAAGAGACAATTTGCAAGACACAAAATTAATCAAAAAATTCCTCTCCCTCTCTCCCATTTGGACGGCCATAATGGCATTTTTACACAAAAAAATTCATTTTTCATCCAACACATTTTAATTCTCAAGCCTTTTCTCCAACTTCTCTCTAATCTCTCTCTAAAAATCCTTCACATCTTCAAATCTTCAAACACAAAATCATTCACATCTTCAAACCTTCAAACACCAACTCTTCACATCTTCAAATCTTCAACATAAGTTTTTCATATCTTCAAGTACCACTCCTTCACATCTTCAAATATTCAAACACAAGTTCTTCACATCTTCAAACCTACCTTCAAACCTTCAAGAACATCTTCTTCCTAACATCAAACATACTTTCTTTCTTCAAACATATAAACCAAAACAAATAATCTTACCACTTAAACACCAAAAAACTCGAACACCCCCTATCTTAAGGTAAGAAATTTCACTCCTCAATTCAACTTCAAATCTTACTACTCCTCACCTTCTCCTTTTAACTTAAGTTTATATTTTGGATTTTGAGGTACTTAGAATACCACTTGGAGACATGCATGCATGGTGGTAAAACTTGAAGACTTGAAGAAGAACTAGTAGAAAAATTTGGACTACATGGTAAGAATTGGACACTAGAGCCCTTCTTTCTTCTTCTTTCTATTTTTTTTTTCAAATTTTAACACACCTTTTTCATTTTTTGAGAAATAGGGGCTAACCTTAGGTGATTTTGGAGTTGAACCAAAAATTCCAAATTTGAAGCTTCAACTAGTCTCCAATCACCTACTACACAAGGTAAAGTGTAGTCTTTCCAATTTTTTATCTCCTTCTTTTTCTCTTTAATTTTTCTCTCATTTTTATAACTCCAATTTTTTGATATTTCTTGACTTAGGGGCTGACCTAAGTGACCTCATCCAAAGTTGTGAAATTTTCCCTTTTTATTTCACAACTTTCCAATTTAAGGTTGGAAAAATACTTTCCAACTTCTAGGTGTTTTTATTAAAATGCATGTAGAATTTTGATCATGAGCCCTTGAGATATATAATCTATGTATTGCATGTCAATTTTATGTATCAAATCATGAAAATTCTCAAGAGTTGCTCAAAATTGCTATTTATTGAATTTTAGGTGCATGCATGTACAATTTAATGTTCTATTTGATGAATTCTTGTATGTATTGGACATGCATGTGTATGATCTTTGAAATCCATGTTTTGGATGACTTATAACCTGGAAAAGTCTAGCATAATTGATTAAATTCCAATTTTGGACTTAAAAATGCAAAAATGAAAATTTGGTGGACTAAATTGCAACAAAATGAAAGTTAAAGGACCCCTCTGCAACTTTCGATTTTTTGGACTGTACTCAGGTTCAAAAATGACTTTTGGACATTTTCATAAAGTTTTAAGAGTTTTAAGATAAATAAAATCAACCTTTAAAAGCCCAAGGACTAGATTGTAAAATTTTGAAAGTTTAAGGGCGACTTTGCAAATTTTGAAACTGTACCAGACCTTAACTTTAAAATTTGAAATTTTTACTCTTAAGGTACTGGAAATGACACATTTTAAATGTATTCCAAAAATCCAAGTGTTTAGGGCTTGGAAAGTAATTTTCTAAAATTGAGGGACTAAAGTGTAAAATACTAAACTTGAGGACCCAAATAACATTTCCAGGATTTATGCAGCCCATGAACCTGGAAATACCAACTTAACTATAACTTAATTATATTTTGGACCCAATGTTCAAATTTCATAACAATTGGACCCCTAAAAGCCTTAAAGGCAATTATTTCAAAATGGGACAAAAATGATATTTTCAAAAGTTAAAGGACCTACACTTATTTCTTTTAAAAACTTCTTTTGTCCCAATATCCTACTAACCTTAATGACATTTTCCAACTGGAATCACATTAAAATCCTTCCGGTTTGTGAGTTCCGATTATTTTAAACTTAAGGTCCGAATTGGCAATTTTTACAAATTTGGGGCCACTGTGAGAATTTTATAAAAACTCGACCTCAAAACTTTAAAAACCTGAATATTTGGATAATTTGGAGAATTTAGGAACTAACCTCATAATTTTTCAAGGTCAGGATATTTATTTATTCAATTATTAACCCCAAAGGTTTTGGTTTTTACAAAACGGGGCTAAATTGTAAATTTTCTTTTATAAAGGACCTAACTCAAATTATTTTCCCTTTTACTAAAATAGCCCTGGACCCTCTGACTTGGAGATTTAATTAAGGTATTTTATTTTCTCAAAACCCATGACTTATCGGACCGATTCAACCGATTAATACCCAATCGCGGGGCGACTTCCTCGTCTTTCGGTTTTGAATCTATAACGGGAGTTATGTTCCACCTAAACTTTCCAGATATCGAAGATTGCTTATCTTTCCAATAATAATCTTCATCCAAATAACTCCACCAACGCCATATTGCTACTCGTGAATTTTCAAAATATTTCCTGAACTGCTTCCCTGAATCAATCATACTCGATCGCGGTTGGTTGACTACCCGTACTTGTATTTACTTTCCGCCGAGTCAACTTGGTGTGTCGAGCTCACATTCGAATGGATACGTTGGGGATGGAACCGGGCACCTCGGCTGCTATTCCACTCTTCCGCCCCATCGCCCTAATCCCGCAATCGAGGGACGGAGTGTCCAAGGGAAGCGGGTCGTAGTATTTTGAGGTATAATCATGATTATGACAGATCCGAGCCTTGCAAGCTCCATTGTGGATTTTGTCTTTGCCTATGGAGCGATAAGGTGACCGGTCTTCGACCATCCCGCCCGGGAGTTACAAGAAAGAATGAAGGAATCGCCGATCCACACGATTCCGGAGTTATCGGACCCATTTGGTTGGCGCTACAAACCGCACGCAACCGCTACTTGTTTTGCATTGGTTGGCGCTACAAACCAGACGCAACCATTATTTGCTTTGCATGGGATTGGCGTTACATTTCCGCACGCAATCCTACCTGTCTCGATCAATCACATAGTGCCTGTGTGGTGACCATGAATCGTTTTCTTGAATCGTATAAGTATATTACTTAAATATAATTATCACGATGCTTGTGGACTGTGTGTGAATTCATGCATCATATTCACGCGTTTTCATATAACTGTATTCTCGCATTAACTATATATATCGCCACACTTGCACACGATCACCCATCCACTGAGATTTCTATCTCATCCCCACCTGTTTTCTAACCTTAGATGAGGACTTCATTGAAGATGCTGAACCGACTACGGATTGAGCCCTTATACTCCGCTTGTTGGATTTCCTATATTTTGTTGTTGATGTCGCTGGACTTATTACTATTATTTGTTGTTGGACTTACTACTACTTGTTGTTGTCGTTGGACTCTTGCATTTCCTTTCATTAGGTTTGTAGAATCAAGGGGCGTAGGATCCTTTGACTTTTAAGTTGTTATTTTTAGATCGATCGGGATGTAGTCCGGATTATGGATATTGTGGACGTAAGTTGTAATTTGTACTTGTTCTTTTTTTCCGCCGCTATCTAGACTGTTCCATTGGGTTTTGATGATATTCGTCTCAGATTGTTTGGTTATTTGTATTTAAGTTGTGGATCGTCGTCGCGTCCCATTTGGGGCGTGACATTGGGACATGAGATGCACCAAACAAATTTGAAATAAAATGATCGAACATGTATTTGCACATAATACATGTATCTTAACAAATAGTTTGGTGTAAATGGCCATAAGAAATTCTGAATTTATCAAAAATTGCCCCTAATATCCAGAATGTTGGGCCCAAAAGTCATCTTCAACACATTCCAAACAGACCAAATACACGTCTCCTTTGCACCATAACCGTCGTCGATCAAGCACCAAAAAATACAGACCACCTCGAAACGCGTGGTAGCAGCCAACAAGAAACCAAAATTAAAGGCATACTAGAATATGGGTTTTGATTTCAATGGCTACAACCTTTTTTTTTAATAAAAAATCAAATTTACACAATCAATTGGTTTCTGAATTCTCCCTTTAACAAACAAATCCCTTGAACTCATGAAACCAATTGAGAAAATCAAAATTGAAATATACGCAAAAACTGAATCCATCAATTAAAACCGTATATTAACCCTTGATTCTTAAAAAAAAATCTCTTCTGTAATGCGCATCCAGAAAAGAAGAATAGGCTTAATCATAAAAAAAAACCAAATTATCCGTAAACCCTAATAATTTGAATTCAGCGAAGAATCGTGTAATTCTTCCAAAATCTCATAAAATCATGAATAGAGTGGCTCTGATACCACTTGTTAGAAATCGAAATCACAAAGGCATGCTTTAATCCACAAAAAATCATAAAAGCATGCAACAACCGATCTACCATGATAATCCAGAGATGAAGAAATTAATCAATCGCGAAGCGCATCTGAATCCATTATGAGCGGGTTCTTCTTGAGAGTTCTCTCGTATGTCACGTTCTATAGGGAAACATACATTTTTTCGGCTTTTTAAGAACCGGCCGCCGGGACCATAACCGTTTTGGATAAGTATCCTCTTTATTTTATATTTGGTCCCTTAACAAATAGAAAATCTCCTAATAGATCTCGCACATTTGATCCCATAACAATTTGATACCCTTTTAATCCAAAATTAAAACCTTATTAGATCACTTTAATTGGATTAAATCGTAAAGACACTATGCACATTTAATTAATTTGGTTTGATTCATCTCCTCTCGATTGATGTTATTCAATGTGATAAAAATGGCTTTGAAAATATCCTGTCAACTTTTTTGGAATGATAATATCCGGAATATTGAGAGACTTGTTGTTATGGTGGGCCATACCGGGCCGCTACCCTAAGCCAAATTCCAATTTCACAAAGTGCAACAGATTAGATGATATGGAAACTCACTGCTAATGGCAATTTTTCTATGGCTTCTGCTATGAATTCTATTCACCAGCCTTCATCTCAACACACTTCTTCCTTACCTTACAATAATTTTTGGAATAACTGTCTCACCCCATCCATGTCTATATTCTTTTGGAGGCTCATCCATAACAGGTTGCCAGTGGATTGCAAGCTACAAACTAGAGGTATCTCCCTTGCTTCTAAGTGTTATTGTTGTCTTGGTCTTAATATTCAGTCTCAGCTACCTATTGCTTCCCCCTCTGTTGAAACCATCAGTCATCTATTTCTTCATAATGATCAAGTAAAAAAGGTATGGGCCCATTTTGCAGCTTGGTTGAGATATTCTCTCCCACACAAAGAGCACATACACTTATTCTTATCTAGTTGGTTCAATCTCACACCATTTTCGCACACTGCACATATTTCTATATCCCTCCTCTGTATCATATTATGGTTCATATGGAAAGAAAGGAACTCATGTAGACATGAAAACACCATCTTTTGGTCACAAAGAATTATCAGAAAAGTGACTACACGTCTGTCTACTCTCTCTAAAGCTAACATCTTTCACAAGAAAAATTGGACAGGATTCTTGGACATTGCTCAAACTGCAGGATATCAATACAGAATCAGTTCACATCTGCATCATATCCCAGTGTTATGGAAGAAGCCATACCATCCATGCTCAAACTCAATATAGATGGTGCCTTTCACCAAGAATAATGCAAAGCAGTTGGGGAGTGTTCTTAGAACCTCTCTAGGTGAAGTCATTTGGGCATATGCTGGACCTCTACCCAACTGCAACTCATCTCTCAAAGCAGAATGTCTAGCTCTGGAAACAGCATTGAAGTTACTTATAAATTGGCAGGTTCCTCATCTCATAATTGAGACAGACTCCAGCACCCTTTGTAATCTGATCTCCAAAAAGTCAAAAGGCCATTGGTCTGTCAAAGACAGTTTAGTTTCTATTTCAAATTCTTTGTCCAATGTTTCCTACTCCATTCAACATGTATATAGAGAAGGAAATTGTGCAGCTGACAGGCTAGCTCAAAAAGGTTTAGCATTAGCTCAGGTTGTAGAATTCAGTGATATATCTCTCCCTCATGATGTCAAAAGCTTAGTTAGGTTAGATCAATTAGAATTACCTTCTTTTAGATTCAGCAGAAATTAGA
Source organism: Rehmannia glutinosa (assembly GCA_016081115.2). Taxonomy (NCBI): domain Eukaryota; kingdom Viridiplantae; phylum Streptophyta; class Magnoliopsida; order Lamiales; family Orobanchaceae; genus Rehmannia; species Rehmannia glutinosa. The sequence continues at coordinate 28,193,057 of CM071937.1, forward strand.
GTAGAATAGAAGTTGTTTGATTGTTTGTAACTTTGCAAGATGTAATTACAATTTCTCAATAAAAAGAGGTCGGGGATAGCCTTAATCCCTCATCCCTATCTTTGGGATGTTTATACCAAAAAAAAAAGTCCAAATTAAATATTTCCAACATGATGTCTTTTACATTTTTCTATTTGAACTCTTTTTCCGCACTTAACCCATATAAGCCTAGCGGGTTTAACACTTTACCCCCTAAAATGCACTGCCGGCGGAATCTTCCAATGAGGTTCTATCACGTGCTAAAATTGTAACACTTTGGCATCTAAACTTTGCATTATTTGCACTTTTTCACCATAATAGTAATAGAAAAATAAAAAATTATGTATATTTGACTTTTGAATATTACTTATTGACAAAACTAAATTTATTTAATGCCCTTTTAAAAAATGTAATTGTCATTGAAATGAATTTATTTATTTATTTTAGTTAAAAAAATTAACAAAGTAAATTAAAGGATATAAAATATAATTCAAGTTATAAAAAAATAAATATTAATCAAAGAGCTAAAACAACGACCAAATTTCAGTCCTAAAAGTTGGAAAACATACTAAACTAAATATGTCTTTGTTAGGAAACATGGCTCCAGATATCATTTTCCCTTTTTTTCCTATTCCACTTCCCATGATAAATAGGGAAATACAGGTCTCAATATCCCACTTTCTATATGTATGTCCTATGAACTATGATAGATCTGTATTTCCCCTTCCCTTTTCCATGATGTCTTCAAAGTCTTGCACTCCAAGGTATTTCCATATATATTTATTACAGATATTCTAGGTAATTTATTTACATAAATCCACAAGTCTATTATCCAACAATCTTATTTAATTCATGGGAATATTTAGATTTCTAATCCTACAAGCAAACAAAAAAATTAGTTTCTTTTGTAATTAGCCCAAATCTCGTGGTTTTTTTTTAAAAAAATACTAAGTGTATATGAATTAATTACTCCCTAAAAATGTCCGTGTTCGATTATTTTTTGTTTTTATGATACGATAGAGATTCAATGCTCTGATTATTCATTTAGATACTTGTTATATATCTTGTGCAAGAATTATGAAACATCGGAAAGCATGAAGCAGCAAACTGTTCATAAGCAGTACATCAAAATGTGCCTAGACGTGATATTAATTTCAGCTCTATGTTGTGATAATATCAAACTCAATATGGGTTTCATTTTCAGCTGGCTAGGCTACAATCCTAGTCATGTTACACAATTTTATAAGAAACATGAATCATATGAGTATTTCTTGAACACAACTCACCTTTCTCTAGAGCAAAAGGGCCAATTGATGAGCCGATCTCAAGTATGAAAATATATGTCAAAGAGGTATGTGTATGTGCTATTTTTATTTGCAACTAAACGCTAATTGTTTGATAGTACCACAGAGTCAGTGCATTTATTTGTGATTTAAATTTGGAAGCAAGCTAGAACGGGAAAAAAGTTTCAAGAAAAGAAGATAATGGAATTAAATGTTTCCAGTGGGGATTAATTCAATGTTCAAGTGACAAAATTTCCTATTTGATATTCCTGTGAATCTATTAAATTCGGGGGACTTGGTATGGCCCACACATGAAGCGTACCCAATATGGGAGAGAGTCCAAGCCCATCAAATGAGGTTCCAATCTAAAACCAATTTGTGATAGGAGGAGTAGCTCACTTGACTTATAAAGTGGACTATCTTCCCTTAATTAATCAATGTGGGATAACTCACGAGTGACATATCTCAACAGAATCACATGATGTTCATGGCACTATGACAATGTCTGTGTGAGACTTATTATATACTGTGATTTTCGAATCAGTTAAAACTAGTCAGGAAATTCTTTTTTTTTTAAAAGAAAAAAAACAACTAGTCAAATTTCAGTCCTAAGTTGGAAAACATCCCAAGTTAAATGGAAAAACACGGCAATATCATTGAAAAAACTAGTTCGCCTTTGCTGGGAGTTGTAGGTCTTCCTCGGTGGAGTTTTTGTGGATAAAAGTTTTGGAGGATGTTGTTTTCAAGTTTGTTTTGACACGGGCGGTAGATATACCGTATACGGTTGGGTGATTTCCTTTGTAACAGTGTCTGCTTGATTCAAAGTCTGAAGGGGAGCTTGGGAGGTTTCGTAGAAGTTGAGGGATAAAAGCTTTAGGTTATGTTTGTTTAACGCCTCTCAATCACGTCTTCTTCTCAACTTCTGTTGGGAAATTTATTGTTTAGATTTTGATGAATGCCATGTAAAACTTAGAATAGGAAGTTGCCACCCCATTTTCGTTGTAAATCGCATTGTAATAAATAGGTCTGGTCAAGTTTGAGTTAAGTCGGTATGACTAAACATGCAAGAAGACAATCAAGACTAGAAGGAAGACTCACTGCAAGACAAGTGAGTGAGTATGGCAAAGAAGAGAAGACGGGGACTCGATTGAAGGAGCGGTGAGATGCGGTGAGTGGAGTATCAATCAAGTCAACTCAAGATAGCCAAGTCTCAAGTTGAAGTGAGAAGAGTCATCCATGATTGGAAGTCGACTCTAAGTCACCTGGGGAAAGCAAGGAAATGCAAGTCGAGATAATGGAAGAGATCATTGCCAGAAATCAAGGGAATTACTTAAACAAGTAATACCTCCATACTACCTTTCTCAAGTGCTCAGTCCCGAAGCGTGCAAAAGGAATAAACAGTGGAAAGCACCGCACCATGTCGAACTCGAAAAGTCAAGAACAATTCATACGAGGAAGTGGCAATTTCAAGGATCGCAACAAGACAAGCCAACAACCACAAGTGACTTTCAAAAATAAGCATATCTCTTCAACGGGCGATTTTTGAAAGATCACTATAAAAGGCCGAGGAATGACTGAGAGAAGGTTACTCAACCACGAACATTCAAGAAAACATTTGAATGTAACCAAAAATATTCTCAAATCATTCAAGATTAACCCTCAAGCCTACATTACGAAGCAAATCAATCCAACACTCACCGTGAAGGAAAGATAACTTCAATCGGTTGAAGAGGAAATTATTGAAGAATCAAGGGGTCTACATTCCACGGAGGATTGTAAGAAGGTTCAAGGTCGAACCAGTCTCAAGTTTTTGGAGGGCTTCGTGATCAAATCCAAAGAGCTTGAGCAAGTGGGTCATGTAGTAGCAAGGCAACCGCCCTATGAAGAAGTTCGAGTCGCACAAGAAGCCACCATTTGCGTGATCAAGGCATCTCTGATCGAGTCCCAAAGGATCAAGTCATTTGTGTGATCAAGACTTGATCCGGACTGCTACCACTTTGTATCTTCGATCAATACCTAGTGGATTCCTCCAAGAGTTGGAGAAGAGAGGAGTAGAAGAATTATCCCATCTTCGAACCTCTATAAAAACTTATCGTGTCATTTACATTTCAACACTTTAATTTCGCATCTTATTTATTTAACTCTCACGATAAATTTGCTATCCACTTGATAATCTCTAAGTACTAAACTAAATTTAAGGGTGTAAAGTCTTCCACTGAAAAACAAATACAGTTGAGCTAAGTCTTTAGTCAAAACAAATTTGAGTTATTCTATCATTTACTCGAGTCTGGTTGAGTGACTAACTCACTGATTAACTAAATTAGTTGTCCATCAAGGACTCAATGCGTGAAGTATCAACTTTGAACTTTTAAAAGGACTAAATCGAAAAGTTGGTAAGGTTTATTCACCCCCTCTAAACCTTACACTCACACCCCTTGGGACCTACAACTTCTTCCTTCAATCACCATCTAAACATACATTATGTTTTCCAATGTATTTATGTACTAATATACATATTTCCCAATACATCACATTAAACTCTCATTCCCCCAAAAACTTCCCCCAATCATCCCCAGTCACTAAACAAACATATTTTTTTCTAGGTACTTTACCATATCCTTTGGAGCTTTTTCAAGCACTAATAAGAAACATGTGTGTCACACGTAATCCATATGACTTCACTAAATCAATTACATTATTTAATAATTTTGTTAATGAATATTAAAATATTAAAAAGTGATTTACAAATAATGAACATTCATTCAATACTCAAATTATTTAAATTGGAATATAGCAAAGTATTATAACATATATTTTTTTCTTGCAAGTATAGATTGATATTGAGTAGTCAAAAAAATTATTTAAGAACACAATCTAATAGAATTTTAAATTTATACAAAAAAAGGCAAATTCTCATATGAGTGTAAGATCATCTTAATGCTAATAATACTTTTGCTTAATTGATTTTAGAATTCTTTTAGCAATATAGGTTTAAAGATTGATAAATCAATTATCACATTTAGGGTTGATCAACAAAAACCCAAAACCGCTAAAACCGACCGAATCAAACCGCACCACACCGCAATTGCTTATTTATCGGAAAAACCACGATTAATATTTTTAATCTAGACCGCACTGCATAAGATTGTGCAATTATAATTTGAAGTCTCAAACCGCACCGATCACACCGCAAGTAGAATACTACATATATATAAATATATATTGTATATATCTTATTACATTTCTCTCAATCTATAGTATATTTGTGTATAATTATGTATTCGCACATTTAATTATATTCATTGTTTTATTGTGGGTATATTAGTCAATTTGCTTAATAGTGTAATACATCAAAGCCTTCATTTCTTGTTGTGGATGTAAATTGTATAATGAGATTTATGTTGGAAATTTTGTGACATGGAGATTGAAATATTTAAGTTATCGGAGAGTTTGCAGAAACTTATGCTTTTAGAAAAAATGAATTATTGTGGCAAAAGTAGTATTTGGGAATTAGAGGTTGGTAGAGTTTGAAAATAAAATCAAAAGTTGAGAATCAGAAGTTGATATTGTTCCGTGAAAAAGTTGTAGAGGTACTTATTTGTTTGTAAAAATCAAACTAGGAGCAGAAACAAAAATCTAAAGCACCACTCTCCATGCTTTTAGATTATGCTTTTAGATTATGATTAAACAAGTAGAATCAGAAGCAAAAGTTGACACTTACAAACACTAATAAGTGTATTTTTAAGCTAAAATATAATAAACAATTTTTTTAGTGATTGCAAAACACTCCCTATATCTGTTAGATTCAACTATTATATGTTACTGAAGTTGTTATAATATTCAATTTAGGCAATCAACATATCCTTAACTTTTAATTATCGAATTGATAAGTTTATTTTTGCTCATTATGGTTGTTCCATATAATATTCACATGTACATTAAAACCGCAAAACCGCCCGAAACCGTTGAAAATCGCATGTTTGTTTTATTCTAAAAAACTGCGACTTGAAATCATACTTGTGACCGAACCGCACTTAGCAATTCGGTTTGAAAATATTGAAAAAACCGCCCCCACACCGTGATTACCCCTAATCATATTAATGAAAATAATTAAAATTAATTAAATAACTTCTTTACAAAAATCAAGCATAACATCAAATATTATTTGTAATTTCTCTTTTTAATTTATATTCCACTTAAATATTAATTTTATCCTTGAACTTCTTATGCTTACTTTTTTTCTCTATTCTTTGAACGCTTCTTTGATTAAAGAAATGTATGAGAACAAATTTACAATATAAAGTACATATAAAAAAATACTTTTCAAATATTATTTAAATTTTAATTAAAAAAACTAAGTATTTTTTCATGATATTTAAACTCACAGTTATTGCATTCCACCTGTTTCAACTTTCAAATGTCGTATTTGAACATAATAAATTTTAACCAAATATATATGAAAATTAATCTATTACTATCATCAAAAGTCAACTCTGAAATAAAACTATAAAAATGTGATAAGTCGAGATCTAAGTTTTGAAACTCTATTCAATTTCACTCAATATATCTTCACTTAATAAATAACAAAACTAAATATAGTCTTAAAAAAATAATAATAAGTTATCACTTTTCATATGAAGACACTCTTCAATAATTAAATACAATAGCACTAATTAACCTTTATATTTGAAAATTACTTTTGGAAAATTTGGTTTTCAATCTTAAAAAATAAATAATAAGTTATCACTTTCAATATGAAAGCACCCTTCAATAATAAAATACAATAGCACTAATTAACATTTATGTTTGAAGATTACTTTTAAAAATTTGGGTTTTCAATCTTAAAAAAGAAATAATAAGTTATCACTTTTCATATGAAGGTACTCTTCAATAATTAAATACAATAGCACTAATTAACCTTTATGTTTGAAAATTACTTTTAAAATCTTTGGTTTTTATAATATTTAATAAAATAAAATTTTAGAAATATTCAAGTCGAGCATTAAATTTGGGGTATGTAAAACTCAAATAATATCATTATATAGGTATCAAATTAAAACTATAATATTAATTATTTTGTAAATGATATTTTGAGATTTTTGAAAATTTCAAGTTATTTATTAAAATGACTTAAAAATTATAATTACATAAAACTTTAAAAAGATATTATATATTATTAGATATTGCAATCGTAATTGGATTTTGCTCTTTCAGTTTATCAAAACATTTTTGTAGCTGTAAATTTTTCATGTGAACCATGTTGTTATAAGATTAAAAAAATTAATATAATAAAATTAATCTAATTGTTATATTGTTGAAGAGACTATAACATTTCATATTTAAAAAAATATATATTTTCTAAATATTATTATTTATTATAAAATAAAATTATCAATACATTTTCAAAAGATCAATGCTTTGTACTGGACAAAAGGTATATAGTGATTTCATTTTTATTTTAATTTTCAATGAATTTTTGTTCAAATAAGAAATAAAACCCTAAAAATTATTTTTGAATTCTCATATAATTAATTTAACATATAACCATTAATTGTTTCAATATTTTTTATATTAGTTTTCACTTTATATTGGTGTGTTTATTTAATTTCCATTAATGTCATATTAGTATTTGGATTAATGTATAATTTAAGTAATGCATTACTTTCTCGGCAAATATTGAATTCTTTCTTATTAAATGAGTTACTAAATTTTTCTTTTCCGTCCATATCTAATCTTTTAGACTCAATCCAATTTTAGCTCTTGTTTCACTCTTTTACATAATTTAATATAATTAAATTATTTTGGGTCCTAAGTTTTAATGTTAATGTCACGATGATATTTTAATTTATAGATATTTAAGGGTGTACGTTTCCAGCGATATTTGAGTTTTTAAAATTATTTTTCCAGTTTGTCTTCTAAATGTTTTACAATAGCATATATATTATTTTCAACTATCTATTTTTACACTTAATTCTTATTTTAATTTATATTTTTTATTTTGTTAAATTAATTTTATATATTAATAACATAGATTTAAGACTTCTAACAATATATCTACATGTAAGTAAGAGTGTAATTGAGAGATTGGAATCATAATACATTCTAAAAAAGAGTAAATTAGAAACTAAAACTTAAAATGTTAGTTATTGAAAGTTTTGTAAAAGTGATATTCACACATAGTTATAGAAAGTTTAAAAGATTATATTTTTGTGTTGCAACAAACTTTTTTCAGATTCTCTTTTTTCATCTTATTCTTATTCATTTTACTATCTACTTCTTACTATCGATATGGCATATTAAAATAAAATATGCATGAACGTACATCAAAAATAAAATAAGTATATCTTGTTTTCTATATCATTTATTTAACTACCATCAATAAAATTAATTTTAAAAATGCATATTATTAATTGAAGGAGAAGTTTAATTCCATATGTGAAGATTTGGAGAATAATTAAACTGCCTCTATTTTTTTATTAAGCATCAAAACCTCTAAAATGTTTTTTTTTTTTTTGTTTTCTCTTATGAACTTAAAATGGTTGAATTTTTCTCTTATATATGATTCATACATATACATATATATATATGGTTAGAAAGCTCTAGAAATATAGTTTAGTATGACATTAATTTTATTTGTAAATTTAAAATATTTTAAGAGTTATAATAGTCAGAGAAATATTTTTGAAGTATAGAATATAAAAGATCATTTATCTTATAGCTGAATAAATAAAAGATAACTAAATATCAAATTACTTGTTTTTCCTTAAAATTAACTATGTCAAAAGTTAATTTTATTTTAATTTTAGTTTTAATACTTTTAAGAATTATTCACGTTCGATTATAATTTAATTTTTTGTGTTCAGTTTCATTTAACTAAATCAAGTTATCTATTGATAACATAGATTTAAGGTTCTCTAACAATATAATTCCGCACACACACACACACACACATATATATATATATATATAAGAAAAAAAAAACATAATATGTTATGATCAAAATTCAAATTTTGAAACTAAAAACTTATTAGCTATCATATAAATATTTCATGTGAAAACAAAATTAATTATATCTTGGGTTTAAAAGTGAGTTTCTTCTAGTTAACACAAAATATGGCAACAAAATACTCTAACAAAATAAAGTAATCCTCTATATTCTTCTTCTTAAACTTTTGTATTAAAAATTATTTCTTTTCTAATCACGTTAAGTAAAAAAAAATATAGCTTTCATATATTTTATTTTAATTTTAATTTTTTATATGATATAAACATATATAAACTTTTTCATTTTTTGTTATTAATTAGAATTTATATTGTCATCTTTATTATTTATTTGATTAAAAGCATATATTATAAAAATAATAAAATTGATGATTGAATCTAATTTAGATTTAAAGGTCAAAGGATATATCCATTGTAAATAAACAATAGATAAATATTAATACAAAACTTAGATACCAAAGTATCTTATGTTATGATTTTTAGTTCGCTTAAATTAAAAAATTACTATTATTTACAATCAAAGCATTTGGAGTTAACTTTTTTTTTTATTTCTACTTCAATTTAATCTTGTTGTTTTATCTAAAAATACAACAGAGATATATCATTTGTTCATAAAGTATTATAAATTAGTATACGTTATGTATTGTATTAATCTTTAAAGGGCTATAATTTTCTCATATAAATTCCATATGTACGCTTAAAAGATATTTTTGTAAAGCTATAGAATTCAATTTTAATATGAATTTAATTTTGTTTAAAAAATCTTACTACTCAAAAAGTTATGACAGAAAAAATAGACTTTTAGTATTTGAAAAAGAATTTGGTATATGAATGGACACTTGAAATTATATTTTAATTATTTTATTATAGATAAGTTCAATTAGACCCCCTTCTCGCACTATTTAATACCTAGTCATTACGGTTATAATAGGTATCAAAAGTTTCAAGAAACTTTTAAGTGATGCACACTTTTATAGATAGTATAATATAAATATAGATATAGATATATATAGATTTTTGCTCAAATTTCATCTCTCAAATCTACTTGGAAGATATCAATCGGCGAGGATTTCATTTTCTTAAGACCCATAGTCGATACTTGGATCTATGTTTTCTTTTGTGTGTGTGTGTTTTGACTTTTTTCATTTTTGAGTGGGTCGGTTTTTTGGCCATTCCCATCAAACCAAAATACTTTTTAGCCATTTTTCTTCAAATACATTTTTTTTACCCATTTTGACATGTAAAATTCTCAAATGCCCCTTTTCGAGTCACACACGCACAGTTACCAACTTCGTAACTCGACATTCAAAACTTGGGCAAGAAATCTTATTCCAACGACTTGCAAAAATGGAACCTACGGCGACAATATCGATGGGCAAAAAATCTTATTTCGTTAGTTTCAAGTTTTTTTGTTGATTTAGTTAGTTTATAGTTGTTTGGGTTAGGATTTATTGTTAGGTTTGAAGAATTTTAATGGTTTAGACAATTTATGTTTTGATTGAAAATTTTGTTGCACCGTTATAATGGTGATTTGGGTGAATGAGGAAGATGATAAGAATTTTCATCGTATAACTCGATATCGAGTTACTATAATGTTGTTTTCATGAGTTATTTTGTCGAGTTGTGCTTAAGATCTTGTTCTCAGTTATATATCGAGTTACATAACTCGATATCGAGTTATGATTACTTGATATCTAATTATGATAACACGAACACGAGTAACCCATACCCGAACACGACTGACATGAATCTGACACGATGTTACCAATTTGTCTAAAACGTAGTTATTTTATATTTTAATTAATTTCTAATGTATTTTAAGTAGATATGGCATTGGAGCGGGGCGGTGAAGACCCAGACCCGCCCCGTGCCTAGAACAGGACAGGGCGAAAGTGATACCCAGACCCGCCCGCCACGGGTCACGGGGTAGTGTTGTTTGATACATGTTTTTATCTTAATTTTGATAATTTTATTTTTACACCAAAACAATGTTTTTAATTGTTGTCCGAATACTCCTAAATGATTTAAAATAGTTTTAATATTTTCCGGAGTATTTCTTCAAGTTTTACTTTAGATAAAATTGGACAACACTTTTTATGATTTTATGTTTATAAGTTTTTACTTCAAAACAAGGTTCCTAAATGTTGTCTAAATACTCCCGATTGGTTTGAAATGTTTTTACTAAATTTTCGGAGTATTTCTTGAGTTTTATTTTTGACAAATATAGGACAACATTTCTGTCTCGAGGTCAACCGGTCGCCGTATAGGGCAACCGTGCATCGAAGATGGATTTTGAAACAAAAATGAGACGGACTTAAAATTGGTGGTCGGCCGGTCATTCAGGGCGTCGGCCGTGGCGTCGACGGCCGTCGCACCCTGGCGGCCGCAGACAACGTGTGAAATTGAAACAGAACTCCCTGTCTTGATTTTTGGTCATGGTCGACCGGTTGGGGTGGACGTCGACCGGTCGAGGTACACGTCGACCGGTCGCCCTGTGTTTTTTTGCTGTGCAATTTTCAAACGTCTAATTCTGTGCGACCGGTCGCCCTATCTTTTGACAGCAAATTTCTGACCGTTTGACAGCAGACAAACTTTCCTTAAATTGTGGGATTGATTTCTAACAGCTCTTTTCTTCAATTGTCTTGCAATTTTTTACAGAATTCATGTCCCCAAGAGGAGTCTATCATGTACAAGACATCTTCTATAAATAGAGGAAGAATTGAAGCAACACAAGATGAGAGTAAACTACAACACAACAAGATACACTCAAGAATACACTTGTTCTTACATTGTCTTATTTCTTGTTGTAATTTGCCTAGCTATTCACTTTCACATTCTTGAGGTCTAGGCTATTCTTGATTACACTTGCACTCAATTGTATTATTCATTATCGAGTTGTAATCTTGAATTTGTGGTCGTCATTCAAACACAAGATATCCTTGTGAGTGTTCTCGTGGTAAGAACACACTTGGGTGAACTAGGTGTTAGGTGTAAGAAGATTGTGGTAATCTTCTTGTTGAGGTGTTGAAGAATTTGGTATTCTTCAAGGTTGAAGATTGTGGTAATCTTCACAAGGTGCCGTTGGAGATTGTGGTAATCTTCAAGAGAGATTGTGGTAATCTCAAAGGTGGTGTTGAAAAAGAGTGTGGTGCTCTTCAAGGTGTTGTTGTTAGTTGGTGTTGTATTAATTTTGGTAATTAATAAAATCTTTTTTTCTTTTTGAAATCCATCCCGGATATACTGGGGTGGTAGAGGATTAGGCCCTATGTGGGTTGAACCTCTATAAATCGACGTGTGTTGTTTACATTCCGCACCTTTATTATTGTCTTTGAGCATTCGGTTCGAAAAAGAGGGTAAAATCGAAAAGATGGAGATAATCTATTCACCCCCCTCTAGATTATCGTAGCCGCTTGGACTTACAAGTGTGACCCAAACGGGTCGGATACCTACGGGTCGGGTTAAAATTATCATCCATAATTTTAAGTATAACCAGAAACTAAACACGAACCCTACCTAATGACCCAAATTGCCACCCCTACTCAAAAGCATCTTATGGTGTGATTGTAACGTAATTAAAAGTTGAAATTGTATTGTACATAGTTATTATGTTGTACCAGCCACAGAAAAGATGGTCTCCCATAGGACCTGATCAGCAGTCGGGAATCGAACCCAGGTCTATGCAGAGGCTGGGAATCGAATTCCACCACTAGACCACTAGTACTTGTTGTGCAATTTCCGGATCCATACCCTGATAAATTAAAAAAAAATGCCTCTGCATGTAGAGGCGGGAATCGAACTCGGGTCTGTACCATGGCAAGGTACTATTCCACCACTAGACCACTGGTACTTGTTCTGCAATTTTAGTATAACCATGAATATAACTCATTCATAAATTATTACAAATTCCCAAAGCTCGTCATACTTATTTTCCTTCTTCACTGTTCTAAAGGACATGATACTTTATCTCAAAAAATTGATACTTTATCTCATAAAAGTGTTACTTTAACTCTTGTCAAATATATTTTTCATTCTTAGATGTACTGAATTCATAATATGTGACTGTATTAAAGAACATGATATTTTATCTCAAAAAACGGATACTTTTACTTATAAAAGTGTTACTTCAACTATATCATATTTATTTTTTATTTCTCCTTCTTTCCTTCATTCCTAATTTGTGACTATATTAAAAAACATGATATTTTATCTCAAAAAATAGATAATTTAACGTATAAAAGTGTTACTTTAACTCAGTTATATATATATATATATATATATATATATAGGGATATGATCAAATGAGACCAGACCACTTTTAGGTAAGAACATAAGACCACATTTAGACCATTTGATTTAATAATCAATGGTCCAGATTTTACTCCTCATTTTAGGCATTGGCGCTCATTTAAGGGCATTACAAGTAATTTCATTGTAAAATGTAAGGGATATATTTGTAATTGGACGTGTTTTGAATTTAGTAACTCAAATTTTTCCTTATCTCATCCGTGATTTGTGCAACATCTCTCTCTCTGTGGAATTCTCCTCTAAAATTTATCTCCAATAGAAATTCTCTCAAATAGAAATTCTCCATCTACATCAACCTCTCCACCGACGACGCTTAATGAAGACGACGACGGGGCAAAGGATCGACCGCTTATGCTTACAATACAACCTTTCTTTCGCCACCCGTCGTCGTCTCACCAAATAATTACTCACCGGATCGATAAGCTCCCAACCTTCTTCGATTTTTTTTGTTTTTTTTTTCGGAATTTATTCGAATGTATACGTCTTTTTACATGTGTGTTTATATGCACATGTATATTATGAGATTTCGGGATTAGGTTTATAATGTGTTAGAGTTCATAAATTAAGTTGTTCATGTGAACTTAGATATAGAATTCTGTGTGTTTAGGTATATAATAATGTGTTTATGGTTTATGTGTTGCATTTCCTTGTCGGTTTGCCCTTTTGGATGATGTGAACGTAGATGTAGAATTCGTGTGTTTAACTATAGAATTATGTGTGTTTAGTTATAGAATTTTGTGTGTGTAGGTATATTTGATTTGGAATCATGTGAACTTAGATATAGAATTCGTGTGTTTAGCTATAGAATTTCGTGTGTGTTTAGTTATATAATATTGTGTATATGGTTTATGCTAATGGATTAGTTGTATGTTTTTGTAAATAATTGGTTCTATTTTTTCAGAGGTTTTGTTTTACCAACTAAATGGCAAAAAACAAGGGAAAAGGGCGCGGGGAGTGGGGACGAAGGCGATGGTCGGGGAAGAGGGCAAAGAATTATGTGTTTTTAGTTTTGAATAATGTTTATTTAGTAATAGCACAGTTGTTTTAGTTGTAGAATTATGTGTTTTTAGTTTCGTAATAATGTTTATTTAGTAATAGCACATTGTTTTTCAAACCAATGCATCAACATATATACATTAAAGTATTTTTCTGTGAATTTGAAATTTGAATTGGAAAAGCTGAAGGACTAAACAATAAATTATTTGATATAATACAGTCACTCATACACACCCCCCGGCCAACCCCACCCCAACCCCACATGTTTTTGGATTTTATAGTGATCAGGGTTAAAGATATGGGAAGATAATTTTTGAGTGCAGAATGAGTGTGTTTATATAGGTATGTAATTGTGTGTATTTAAGTTTGAAATTATGTGTAGTTAGTTAGTATGATATGGTTAATTATAATATATAGTCTACGAAGTTTGAAGTTGTTTTCCATGGTATATTTTGCAGGTTCGGATGTTTTCAAACTACTTGGAGACTAAAGGCTGTCCGCAAATGGCTAGTGTTGTCCGGAAATTCACCCCGTCTAGACTATGCATGCCTTGGAGAGATACCACAAACAAAGTTGATTGTGGTATATATGCCATGAGGCATATGGAGAGCTACATGGGCGGTGGCACCAAGGGATGGGATTGTGGTTTGGAGAAGAATAATGCGTCTCAACTGTCTAACTTACGCACAAAGTACTCAGCTGCAATAATCCTCCACCATAGCAATGAGCTAAAGGATAGATGTTTGGAAGAAGCCAAAAAGTTTTGGACGGGGAAGATCGTATTGTAGTTTTGTTTTAAATAGACAACGTAGTATGCAGAATTGTGCTCATCATTTTTGTATAGTTAGTTTAGTATCGTTGGTGTTTTTTGTCTTTGGGAGCCATTTGCATATGACTTAGATGGTTTCTTGAATTGTGGATATGAATGGTTCAGACGTGGGGTATTTTCTCTTTAATCAATATAAATTTGTATTTTTCACGTTCATATGGTCGGAATGTTGTTATACAGCGTTAATATTGTATTGTAGTTATTACATTGTATGTGTTTCGCACAAAATTATGTACAGTTAAGTATCCACTAACCCAAAACTATATACACATTATTATATAACTAAACACACATTATTCTATTGCTAAATACACATGATTCCAAAACAAGTATTCATGTTCGCACAAAAAAAAAAAAAGTGCTATTACTAAACAAACATTATTGCAAAACTAAAAACACATAATTCTACATCTAAAAACACATAATTCCAAACCAAAATATACATGCACGAAATTACAAAAACAATATGCTATTACTAAACAAACATTATTGCAAAACTAAAAACACATAATTCTACATCTAAAAACACATAATTCCAAACCAAATATACATGCTTGCACAAAATAACAAAAAACAATATGCTATTACTAAACAAACATAATTACATAACTAAAAACACATAATTCTACATCTTTAAACACATAATTCCAAAACATACGTTTATTGATCTTGATGTTGTCATTGAAGGACGATGTGTGGGTAATACACGAGATAATGTGTAAATAAAGGTTGCGGATATTGTATGTTTATGTTTAATTATGTAAACAAATCATAAATCCTCGTTCTTGAATTTCTTCGTAGTGCTTCTTCTAACGTCGAAGCCACTACACAAACCATAATCCTTATAAAATTGTATTCCTGTCTCCAATGTATGGAAATACATGTTGGCACGAGGATTTTTTCTTGCTCAACCTCTAGATCCAATATTTAGTTGATCCGGTGAGATTTCGAGCCTCGACCAACGTGAACGTGTAACTGGATCTTGATCGCAAAAAAACACAATATTTAGATATTAAAACAACAAATTCCGAATACTATTTACACTGATTTTAAATGTATCGTGTAAATCCATATTTACGAGAACATGAACGTATGGTGCAAAATTGAACTCACCAATATTTGTTGTATAAGTACACATATTTAATGCCATTTGTGTTCAATAATTAATACTTTAAACATATATTAGATGCATTGTTAATAGGCAAAAACGTATTTAGGGAATACATTATATGTGAGACACTATATATTAGAATCTATATGTACTACATATATTTCATTCTAAATACACACATTTGAGACACTACAAGACATTTCATTAATACCAACCGAACACACATATGTATGAAGCTATTTTGGATATATTATAGGTGATACACATTTTTCATAATAAATACACAGATTCGAGACACTATATACACATTTCATTAATACTAACTAAACACACATATGTACTGTAAGCTATATGTGTTACATTATATGTGATACATATTTTTCATAATAAATACACAAATTGAAACACTATACACGGATATCATTAATACTAACTAAACACATGTGCTCTAAGCATATAATATACACGAGTTCTGATTTTAAAAGCTATATACGCAATTACAAAGCTATATGTGAATTAATTGGAGAATTTTTGATTGTTCAAAGATTACATGCATTCAAACCTCACATTTTTTGATGAATTGGTATCAAATATTACCTTGTTGGGACTGTTTTTGTGGAGGGTATCCGTATGTTCCGTGACATTGCAATACCGATCCGTTGATGTAGATTTTTTGGTGTTTTTGATCACGAGAATATTTGTTGGTTCGATTTTTGCGTAGGATTTCGTGTTTTTTATGTTGCTTTGATCGTGGGAGAAAAGCGATGATGAAGGCCGATATTTGACGCCGGGAGAAGACGTTGCTTTGATCGTGGGTTTTTTTTCGGTTTTGGACGATGCTTTCACGTTTGGAAGAAGAAGATGGTGATTATGGTAATATTCTATTCCTTGATTTTAGGAAAACAGATTATTTGGTCGATTTTAACATTCCAATTGTACTCTATTTGGTCCCCACTATTTTTTAATTACTCTAAAATGCCATTAAATCCTAGCCTTTTATTTTATTTGGTTGAAGGGTGTGGATTGAGTCTCATGTTCCTACCTATAGCTATGGTCTCATAGGATCTCATCCCTATATATATATATATATATTATTGTAATATATTCATAATTTGTGACTATATCAAAAATACGTTACTTTATCTCAAAAAAACAAATATTTTTACTTATAAAAGTATTACTTTAACTCTATCATATTTATTATTCATCTTTCTTTGTATTGCATTCATAATATGTAACTATATTAATACTTTATTTCAAAAAACAGATACTTTATTCTTAAAACATGATATTTTGTTTCAAAAAATATATATTTTTACTCATAAAGGTGTTACTTTAACTCTGATATATTTATTTTTCCTTCACTGTAAGGTAATCATAATATGTGGCTATATTAAAAAATATGTTACTTTATCTAACAAAACCGATATTTTTTTTCATAAAATAAAAGCATTTTTTAATCGAGTAAGAAAAAGAAAAAAAAAAAAAAAAAAAAAAAAAAAAGAGAGAGAGAGAGAGAGAGAGAGAGAGAGAGAAGGTGGCTTTGACCCGCGGAGCTAGTCAATAGGATCTGCGGGTCAATAAGATTCATCTCCCGAATTAAACCCGGTCCTATGTGAGTTTTTGCCGCCACGGAATGGTCCATAGTCCTTTCGCACATGATTGTATTGTACATAGTTATTGTGATTTGGCATCTAGCTACTATTCTCGAGTCTTGACTAGTGACTACAAAACAAATACTAAATTAGACCAAACAGTATTGAATTTTATCATCATCCTTATCAGAAAAGCTGTTTGATTTCTATTTTGTTGGTCTTATGATCCGTCACTTTGCAAGTGAAATATTAACACGAATCGAACCACTTAATTAAATAATATTAATGCTCTTGACAATTTCTCTTCCCTTCTAATTACTCTTCACAATACAAACTTCATTTTTCTCGTTCCAACAATTTTTTCTTCAATAATTTTCTCGTCAACTACTTCCAACATGGCGATAATCTTCCTCGTCATCATCTTTTCCATCGTCTCCATTCGACTCCTTGCACGAAAACTGTACGAAAAGCAGGGAAAGAAAAAGTACCATCCAATCGGCGGCACCGTATTTCACCAGCTGATGAACTTCAATAGACTGCACGATTACATGACTGATCTTGCTGGGAAGTATAAGACTTACAGATTGATCAGCCCTTTTCGCAGCGAGATTTATACCTCCGACCCAGCTAATGTGGAGTATATGCTCAAAACGAATTTTGAAAATTTTGGCAAGGTATGTACGGATGGGTTTTCTATATCTTGAAATTTCCTTTTATTCTTGTAGTATATGCCAAAATAATGATGCTAATTGTTGAATTTTTCGAGCAGAAATATATGGTATTGTTATTTTTGCTAAAAATGGAGAGTATATAATTAGGTATAGGAAGTGGATAACCGGTTTAATAGTTTTTTTAGTATATTTTTGGTAAGGAAAATTTCTTTGGGAGAATATGGATTAGATGGATTTTTTTTTCTTTTGGATAATATTGTCTAGATAGTTTTGCAGATTTGCAGCTGAACAAATTGCTCGCTAATAATACACACTGAATGTGTGAGTGCCATTTTAAAATAGGAATGATTCAAATGTTGAGAATTTAGTAATTTTATACTATTTGTTCAGAATATAAAGATGAAAGAATTTTTAAAAACACTATGAAAAATCTACTGATGAAGTAATAAAAGGGATAATTAAAAAAACCCTGATGTTTTGGCTAACTACAAAAAAAACCAAGATGTTTTTAAAAATTACAAAAAAACCCTTTAGTGTTTGATTTTGTATCATGGGGTGTTGAATGTTTTTTTTCTTATGAAGGGAAAAAATGTAAGATTTAATCAAACCTGAAGGGGGTGTTTGTAATTTTCTAAATCTCTAGGCCTTTTTGTAATTAGCCCAAACCTAAGTTTTTTTTTTTTTTGGTTGTTGTTGTAATTATCCCTAATAAAAAAAGGCACTTCAAAAGTTCAATTGTAGTGTAGATGAAGTGTGTGCTAATAATAGCATACTTGTGAGGAACCCTCCACACTGTTTTAGTATAAAGACTAACTCACTAGTTAATGATCTTGACAGGGATGGTACAATTACAGCATTCTAACAGATCTATTAGGTGATGGGATTTTCACAGTCGATGGGGACAAGTGGCGCGAGCAGAGAAAAGTGTCGAGCTATGAGTTCTCTACGAGGGTCCTAAGGGATTTCAGTAGCGTGGTGTTCAGAAAAAATGTCATAAGGCTTGCCAACATAGTGTCCGAAGCTGCGTTTTCCAACGAACCAATGGATATCCAAGTCAGTTTCTCCAATTTTCTCTGACAAAACTATATCCTCTTCCACTTTAAAAGACCACTGATTATAATGATCTATGCAGGACCTTTTCATGAAAGCAACTTTAGATTCGATATTCAGAGTTGCATTCGGAGTGGAGTTGGACACTATGTGTGGTTCGAACGAAGAGGGTGCCAAATTTAGCAATGCTTTTGATGATGCGAGTGCAATGACGTTGTGGAGATACGTAGATATTCTGTGGAGGATAAAGAGAGCTCTGGGTTTTGGTTCGGAAGGAAAGTTGAAGAAAAACCTGAGAGTGATTGATGAATTTGTGTATAAGTTGATCTCTAGTAAGAGTGAGAAAATGCACAAGTCACATGATGATCCATCTGTATGTCAATCAATATTGGGTTAATTTCAAAAGTACCCTGAAGTTTAGTCTATTTACAAAAAAAAAAAACAATTAGCTTTCAAAATTACAGATACGGTAAAATTGCATAATAATTAGTCCGGTAACTATATAAACATCTCAATTTTGGTCTTAATTTCACATGAAATTGGTGTTAATTTTTGACAAGCGCTTAGCTAATTCTGTTTGTCTGCCAGATTCAGTGGAAAAAAGACGACATCTTGTCGAGGTTTTTGCAATTTAGTGAGACGGATCCTAAGTACTTGCGAGATATAATCTTGAACTTCATAATTGCTGGGAAGGACACAACAGCAACGACTCTGTCCTGGTTTATTTACATGCTTTGCAAGCATCCTCTTGTGCAGGAAAAGGTGGCAAAAGAAATAGAAGATGCAACAGACTCGAAGGATGTCGTAGATATTTCAGAATTTGCCGCTAGTTTGAGTGAAGAAGCTCTTGAGAGGATGCATTACCTTCATGCAGCACTGACGGAAACTCTGAGGCTCTATCCTGCAGTTCCAGTGGTAAGCAGGAGTTTTCATTCTTGTGCTAGTATTATTTGGAGACGAATTATTTATAAGAAGAGATAGTTACAAAAACCTACAGTTTTTGAAAATTACAAAAACCTCGTGAGGTTTGATTCGTATTACACTTTGACCTCTTCATAAGCAAAAACATTTCAAAGGCCTCCTTTACATATGTAAAAATATTACAGTTACGCCCTTAGATTCAACACGAAATCGAACCTCATAGTTTCTTTCTTCTTGTAATTTTGAAACTTATCTGGGTTTTTTTTGTAATTACCCAAACTTCAAGGGTAGTTTTTTTTAATTATCCCTTATAAGAATGATTGCCAATGTCGTAGCCAGTTTTCAGCTACCCCGTTGAAACTCTGTAATCTCGTTACTACGTCTCAAGTTTTATAAATATCATAGTCTATTCTGCTTCATTGGAAGCTTTTATATAACTGCAAGCGAACACCGATTGCTAAAATTATTCGAATTTTCTGCTTGTACAGAGACATAGCGTACGCAAATTAACTTCACACGTACTGCTAGTTATTGTTTTTCTTCAAATATATTTCTGATTATTAGGAAATATCTAGTTACTCGTTTACCCTTAAAATAGTTCTCTTTGTTCTGACATCTCTTGCTTCATGACCTTAATGAGTCAAAAATGAACCAACCTACATGATTATGATAATTATCTCTCATTACGTGTAAATCCTCGTATTCTTTTATGTGTTAGTAGTAGTTTCCTAGCATATTAGTCAAGATTCGAACATTTTTCACTTAAAGACTGATACAAGATTATGAATATCCTTGTGGCATGAATAATAGGATGCAAAATTTTGCTTGTCTGATGACACTATGCCAGATGGGTTCAGTGTGAAGAAAGGCGATATGGTGTCTTATCAACCATATGCAATGGGAAGGATGAGATTCATATGGGGCGATGATGATGCACAAGACTTTAAACCAGAAAGATGGATCGATGAGAATGGTTGCTTCAGACAGGAGAGCCCCTTCAAATTTACAGCTTTCCAGGTAAAGAGAAATCATATTGAGTAAAATCTAATACTTCAAGGATTCTTCAGGCTTCAAGCTTGATTTTAACTTATGAATTTGTCTCCATGTGATTCATTTCATCCATGCGAAAGTTGACCAATGACTAAAAACAATGTTTCCTATATCATTTTCAAATATCTCAGAGTTCGTCGAGATATAATTGGGACTCTTATATAAAAATTAGGGTAAAAACACTACCTTTGGGGTTTAGTCTAAGGGATAATTACAAAAACACCCCTAAGGTTTGGGCTAATTACAAAAAAAAAACAGAGTTCTTTGAAAATTACAAAAAAACCACAGAAGTTTGATTCCGTCTTACATTTTTCCGGTGATTTTCAAAAATATTTCAAAAATCCCCCTGACATTTACAAAAATATTACAGTTACCCCCCTTAAATTTAAGACAAAATGAAACCTGAAGGGGTTTTTTGTAATTTTGAAACATGTCCGGTTTATTTGTAACCCAAACCTCAGGGGTGTTTTTGTAATTATCACTTAGTCTAATTACCAAAAAAAAACTCTGTTATCTTTCAAGTTACAAGTATCCCCTTGATTTTGTTATTATTTTACAAATGGCACCTATTGAGGGGTATTTATAAATCGAAAACCAACTTCAAGGGGGTAATTGTAATTTTGACACATAATTAAACTTATTTGTCATTAGACTAAAAGTCAGGGGTAGTTTTTGTAATTTATCCCAAAGATTACGTTATTTTCATGACCAGGCCGGCCCGCGAATTTGTCTGGGGAAGGAATTTGCTTATAGGCAGATGAAGATATTCTCAGCTGTTCTTCTGAGATTCTTTATATTCAAACTAAGTGATGAGAAGCAAACGGTGAAGTACAGAACGATGATCAATCTTCACATCGATGGGGGGCTCAACGTTCGTGCCTTCCACAGACGACTAGATAACAAAGCCACATGACCAGGGCTCAGTGTGCGCGTCTTCCGTGCATTGGAGGAAACCATGGTTGTTCATAACTCTTTGAGGTGGTTTCCTAACTGTATCACGGTTATGTCCATTATGTAATCTATGGTTTCACTATCAAAGTTTATTTCAGATGCAACGTTGTATATGTAATGAACAGACAAAAGGTGTATACCCTAAAATGGCTTACTGCTCTTAAGCACCCTCCTTTAAGTTAAAACAAAATCCTTTAAGTTCCAAGTAGGGTTCAATTTTCAATCGGTTGTTTCATTCTCTTTCTTGTTTGTGTGTGTTTATTGCTAAATGGCTCAAGATCTGATGAGGAACCTGTTGTGACATGATACGTAATATATATCTATCCGAGAAAACAATTTTTGCAACCTTAACTTGGGCATTTATATACGTAATATAAATCTTATCACCTAAATTAATGAGTTACACAGTAATCATACCCTGCATGTGGAGTCCGTAATTTTTGTGCAGAATAATACAATTTAATACAATGTCAATTTTATGTAAAATAGACGCGGTGCAGACTAAAGTTTATAAACGGGAGGGCGATTAACATCGATTAGCTTTCATTCTTACAAAGGCATTGCACCAAAATTCCTCACAGAATATTGAGGATGGCAACATCCATAGCAATTGACTGTATGATGGAAGACAACAATTTTCTGATATTCCATTTTCCGTGTTGCAATCAACCACCATCTGTTTTGCATCAAAATAGGTATAGCTTAGCACTATGCCCATGTAGAGGAGAGAGTGATCTCATGCCTGAATCTGGGCAACTAGAATGGTGACGTAGTCACAGGTGGAGGAAGCTTAACCCCAGGCCTTGATGCCCATCCTTTACGTTTTCTGTAGGCGTCAACTGCCTGTAGACGAAGCCTTTCTTGTGAAGCATCTTGGGTTGTCTTAAATGCCTTCATTAAAGAGACAAGATTATTAAGCAAATAATGCTGGGGCAGTGATGCACAATCTCTGCATAAATCAATGTCATGAAGAGTAGGGATAATTATAAATGCTACCCCTGAAGTTTAGCCTAATTACAAAAACTCCAGTTATCTTCCACTTAAGGTGCTACAAACTCCCGCTCAAGGGTTGTATTTATCTTACAAATACCCCTCTCAGTGCAATTTGTAAAATAGAAAAACTGTTAAGGTGGTATTTATAATTGTGAAAGATAACTGGTTTTTTTCGCAATCAGGTTAAACCTCAAGGGTAATTTTGTAATTATCCAAGGATGTTTCTGTAATTATTATTTAATACTAAGATGACAACCTTAGGAACTGTTAACTTAGGCGGCGCCTGAACAACTTCGCCAAATTTTATCTCTTCACGGCCAGGAAAGTCCATTTCATCGTCCGACCTAGGTCGTTTGTGTTTCTTCTTTCTTGCTTCCAAGAGTCTGCAAACATCAAACCAAATCATATTAAATATCTATAAAACCCCATCGATCATGTGGAGACAGATTTGTTTTTTTTTTTGGAGGGGAGGGGAGGGGAGGGGGTGATCCCAATCACAGCACAATAAACAAATTTGCATTTGACACCAGATAATGCATGGAATTTACTAATCGTAACAATACTTTTGAGGAGGTAGAATATCAAGACAAAAATTGACAAGCTTACTGCTTTTTACGCTCTTTTCTATGAGAACCAGCAGCAGCTGGTTCACCCACTGCCTCAAACCGGAGGTCATCTGCTTTTTTGGCGTTCTTCTTCTTTTTCTTCTTCTTCTCATTCATGCTAATTTGAGGGACTTCACCACGGTGTTCTGTATGTTGTGCAATCAAACTCTGATCATTTCTTTTTCTTTTCATCCCTGCAGTCATCGAATCGGTTCCTTCCCCTGAATTAATCCCCTGGAAAGAAATGATATTAAAGATTGCAACCATATAATAAATTCATAAGTGAATAATTTCAGGAGTCGGCTATCAAAGTTTGAAACAAAATTATCTAAAGGTATTTTTTACACCTCTTGCTAAGTGCATGCTACTAAAATGGCAGCAATAATTGATAAAATAGCTTCCAAGTAAAGCTCATTATTCTTAGAACAGAAGAGTGTGTGGAGCAAAGGTTACATAGTATAATATAGTTGTACACCACATATAGCTCCTGTATTGGCACAGAGGAATAATAGGACAATCAGAGATATCATGACAACACTAACCTTTTGACATAGAACAAGGTAATTGGAACACACGACATAGGGGTTCAAAAAAAAAATGAACAGCTGAATATCTATTGCTTCTGTACGTGCCCATTGCGTGTGGCAGGGATTATAATGAAATTTGATTTTGGGTTTGGCATTGGAAAGAAAGCAGTTCAATTTTGATTCCTAATCTTATATTTGGAAAAAAGTAAAAACATTAATCAATTGGAATTTATATTAAGTCTTGAAGTATTAAGTTCATCAGATCCTATCCAACCCTTATCAAATGCATGAAAAAGTTCTATAGGTTCAAAATGGAATCCATAGTAAAAACAAGGGATAATTACAAAAAGCACAGCTGAGGTTTGGCCTAATTACCAAAAAAAAAAAACCTAAAAGGTTTCAAAATTACAAAAAAGACAATATCAGGGTAATTATATTCCTCTTTAAACATCCTTCAACCAAACTTTAGCAAATCAAGAATATAGTAATCACTTAGCACCAAAACAATCCTAACTGCAATCCTAACTGCCTAAACTTGCTCACACAATAAGCTGCATTATAGCCAGTAACGCATACATAAAATACAACTCGAACCATTGCCCAGAACCTAGTCAAGCATTGGATACCAACTTATGTCTCCAAAATGAAATCCACAACAAATAATACATATCTATTTCCCTCTTAGGACAACCGAGAAACTAACATTTATGCCGGCCTTACCTTTTCAACACCATTTCCTGTATTGTTCTTTGCACGATTGAACGGTTGTTTCACAGCTCCTGAAAACAACATATAAAATAAGCACTTACATTACGCATACACATCAAAACCAAACCAAATAAAAACAAATTAATAAAAAAGATTAAAAAAAAACAGCTTTGGATCAAACAAGTAATCCCCGTTACAGAATCAACAACAAGCCTTCCAACCTAAAAATGGAAGTAAAATGCAAATATTGAAAAGAAAGAACGTGCAGACACAACTAATCGCCCTCAGATAAATTTTGCAGTTTCAAAGAGGATATGTAGATAAATACACTTTGCAAATAACCGAGAAAACGCAATTCATGTAAGCTTTAGCTGGAGTATACGAATATATATACATATGATTCCACAAATTAAAAGGTAAATAGGAGGAGAGAGGGGACAACTTGCAACAGTCATGATTTTGCGAAGTTTAGAGGGGAGAGCATCAGCGGAGGTGGGATCCGGTGGGGGCGGGAGTCTGGTGTGGCCTTGTCCATGAGCGGCTTCATAGTTCTTCTCTCTTCTTCTTCTCCCCTTACCCCCCATCTTCACCTCTACTACTGTGTGTATCTGTGACTCAGAATTAGTGTGTTTTTCAGAGAGAGAGAGAGAGAGAGCGCGTAGCGTTTTGTTCACTGTAGAACTTGAAAACCCTACCTAAACCAAAGTTGTGGTATAATATAAGATTTTTGATTATTTATATTTAAAAAAACCACCAAGGCACCATGAACAAAATACTGTAATGAATATAAGTTGAAGTCTATAAAGCTTGGACCCTTCCATGAGGATGTCGTACCGATATGGGATATGTATCCGAAACGATATTTTGTCTGATACTTCATGGATACATCTACACGTTGAAATAAATAGAATTTATTCTAATGTTTATTTTTTCAAGTATTTTTATGTGTCTATGTGAGTTATCACATTTGATTTGAGACTTATGAAATTTTAGCTTTTTACAATTGAAACATTGGTTTTTAACTATACTTAGTCGTTGTAATTTCAAAATTATAAAAATATATAATTTTATATGTATATATATGTTGTACCTCTATCCTTAAGATTTCAAAATACCTGTTTTATCGTATCTGTATCATATCGTATTCGTGTCCCATATTCGTATTAGTGCTTTATAGGTTGAAGTTAATTGTACAATGTTTTATATTTCAAGATATCGCGTACAAAAAGGTAGGATTCATAACAAATTACAGAATTTGGGACGTTTTCTTTTGGGACACAATTGAAATTGTCTCAATTAGTTTCCTTTTAGCGACATAATTTTAACATCGCCTCAAATTAAGTGCGAATACTCTCACCCATCTCATCTTGTTCCAGTAATTATTTTGGGAGCTAGTCTCCTGTCAAACCGTCTAACGAATCTAGATCTGTTAGGCGGGTCTAATTACCATACCCATCCGCAAACCTGACCCGGATCCGCGAAAAAATAAAAAAATGGTACTCAGTTCGAGAAGATTGTGGAGGACACCACCACCAACAAACAGATCTCGTCCTGCAGCACTACCATCGCCGCCCTCCGCCTCTTCTTTCACTATTGCTTCGTCGACGGCTGCGACGCCTCCGTTCTTGTCTCTTCCACCCGATTCAGCAAATCCGAGCGTGGTTAGCCGATATTTTCCAATCGAAAGAATTTTCGATTGAATCAGACGTGGAAATGGTGGAGAAGAATGAGATTTGCTAAATGTCCATGAATTAGACGAGGAGAAGAACGAGATTTGCTGAACGATATTTTCTTTTTTTCAAATGTTTAATCAATGGACAACACCAATGTGAAAGGAAAAATGATGATGGTTGGTGATGGCTCAAGGTGATGATGCTCTGTTTTTTTCTTCAGGTGATACGAAAAATGAATATTGCACTAAATGATACAAGTCTTTGAAGTAGATTTAATACTTTTATGGATAAATAAGAAAAGCTAATACGTTGCGGGAGCACTACTAAAATACTCTCTAGGAAATTATTAATACTTATTCGAGAAACTACTAATACTTTTCGATGGACAACTAATACATTTCAGGAGTATATTCATGAGAAATACTAAAACTCTTCAGGGAAGTACTAATACATTTTTCAGAAGAACTGCTAATACTTTTTAGAAGGACGACTAATACTTTTCGTTAATACATTTTGGGAGAAAAAATTAATTATATTCAAGGGAACTATTAATACATTTCAGAAGAACTGCTAATACTTTTTAGAAGGACGACTAATACTTTTCAGAAGGACTATTAATACATTTCGGGAGAAAATTTTAATTTATTTCAAGGAACTACTAATACTTTTTCAAGGAACTACTAATACTTTTTTGAGGGATTGTTAATACATTTCGGGAGTATATTCAGGAGAAATACTAAAAAACTCTTCAGGAAACTACTAATACATTTCAGAAGAACTGCTAATACTTTTTAGAAGGACGACTAATACATTTCGGAAGAAGGATATCTTGGTGTTCCCTGAAAACTACTACAACACCACTGTTAATATTACGAAAATGCCACCGGATCCGCGGGTCAGATCCGTCTAACAGGTCAGACCCGTTAGACGGTCTGACAGGAGTTTTTGTCTTATTTTGGTGACCAAAAAAAAATTAAACACAATTTTTTATGTCTGAAAAAGTTATCGATTAGGGACATTTAAAATTCATCTTTAAAGGTCTAAATAATGCTATTTATGATATTTTTTATATATGTTGCAAAAGTATTTAGTATTTGATTTTCTTGTAATGTTATAGAAAAGACTCAAAAGGCAATTATTATAAAATTTTACAATACTTTTCTTTCTTAAATTTAGCATTTTTTATTACAAATATATTTTTAAACATTGAACACTTCTTCATAAAAATTCTGAAAAAAAAATTTACAATTAAGGAAATCAAAATACTTGTGACATAACTAATAAAATAGTCAAAAAAAAAGAAAGAAAATTCAATTTGAGACGTTTTGGCATGTCATATTTTTTCCCGCAACCCGCCCTTTCTGTTTCATTCGCGTTTGCATTCTCTCTCTCTCTCTCTCTCTCTCTCTCTCTCTCTCTCTCTCTCTCTCTCTATTCTCAACACGATTCCTGTCCTTCTCTCCCGTCTCGTTCTCACTTCTCTTTTTCTAATACTTTCTCTGCCATGGAAGTTGGTTGAAGAATTCAATTTTTATCTTTGTGAAGGCTCATTCGTTTCTAAGGTCTCTCTCATTCTCTTGCTCATTCTCTCAGCCTTTATTTTTTTTCTAGAAAAAACCCCTGAATATGGGGGTGATTTCAGTTTCTGTATCACATTTTTTTTCCAGATGGAATGAGCAATAGGATCACAGATTACTAAAGGGTGTTGTTAAATACTGAAAGAGAAAATAGGAGAAGTTACAATTGCATGACTAAAGACAAATCGTAACAGTAAGTGTTTCCATACAGGAAACTAGTAATCCCGCACGTGCGTTGCACGTGTATTATTATTACTATTAATATGTATTTTTATTTTTATTATTATTCACGTGCATTATTATTTTATTTTATTGGTTTATACTGAAACTATCTATTAACATGAGTTGGTATTTATTATTTTATTTTAGACTGGTTTCATTTCATATAATTAATATGTGGATAATTCAAGATAATAGGGTGTTAATGGTGCAATTGTTTTTTTTTTTTTTTGCTTATAGTGACTAATGAGAAAGAGAAAAGGCTTGTATGCATTGTGAATATGCTGACTATATAAATTTTTTATGATATTGACCATACTCTTTTAAAGAAGAATAAATTAAGATTTATATACTCAATTGATAAAATTTAAATTGAGATATTATTCAAAATAATATGGCAGAAAATATCATGAATAAAATTTATAGCAAACTATTTTCATTAGATATAAACTGTAGTTGTATTACAGAAATTTTACAACAATATATCATAATAATACACTAAAATAATTATGAATATAAACATGATATAATCGAAACAGAGAATAGAAATCGTATCATTGACATATATGTCTGTTCTCTCCCTTGGGTTTTCTCATTTTGATCAACAAAAAATTGTTGTAATCACTCATCAATCCAAAAATCATAGAATAAGATGGAAATTTTCACAACCCAAAAAAGTTTATCTAGGAAGTTGATTTTAAAAAGCAATGCACAGACGGATTTTATTTTTGGTAAATATTTGAATAAGATTTTCTTAAGGTAATACATAAATATCCATTTTGAGTGTTATACAGTTTGAAAGAGTTATCACGTTGAACAAATTGTTGTTTTTTTATTGTAAGATAATAAATTCTAGATTAATAAATATTTTATTTTAAGGTAAGATTTTGCCAATTTTTCCTTTAACACATTTTAATTATCTCATCACATAGCATTGTCAAATTCGATTAAATATATAAATAAATAATGTAAATTTGATTTTCAGATATATTTTTAATCGTAATGATATATTTATGTTTATATTCAGAGCGCGATATTTTTTGTAATGATATTAAAGGCGAAATGGAAGTTTATATATATGAACATGAAATATATGTTGATACAAAAAATGTTCACACAAAATATGTTGATAGAAAATATGTTAGTATGAGGAATAATAAAAACTAAACAAATCATAATTCGAAAAACAACTTAAAAATATACAACAAAACTATCAAGAATAATCAAAAAAGAAACTCACCGAATATTGTTCGTATAGATCTACAATGTAATTTATATAAAAACTCTTGTTTATTGCAAAATGCGAGTTCAATATTGTTGATGTTGGTGGGACACTTGATGACAACATAAATAGAGGGAACGTGAAGACGAAACCATATTTGGTGGTTATGCTTCAGATTTAGGATCAACAGTATCAAAGTGTTTCTCTAATGCAATTTAAATAGTATAAATATAAGAGGATTTTGCATAAATAATAAGCTGGCAAAACAATCTCTGAACAAAAAATCAATTGTTAATTCAAATGTGAAATATACATAAAATCATAATTCTTCTATTTTAATTATTATTAAATAATTTATGAAAGTTTGAATAGTCATTAGTATTTAAAACTTGATTAATTGATATTATACTGTACAAAAAAGTAACGACGCCATTGAAATAAATAAATAATATATTTGATGAAGATATGATGTATAGAATCAACATAATCATTGTAATATATATGAACAGAAGAACTGACATATACTAATATAGTAATACAAATTATAGTGAAATACTATTTATAATTTTTAAAATTTATATATTATATATAGATAAAATTGATACTATAGACTCACTTTTGGTATAAAATAGGAATACTAGTAAATAAAATTTTCCTAATTTTATACATATAAATAAGAATACCATTTATGATATTTTTCTAATTTATATACATATAAAGTAGGAATACCATTTTGAGGCTGTTTTGATATTATTTTAGACGTTGGCTTGGTTTTGGAAGTACATGGATGTATTGAGCTTGAATTTGGAAGAAAAATTGAACTTGGAAGCCACTTTTGCCAAAATAGAAAATATAGGGACTATTCTGAAAAAGTAAGAGGTATCTAATTCTGTGAAATACATAAACTGTAGGGTCTGATTTTAAAGGGTTATAAGTGCTTTGGGGTTGGATTAAAAAGAAAATTTGATCTTGAGGTTAAATAGGTAATTTATCGTAAAACCGGGGACTAAATTGAAATTTCGAAATTTTAAACTCAAAACCTGAAATTGCTCGCTCTAGGGGATGACTTATTTTCTGGAAATTTAGTTTTTATTTTTCTGAATTTTTTAAAATGGGAATGGATCATTTTGAAAAATATTTAAAGTTTAGGGTTAAAAATGAGATTTTAGATAAAGTAAGGATTAATATGCATTTAAGGAAAAAAAAGGAAGAAGAAACTAGAACACTTAACATAAAAGTCCGGTTTAACGTGCCTTATTTTAGAACTAATGATAATTAATGATGAAATTTGAAATTCAATACCAATTTAAAAGTTTAGAATTTTTTTTTAAAAAAAAGGGGTTTGTGAAATTATGGGAAAGTTTAAAACCAAAACTGATTTTTTTTTGAAAATTAACCCCTGACTTTATTTTGAGATTTTGAACTTGTTCTCTGATTAATTGTAAAGTTGGTATTTTACCAACTAATCGAGTATTTTTGGATTAGGATTTTGTATTATTTTTGGGTGCTTTAGAGTCGTTAGAGTCCAATTTATTTCATTAAGTGTCGATGAAGAGTCAATACAGATTTGGTAGCCAAAAAATGAAGAAAACGACGAAAAATGGTGCTAGGAAGGAAGAATTTGCATTTGAAGAAGAAGAAACAAGAAGAAAAATCACATTTCACCATTTAAGCAAGGGAAGTGACTGCATTCGCCAGACAGAGCTGCACCGCGGTTAAATTGAGTTGGTCTTTGCAGCCGCCCAGGCGGAATTTTCTTGGGGCACCGCAAGACCCACGCCCGGCTGCCGCAAAGACCGAGGCATGTCGATGTCTTTGCGCGATGGCCAGCCCCTAAAGCGGAATTTCCTATGCTACCTACCCTCTTTCTTGGATTTTTGTGGGGTTATAAATAAAGACATTGCGTGAATTTAAGGATCTTGGACCCTTTGGAAGCCTACATTTCAGCTACAAGACAAGGAAGAAGGCTTGGAATATCTTGGAAAAGGCTTGGAGAAGAAGATTGAAGGCCTCTATCATCTAGAAATAGAGAAGATCCCTCAACGCTTGTTCTTATTTTGTTGCTTTCATCATATCTTGTAAGATGTATTGTTGTATTCCTATGGATTCATTTTCTTCAATCATGAGCTAAACTTTATAATTCTAGAGGGATGATGTAATCTATGTTTGAAACTTATGTTTTGATATTGTGGTTTGTCAATCTAGATTTCTCAATTTATTTGTGTTATTTGGATCTGTTGCTTTTAAATTACTTGATCAATAATTTAGATTGTTTGGAGTATTTGATTTGATACTTGAGAAAGGTAATTTAATACATGACCTTGAAATAGCATAACCTAAAATTTCATAGAATTGAGAAATTTGTGAATCCTTTGAAGTCATTTATTAAGATTCATAGTTTTTATTGAGATTTCAATTGGTGATTTTTATAGAGATATTGATTTCCCAATTGTGATCTAAAATTATTTGGCACTCGAGAGAGGAAATGATTGTTGTAGTAATCTTGACTTATAAATTTGTAATTGATGATTGATAAACCATATTGATAACATAAAGGATAAATCGGATTCATCACACCTCTAGAATTCATTTGATCATTTGGATAATCTCATTTTTATTTTTCGTATTGTTTTCTAGATTACTCTTATTATTCTAGTATAATCAACTCCATCAACTATTGAATTTCTAAATAAAGTTGGACTATTATATTATAATACTTAGCAATAATTCGATAATTATTCCTGTGGATACGACAACCTTACTTTCACTATATTAAAACCTGACACCGTAGACTTGCGGTTGGAAAGATCTCTAACAAGTTTTTGGCACCGTTACCGGGGAATAATTTATCTTATTTGCGCTAATATTATTACTTAGTAGTTTTACTTTAATTTAGATTGGTTCTTGTTACAATAGGGTTATTGTCATTTTTGTGTTTTCTTGTTGATGCGAAGAAATAAAAGTGCTAATTTAATCTTATTTGATCCAGAAATTGAAAGAACACTTCGAAAGATTAGAGCCACATGAAGAATCGAATCCACAACAATGGCAAGAAACGGTGAAGAGAAAGACCGCATACCTATTATTGCACCTCCGTAAAGGGTCATTCGAGATTATTTTCGACCAACCACAAATCAAAATTATTCCGGCATTGTTCGCCAACCTATCAATGCGAATAATTTTGATTGAAACCGGCCCTGATAAACATGGTGCAACAAAATCGATTTGGGAAGTCGTAGACGACCCGAATGCTCATTTGGCCATATTTCTTGAGATATGCGACACTATCAAAATGAATGGGGTTCCCGATGAAGCTATTTGGTTGAGGTTATTTCCATTTTCACTTCGTGATAAAGCTAGACAATGGCTTCAAACTTTCCCACCCGAAAGTATCACTAGTTGGGATGATCTCACTGAAAAATTAAAGGCAAAATTCTTTCCACCTAGCAAGACACTTCAACTGAAGAGTGAGATTGCTCAATTTCAATAGATTAACTTTGAACCACTCTATGAAGCTTGGGAGCGATTCAAAGAATTATTGAGGAGGTGTCCACAACATAGGTACACAGATTGGCAAAAAGTTCAGTATTTCTATAATGATATGAACGGTCATTCGAGAACTATTATAGATGCTGCAACAGGAGGTACATTGATGGCTAAAACTCCAAGTGAAGCCATGCTTTTGCTAGAAGAAATGGCTGCCAATAGTTATCAATGGCCTTCTGAGAGATCCACGCCAAGAAAAGTCGACGTTGTTCTTGAACTTAATACTATGTCCGCATTGGCTTCTCAAATTTCCGCCTTGTCAAAGCAAATTGCCACTCTAAATACGGGTGGAAAACAACAAACAGAGGTTATCATGGAATTAAGTCAAGAGGTGGTGAATCCCGATATTGAGCAAGCCAATTATGTGAACAATCGGGGTTTCAACAATACAGGTAATCAATTGCCAACACATTATCATCTGGGACTTCACAATCATGAAAATTTCTCATATCGCAATACGAGAAATGTGTTGCAACCACCTCCGGGATTTCAAAAACAAGCAAGTACGAGTACACATGTGGGAGAACAAAAGCCATCTTTGGAAGAATTACTTAGCTCATTCCTTGTAGAAACACGAGCAAGGATGAACAAGACCGATTCTAACATGGACAATTTGAGCTCAAGGGTTACAACAATTGAGAGTCACCTCAAATCTTTGGGGACACAAGTGGGCCAAATGGCCACAACTATTAATTCACAACAGAAAGTTGATACGTTTCCAAGTAACACCGAGGTGAACCACGTGAGCATTGCAAGGCCATTAAATTGAGAAGTGGAACGGAATATGATGAACTAAAGATGCCTACTCATGCCACCAATGAACCAAAAGCAAGCTCTGAAATACTCCATAATGAAGAGGGCATTGACAAGCAATCAGAAATTGCGAAACTTGAGGTAAAACCAATTTCCAATTCTAATAATGCATTACCAGATTCTCTTCCTTTTCCATAGAGATTTACGAAGAAAAAGTTGGACTCTCAATTTTCCAAGTTCTTGGAAATATCAAGAAAATTCACATCAACATTCCTTTTGCCGATGCACTTGAGCAAATGCCAAATTATGAAAAATTCATGAAGGATGTGATGTCGAAAGAGAATGTTGGAGGCATTTGAGACGATCAATCTCACGAGGAAGAGTGTAGCGCCATCTTGCAAAGAAAGCTACCACAAAATTAAGAGATCCGGGAGTTTCACTATCCCTTGGTGATTCTTTCTTTAATAAGGCTCTTTGTGATTTGGGTGCTAGCATTAATCTTATGCCGTTATCTGTTTTCAGGAAACTTGGCCTTGGAGAGGTAAATCCGTCCACCATCACATTGCAATTAGCCGATAGATCACTCACCTACCCAAGAGGAGTGATTGAAGATGTGTTGATCAATGTGGATAAATTCATATTTTAGCGGACTTTGTGGTGTTGGATATAGAGGAAGATCATGAAATTCCTTTGATTCTTGGAAGACCTTTTCTAGCAACGGAATGAGCTCTAATTGATGTGCAACAAGGAGAGTTAACATTACGGGTAAATGATGATGAGGTTTTGTTTAATATTTATAAAGTAATGAAATTTCAAGAAGAACCTCAAACATGTCATTTTATTGATATGATCGAACAATGTGCTCAAATGAAGGTTATAAAACAAGATTTAAAAGATCCGTTAGAACATTGTTTGATTAAATCAATAATGAAATGTGATGATGAAGTTGGTGATGATATTGATTTGCTTGAGTATATTCTTTCCCTTGATGCTAGCAAATTGAAAAAGAAAAACCAAACGAAGAATTAGAAAATACTAATATTGAAAATATTCCGAAAGGTACTTTAGAACTAAAGGAACTTCCGGAACATCTTCAATATGCATTTTGGGAAAAGATAAAACTTACCAAAGAATTGTTTCGCTTCATTATCTTCACCCGGGTGGAAAAGTTGTTGCGTGTGCTTTGTGAGCATAAGTCGACTTTGGGTTGGTATATTTCTGATTTGAAAGGTATAAGTCCTTCCATTGTAATGCACAAAATTTTAATGGAAGTCTTATAAACCATCTATTGAACACCAAAGATGACTTAATCCCGCAATGAAAGAGGTTGTGAGAGATGAGGTTCTAAAATGGCTAAAGGCGGTATTATTTATGCCATTTCGATAGTTCATGGGTAGTCCTAGACAGGTTGTCCCTAAAAAAGGGGGTATGACAGTTGTGAAAAATGATAACAATGAGATAATTTCTACACGAACTGTCACATCGAGTATGTATTGATTACAGAAAATTGAATAAAGCTACTCGTAAAGATCATTTCCCCTCCCCTTTATTGATCAAATGTTGACGGGTTGGTGGTGGTCTTGTTCACCTTATTTTTAGCTTCACCGCAAGTATACAAAGTGCGATTTATTGAATAGGGTTAGCAAGCTCGAATCCACAAGGACTAATAAATCAATGTACTAATTACTAGATTGTAATAGCCTTATTTTTATCTAGACGATCGAAAGTGATTGAGTTAGTTTTATAAACTAAAGCGTAAATCTATCCTAAAATAACAAAGTAAAGAATGATTGAAAGATCAAGTTGATGAATGGATTCTGGGTTATGGTTTCAGTTAATATCCCTTTTTATTATCAGATTAATCAAACCAAAGTTAAACGTATTTTTCCCTATAGACCGATCACAAAAGTAATTTACCCTCTCTCTCGAGATGCATGTAAAAGCGTTGATTGAAATATCTATGCTAGCATCTCTACTCAACACGAGATATCCAACTCCCAAAAGTTCAAAAGATTATAAAGCCTCACGAATATTCTGGATTTCTCAATCATGCAAGATATTATAAGTTAAGTACTCATAGATCTAGTATTGAAACTCATGTAGTTTGAATTATGAATCAATACATTGCACAAGTTAAAACCAAACGCGTTTTGATAAAAACAAGAATTAAAGCAAAGTACTTGCATAGGGTTGGAAAACATTAACTTCAATTGTAATTAATCATCAAATAAAAGTATCCATTAACCTACTCCCAAACCCGGGAATCACAAAATGTTTAGCTAGACATAGCAAAGAAATAATTCATAGACAAACTATTCATATTCATGTCTAACTAATTGAAAATAACGATACTATGGAATGAGTGAACTCAGGGATGATGACGATCTCTCGATCTATCTTCAATCCTCGAAGGTGTGGTTGCGTTCTTGATCGATCTCTCCAAATCTCCGGTGGAAGAATGCTCTTTTCTCTGCTTTCTAGGGCAAAAATCGGTGTCCTTGTTTGCGGGTTTTATCTCTATTTGTATTCTGTTTTGGGTCAAAACCTAGTTGAAAATCTATCAAACTCTATTTCTCGCACGCACGCACGGGCCATGCACTAGAGCACGCCACCCGTCCGGGTGCCGCAGAATTGTCAAACAACCGAAAAGACGGGCGTGCTCAGAGCACGACCACTCTCGTGTCACCCTCTAACGTCCGAATTTGCCTATGGTCTTCATAATAGTTGTATCCTTCTCTTAGCTTTTGTAGCCACTCTGAATCAGCTCAATATCAATTTTGTAGAGAGAGTTATGGCCAAAATACTAAACCCTCGGCTAGTATTGGAAATTCCATTTTTGGACGTTCCTCGAGATAAATCCTCGTTGTTTGATCATCCATGCTTCTTTTGACACACCGAATCATTAATATGACTCTAGACTCAATATAATTGGCTTCGGTTGTGGTGTAATCGATTTCGATTCTTGATGCTTCTAGGTCGCAATGCTCGATTTGTCACAAAATCACTCCAAATATCGCTAAATTCCTACAAAACGAGCAAAGTGTAATACCTTTTCCACAAAGAGCGAATATATACCATTTCATATGAGTTATTGCATGTTTATAAACAATTATAGCCATAAATATGCCCTAAAATACATGCAAAACTCACACTAAATCTTTTTAACGAATACTCCTGTTTTCTTGATGGCTATTCAGTGGTACAATCAAATCTCCATTGCCCCGAGGATCAAGAAAAGACTACTTTTATATGTCCATATGGTACTTTTGCATTTCGCAGATGCCATTTGGATTATGTAATGCACCGCTACTTTTTAGAGTGCATGATGACGATTTTTCATGGTGTGGTTGAGGAAATCATGAAGATTTTTATGGATGATTTTTCTATTTTTGGTACTTCTTTTGACTATTGTTTGCATAACTTATCTCTTGTTTTGCAACATTGTGAAACTAATCTTGTACTTAATGGGAAAAATGTCACTTTATGGTCAAAGAAGGGATTGTACTTGGGCATCGTATTTCTTGTAAGGTTTGGAAGTTGGCGGTGGCGAATGTTGTGGCTATCAAAAGCTACCCTCACCTTCGAATGTGAAAGGAATAAGAAGTTTTTAGGGCATGCGAGGATTTTATAGGAGATTCATAAAGACTTTTCAAAAATTGTTAAACCACTTTGGAATCTCCTTGAAAAAGATGTTATCTTTTGCTTTGATGAGTCTTGTTTGGCAGGCATTTGAACAGGATAAAAAAGAGGCACTTGTTTTTGCCTCCCCTATTATGATAGTGCCCGATTGGACCCAACCATTTGAGCTTATGTGCTATGCATGATTGATTATGCGGTGGGTGCCGTTCTTGGTTAAAAGCGAGACAAAATTTTCAAAGCAATTTATTATGCGAGCAGACCATAGACAATGCCCAACAAAACTACACTACCACGAGTAAAAGAGATGTTATGTAGTTTTTGCATTTGATAAATTTCGAGCTTACTTGTGTGTACTAAAGTGATTGTTTATACAGATCATGCGGCAATCCGATATCTTTTCTCAAAAAAGGATGCAAAACCTCGTTTAATTCGATGGATTTTGCTCTTGCAAGAATTTGATATTGAGATTCGGGATAAAAAAGGAAGTGAAAATGTGGTTGCCGGCCATCTATCCCGTCTTGAGCAACCTCACGAGGTGATTGAAAGCCCAATAAAAGAATCATTTCTCGATGAACAAATTATGCGTACCGAGACATCATTACCTTGGTACGCAGATTTTGTTAATTACCTCGCGGGAGGAGTTCTTCCACCGGACTTGACTTCACACCAAAAGAAAAAATTCCTACATGATGTTAAGTCTTATTCGTGGGATGATCCATTATTGTTCAAACGATGCGCCGATTCTATCATTCGCCCGTTGTGTTCCTAAGGAAGATAAATTCTTTAGCATTGTCATTCCTCATCTTAACGGGACATTTTGGGCCAACCTGAAACAACGCAAAGTACTACAATCTGATTTTATTGGCCAACCTTATTAAATGATTGTTATGCTTTTGTGAAGACATGTGATCGATGCCAACGGGTTGGTAACATTTCACGATCATGAGCTTCCTTTGACAAACATAATGGAGGTGGAGTTGTTTGATGTATGGGGTATTGATTTTATGGGGCCTTTTCTCGTTTTTTATAGAAATCAGACATTTTGCTTTCAGGTTGACTACGTCTCCAAGTGGGTAGAGGCAATAGCTACACCAACGAACGATGCTTAAAGATTAAAATTCTTGCACAAGCATATTTACACCTGCTTCGTACTCCTCGAGCTATTGTAAGTGATGAAGGCACGCATTTTTGTAATAAATTATTTAATAACCTTCTTGCTAAATTTGGTGTGCTATAAGATTGCGCTTGGTTACCATCCTCAATCTAATGGGCAAGCAAAATTTCAATCGGAAGTTGAAACAAATTCTTGAGAAAGCTGAGTTTTAATCGTGCGATTGGGCACAAAAGCTCGATGATGCTTTATGAGCTTATCGCACGGCTCACAAAACACCCATTGGTATGTCACCATATCGATTGGTGTTTGTAAAGCGCGCCATTTTCGATTGAACTTGAGCATCGAGCTTATTGGGGCAATTAAGAAATTGAATTTTAACTTAAAAACGCTGGTGAAAACCGATTACTTCCAATTAAACGAAATGGAAGAATTTTCGTCACGAATCATATGAAAATGCCAAAATGTATAAAGAAAAAACAAAAAGAAATGGCATGATCAAATGATTTTGCGACATGAATTCTTACCTGCCAATAAGTGTTATTGTTCAATTCTAGATTCAAACTATTTTCGGTAAACTAAAAATCACGATGGTCCCGTTTGTGATTGAACGTGTATTTCCTATGGTGTCGTCGAGTTGAGAGAAAATGATGGGAATTCATTCCAAGTGAATGGACAATAATTGAAACATTATTTCGGGATGAAGGAATATTTTAAATCTTCCACTTGGTGACGAAATTTCTTGAGCCCGAGTAACTAAGTCCGGTTAACGACTATAAATTTAGCGCTTCTTGGGAGGTAACCCAAGTGATTTTGTGTGATTGAATTTTAGTGTGATTTGATTTTCTTCAATTTTGGTTCGTTTTTTTGATTTTTGTGTGAATTAATTTGTGTGTGATTTTGAATTTTTTAATTTGTTTTATTTAAAAATTATATTTAAAAAAAAAATAGGAAAATGTTCAAGATGCTGGCAGCTGCAATCTGAGGGACCCAGACAGAGACGACGAGTGGAATGGGACATGCTTGCGCGACTAGCATTGCACGTAAAGACCAAGGTAAGTGGATTAAAAGGTTGTTTTAAGCCTTATTCTTTCAAAACTCACAACATACAACACTCACGCCCCTCTTTTTCTTTTTCTTCCTACAAATATTCATACAACATTTCAATCTTGCATCATTAGTGGACAATCGAGCAACTTAATCATCATCTTCATCTTCTATCAATTGGGTAAGTTTGCTTAAATTGTACACCATGTTCTTCAAGTTTTCAAGCCTTGAGTTAAAATGTGTAGAATGTTCAATATCATTTCAATTTCGAAATTCATGATAAATTGTTGATAAATTGTTGTGATATATGATCATTGTGTCTTTAGAATTAGGTTAGTGTTGATAATTGGGCATGAATTGATCCTCAAATTTGGTGTCATCTCTATTTTGCATATATGCCCACAAAGTGTTTGTGAAAATGTGTCAATGAAAATATTACACCTATGCATTTGATTCTTGTCCTTATTGTTTACTAAAGGGCAATTTGATAATGAATTGATGACAAGGATGCATATTTTTTTTGAGATGTTGCGAGAATTCCTAACCTAATCCGTATTGTGTGTTCTATGTGTTGTCTTGTTTTGTGTCATTTTCCTCAGCACTTCCACGATCAATTAAATGGCGAGGTCAAAGAAAACAAGCAATGACAAAAATAAAGTAGCACCTCCCAAGAATATGATACAAGCCGTTTTCAATGGGCTTGGAGGCACAAGAACTTTACAATGATAAACTAAGCACAAAAAGTATAAGCGGAAGGGGATTGCAACCGGGTCCAAATGATGGTGATCTTGCACATATGATACACCAAAGGCGATGGAAGAAACTTTTTCCCAACCTGGATTATTCACACCAAATATTGTTCGGGAATTATATGCGAATGCGAATTTCTCAATTGACCATCCCGAGGAGATTTTTGTACCGTGGAGAAAAGTGTCCATTAATTCATAAGCATGAGGAAGTATTATGGACTTCGCAGGTGGATCACTGGCCGTACGCCAAATTCCCGCCTCGCAACCACGGTTGGAGACAATTTGTAATGTCCTATGTCAACTTGAACCAAGATGCCATATTAAAGTTGTGCGGAGGTGCTTTCTTTTCCCACACTCGGCTGATCGGTATGGGCGACTTTTTCACTTTATATGTCATAATTTGATGCCAACCAAGCATGTCGGTGGCATCAAGAACATAGCCCATCTTTTATATGCTATAGTTACTAACATACGTTACCACCCATCGTGATGATTATTGCACGATCCCTTCACTACACGATTCAACATTGCAAATCCGGGGACTAATCGACCGGTTTTAATTTGTGGGTTATGTAAGAAAAAGCGGTGTTACGTGGGATAACTTCGAGCCATTGGAAAGGCCTAAGAGCATATAGATTCGGCTATTATCGCTTCTTACGAAGAGAGTGGGCCGGCGGTGTGCCTAATCCGAAGGCGCGGATATATCCTTAATCCCAAATTTGCCCTCCCACCTATTGAGCATGATGCTCAAGCCCGATCAGCAACGATGCTCCATCCATTTGCAGAGCGGGCCATTCGTTCCACAAGCTCACATAACGCGATGATGACCCTTTAAGACGCATTAGTTCGCGAGGTACAAGAATTGAGAAGGGTCCATCATCGCTAGTCCGTGGCTTTGTATGTGAAACGCCACAGAGATGCGAGGACGAGTATATAAATGGGCTGTGAGTTTCGTCCGGATATATAGCCAGGCGTACCACGATTCAGGTCCCGAAACCACCACCATCGGGTCCTATTGCTCACCTTCCACCACACGACTCGATAAGGACTCCAATGAGAGTCCTGACATTCAGACTACCGGAAAGTTTCTCTCACTCTCCATTGGGGACAATGTTCATTCTAAGTTTGGGGGTGTAGTAATCGTATTTGTTTATTTTGTGTCTATTGAGTTGTGTCAAAAAAAAAAAAATTGAGTTGAGTCAAGGTAGTATGTTAAACCGTAGAACGGCATGACTAAGTAAATTTGTGGATTATGAGTTGAACTGTCAAAAGAGCATACTTTTAAGTGGTGATCTATGTTTTGCTTCATTGATTTCATATACATGCATAATTTTGTTAACTTGTTTGAAAATGATTGATGAAGTTGAGTGTTGCTTGTATGATCCACCGGATTCTAGAACTTGTTTGATCAGTAGATATGAAGAATGTTGAAGTTGAGCGAGGGTATAATAAGTAGGATAAGTGTCACTTTGCATGAATTTGCCCAAGAAAAAGAAAATATGAAATCCCATGTGTAAAAATATGCAAAAATTTAAGTTTGGGGGTTTTGCAAAAAAAAAATCGAGACTCATAAGGGGAGAATAGTAGAGAATTCAACAAAAGTGAAGATAACTATTTTGGTTGGCGATTGGTGATTTGAAGAGATAATTATGTGTTTGGGTGAGTTGAGCCACTTAATCCTAAATTTTCATACCTTACCTAAGCCACATTACAAGCCTTGAAAGTCCTATTGATCATTGTGTTACATTAGCCTACATTAGTGGAGATTAGTGTGAATAACAAGCTTATGGAATCCTGTAATCATTATCTCTTGATATTTAGAAGTGGATCATCTTGATAATATTCGATTGCGTGAATCAATTTGAATAATGTAAACGAAATTGTCATGAACATTCAACACTTTTGATCACAATGTCAAACGCATGCTTGATTGATAGTGAATGAGTAATGAGACAAATGTTATTGGTTGTAGTTTTGCGTTGTTTGTATTATTGTGTCTTGTATTTTTCATTTTAGAGTTGTAATTGTTTGACGACAAACAATAGTTTAAGTTTAGGCGAATTTTTAAGTTGGTATTTTACCAACTAATCGAGTATTTTTAGATAAGGATTTTGTATTGTTTTTGGTGTTTTAAGAGTCGTTAGAGTCCAATTTATTTCATTAAGTGTCGATGAAGAGTCAATCAGATTTGGTAGCGAAAAATAAAGAAAAGCGACAGAAAAATGGTGCTAGGAAAGGAAGAAATCGCATTTGAAAGAAGAAGAAACAAGAAGAAAAATCGCATTTCACCATTTAACTCAACTACCGCCCCTAAGAAGGGCCATTTCAAATCGCAGACAGAGCTGCATCAAGATTAAATTGAGTTAGGTTAGAAGACCCAACGCCTGGCACCGTCAGTCCGGCAAAATTTTCTTG
Organism: Rehmannia glutinosa; assembly: GCA_016081115.2. Lineage (NCBI taxonomy): Eukaryota > Viridiplantae > Streptophyta > Magnoliopsida > Lamiales > Orobanchaceae > Rehmannia > Rehmannia glutinosa. Next base: position 28,235,623 of record CM071937.1, read on the forward strand.
GGGCTCTATGACCCATTCCCAGATCGTAGCACCGGGCATGTCGATGTGTTAGGCCGCCGCGCCCCCGGGCGGAATTCCTATGCTACCTACCCTCTTTCTTGGATTTTGTGGGGCTATAAATAGAGACGTTGGGGCGTGAATTTAGGGGATCTTGGACCTTGGAAGCCTACATTTCATTTCTACAAGACAAGGAAGAAGGCTTCAAATATCTTGGGAAAGGCTTGGAGAAGAAAGATTGAGGCTTCTATCATCTAGAAATAGAGAAGATCCCTCAACTCTTG